>CM029020.1:193439500-194039500 GCA_016801055.1 Panax notoginseng
TGAAAGTGTTGATTTGAACAAGATTTATAAATAGTGGAGGTAACGAAGGTTTCTCCCAACTGAGTTTAAATATATATATATATCAAAGTCTAACTTCTCCGGAATTAAGTTCAAACATTGAACACAACTAGGTAAAATAAAAGAGTGAGTAGAACCGGTATCTAACACGGTATAGACTTCGCAAGAGTTTATGACTAACATACCCGTGATAATTTTATTCAGGTTCCTCGTCACGAAAAAAAACGCTCTCTCTTAAACTACCGGCTTTGGCTTGTCTGGGACATCCTTTGGCATCACTATCCCAACTAGACTTGACTTTACCATACGATAAAATCGAGCTAGGTGACCTTCTCTTCCCCAATTAAAACACGCTTTGGATTGCTGCGTACAGTTTGGACAGATGTGTCCCTCCTGTCTGCATTTGAAACATACGACCGGTGGTCGTTCTTCTTCCTTTGAAACGGGTGCTGGTACCGACGTCTTTACGTCATTGTTGAACCTTCTCTTCTTGAAATGTCCATTCTTATTATTTTGGCCATGATTATCACTGAAGTAGTTACCATTTCTGGCATGTTGATTCCCTCCATGCTTATTGTAACTGCTTTGATGACTGTTATCACCAGTATTATCATTTTGTCGATTGTTCTCTTTTGGTTGCGTTGACTCGTTATCGCGCTCTACTAACTGAGCCCTATTTACAACATCTGAATACAAACACAGTTTATGAGAAATAAGATATTGACGTATCTCCGGCTTCAAACCTCTTAAAAACATCCGCGTCATTCTTTCTTTATTATCAACCAAGTGGGACGTAAATCGGGACAACTTTGCAAACTTGGCTTCGTACTGCGACACGGTCATGTTGTTTTGCTCCAACTTGATAAATTCCACCTCCTTTATGTGACGAATGCTTTCGGGAAAGTACTTGTCGTTGAACAGCTCCTGGAATTTCTCCCAAGACATATTGAGTGCGTCAGGTTGGGTATGTTTTATAGATTCCCACCAGTAATCTGCCTCTTCACACAACATAAAGGTGGAAAAGGGAATCTTTTGCTCCTTTGAGCATCCCAAGACGTCAAATATCTTGCTGATCTGCTTTAACCACGTCTCCGCCTTAAGTGGTTCTGGCTTTCCCAAAAACTCCGGTGGTCCCAGCTCCTTGAACTGCTTAGCGGTGACCAACCGTGGGTTGCCATTATTTATTCCTGCATTATGAACAGGAGCCGCCTTCGCCTGATCTTGCATGAATTCTAAAAAACTCCTAAACGTACCGTCGTTCATCAATTGATCAGTGTTGTTGTTTACAGGAGGATTATCGCCATCCTGTTGCACATTGTCCTGATTATTGATCTGTGGAGCCTCAACGGTCTCCTGTGCTCCATTGCTTATCTCAACATTTTCAGATGCCATTATCAAAAACTGCAACAAAACAAGGGTTAATTAACATATCACATATCATCCTTATACTCTGACCGACCACTTAAATAACAAGTAAACTTAGGTAGGTCATACTAGCGAAGGAATTCCCCGTCTCTCCCTCCTAGATCTAGTCTCACATCTTAGCCAGGGATCATATCCCTAAGCTCTGATACCAACTGTGACGCCCCCAAAATCAGGTATACATCACCCATCTTGGGTCGCCAGATACATGGTACAGAATTCAAATATAACTTACTAATACAACTATCGTGTACAATACCACAAAACATAAACTGTGAGTTTGAATACAAATATTGTCTTCTAGAGAGTATCCATACTCAAAAGGAGTCCTCATTACAATTATTATCACACTATTACATAGAATAGTGAGGACTACTAATGCTATCATCTGGTCCATCACTCCGTTTCCCGACTTGTCCCAGCTATATTCTCATTTCCTGAACAGAACCGTGAAAGAAAGGGTGAGCTCAACTAGCCCAGTAAGAAATATTATGACTAAGATAATGCAGAATAAATTATCATTACTCTTCAACAATGTTAAACTGATAAAATATAATAGACATCAAGTTTAACTGCAGCGAAACCAACAATCCATTAAAAGAGTTAAGTAGAGAAAAAATCTACTAACTTTTATGATTTAAAAGGTTTTTCATAACTTTTATCGCTGTGACACAGCTAAAAAAAATAATCCACATCATCGAATCTCTCCTGCACTACAGCCAAGGATATTCTTTAGTATAACGACCACAAATTATCCATGCACTACGGGCCAAAGATAATCGTGTTTTCATCAACGGTCCTGATCATGCCATAAAAAAATTCATCTTTGCACTACGGCTAAAGAGAATCCATAGCCATAATCATACCAAAAACTGTCCATCAATGCACTACGGGCCAATGAGGACTTTTTCCACATCATTTGTAACATTACGGCTATGATTATACCGAATAATCCTTGGTCATAATCATACCAAGTCCATCTATGCACTACAGGCCACAGATGACTTTCAACATAATATAAGCATGAGGATGATGACAATGATATAAGAATTCAATAAAATAAGTTCAAGAATTAATTTGTTCAGGAACCAATAACGTCCAAATTGTCAACATGATACTTTTGTGTAGAGTAAAATTCAAGAATGCTCAGAAGAATATTTTCATGAAAAGATACTAGATGAAGCGCAAATATCAGGGATATTCTACTAATTTCATGGAGTATAGAAGTGAAAACTTTAACCAACTGAGTATAATAAAGAATAGAATAACAAAAGAAATCACCATGCATGCGGTACTTCGCATAGACAGGTTATTCCAACAGAATAATAATAACGGAACTAGGTCAGGTGAAATTCACACCGACAGGATGTTCCAACAGAATAATAAATGTGGAACCAGGTCCGGCGTAAAACGCACAGACAGGATATTCTGACAGAAAAATAAATAATGAAACCAGGTCCGGCGTAAAACGCACAGACAGGATATTCCAACAGAATAATAATAAAGACGGAACTAGGTCCGGTGTAAAACACACAGACAGGATGTTCCAACAGAATAATAATAAAGACGGAACCAGGTCCGGTGTAAAACACACAGACAGGATGTTCCAACAGAATAATAAAAGAATGTCACCAAGTATAGGGTAGACCGCGTATACAGGTTATTCCAACAGAATAATAAATAACAGAATAACAGAAGTTCTCTTCATGAATACAAAAAAAATAATATCCCTTACGGGTACAACAAATAATATCCCTTACCTTTGAAAGAAGAGTATTCTGACTGGTAGGGCGAGAATATACTCGAAGAAACTTGTATTACGCTCAAAGCTTTCTTAAACTCTAAAGAAATACGCTCAAGATTATAGAAGAGGAACTCTCTCTATAGTTTCTCTCTCTAGAGTTTCAGTAAATTCGTAAAAAAATAATGAAGGAATGAGCTTCTATTTATAGAAAAATGGAATGCATAGTAACTAATCCATGAACGGTCCAGATTGATTTAATCTGACAGTCCATATTTAAAGAAAAATCTTTTAAATAAAATATAATATATTCTATTTATAGAATAACTTTAATAAAGTATTCTGTTTTATATAAAAAGATGTTTATGTTTTATTATGTTAATAATACGAATAAAACAATACTTCATTATCGCAAAATAATTCATATTATTAATTGACAATAATTGAATCAAACTGAGTGACTAATCACGTAAGCCTCAATAATCAATACCGTATGCTACTATGCAACCACACGTATTACTGTACTTTTACTACCGAGTAGTTCAACAGTATTAACGGTAAAACTTCCGCCGTTATTTTTATAAAATATTTTTATTGTTTTCTCAATCCGACAATAATTCTGTTGTGGGGTCCACCAATAATTATGTCGTCGTACGAATATTTTCCGACAAAAATAATATTTTCCGACCAATTGAATATAATACAACAACTTGCATACTTTGCAAAATTTATAAATACTACCCACAACTATAACATTATCTCAAATTCACACCATAATATTTAAAAAAATATTTCGAAAAAATTAAATCTTTATTCATAAAATCTGGAGTTTCACAAAAATGATGATGAGGGCATTGCAATGTTGGTTAGAAGACTTAAAAGGTTCATACGCAAAGGCAGGGGCAGTAGACCTAAGATATTTAACAACAATAGTAGCCAGGAGCAGATCAACGACTTATGCTACAACTATAAGAAGTCTGGCCATTTCATTGCAAACTGCAACAAACCTCTTAGAGAAGAGCTGAAGAAGAAACCAAATCCAAAGAAGGAGTTCAAAGGCTACAAAAAGCTCCAGAAGAACGACAAATGTCTTATGGCCAGAGGATCGTGGAGTGACTTAGATAACGACACAAATCCTGAGTCTGGAGATGATGAAAAGCCTCAAGTAGCCAATCTATGTCTAATAGCCAAAGATGCAAAGGACAAGAAGTGCACTGACCATCATAAAGTAAGTATCGATGAGGTATTCGACTTTAACTCTCCTGATGTAAACATTGATGATTTAAGAACTGCACTACATGACATTACATCTGATCTGCATCAATACATGAAGTGGTTCAGAGTTCTGTCTAAAGATTATTGTAAGATCCCAACTTTTTAATAAATAAAATCGAATTTTTCTCTAATTATTATTGTAAATAATAAGGTGTTAATTTGATATAATGCTGTAGTTATGGGTGTAATGTGCAAATTTTTCAAAATAAGTAAGTGGTTATAAAATATTCATTGTTATCGGGGAATATTCGTTTGGTCGTGAAATATTCTTGCTGTCGGGAAATATTCGTACGACGGCGCAACCATTTGTGGGCCCCATAACGGAAAACGGTCGGATGAAAAAAATGACAAATTTTAGTTTTTATAAATAACGGCGTAGTTGTTACCGTTAACACTGTTAGAATACCTGGTGGTTAAAATATAGTAATACGCGTGGTTGCATAGTAGCACACGATTTTGCACAGTATTGATGAATTATTGATCCTTACGTAAGAAGGCACTACTCAATAATTGTTACAGTAATTACTGTTCAATATTTTATTTTATTGATTCAATAATTGCAGCGTTGATATTTTTGTTTCAATAATTGTCACTGCACAGTATCTCCATTATCAGATCAATAATTCATGTAATTTGAATAATATTATTAGATATCATTATTGGCAATGTCTAAGAAAGTTCTGTCTAAGGAGAGGTTTGGTTACCTAATTACGCGCCAGTAAGGAGAAATCCTTATTAGAAAGCCCCCTCTTTCCTGGGAACGACCTAGTTGTCATAATTGTGATTCTATAATATTATTGTGAATAATTAACTATTGATTTATATGATAAAGGAAATATTTATTTTATGTGGATATAAATGATGGATTTATTTATTTTATGTGGTTATAAATGAAGGAAACTGGTCCAAAGGACTCATAATCTGAAAAATCAGTGTTCTTGAGTTATATTGCGTGAGTTATATTTTTTAATCCGACTGTTGGATCGTTGTGATTTTTGGATATGTTATACATATATAAGTTGAGTAAATGTTCACAAATTTTGAACCGTTAAAAATGAACGTATGATTTGTTAAGAATTTTAAGAGGTGACTGGTTCAAAAATTGTTAAAGTTTCTGAATTTATCATTTTGGTAGAAAATTCTAGAATGAGTGGGCCCCACCTGTAAGACCCCAACTTATTAATGAATAAAATCAAATTTTCTCTAAATATTATTGTGAATAATAAGGGGTTAATTTGATATAATACTTTGGTTATGGGTGAAATGTGCAAATTTTGCAAAATAAGCAAGTGGTTATAAAATATTTATTTTTGGTCGGTGAATATTCGGTTGGTCGTGGAATATTCTTGCTGTCGGGGAATATTCGTACGACGACGCAGCCTTGTGTGGGCCCCATAACGGAAAGCGATTGGATGAAGAAAACGACAAGTATAAGTTGTTGTTACCGTTAATACTGTTGGAATACTCGGTGGTTAAAATACAGTAGCACACGGTATTGCACCAATTATTGATTCTTACGTAAGAAGGCACTACTCAATAATTGTTACAGTAGTTATTATTCAATATTTTATTTTATTGATTCAATAATTGCTGCGTTGATATTTTATATTATTGTTGTTTCAATAATTGTTGCTGCACAGTATTTTCATTTATCAGATCAATAATTCATATTATTTGAATAATATTATTAGATAACATTATTGGCAATGTCTAGAAAGTTCTGTCTAAGGAGAGGTTTGGTCATCTAATTGCGCGCCAGTAAGGAGAAATCCTTATTGGAAAGCCCCCTCTTTCCTGGGAACGGCCTGGTTGTCATAAATGTGATTCTGTAATATTATTTGTGAATAATTAATTATTGATTCATATGATAAGGAAATATTTATTTTATGTGGATATAAATGAGGGATATATTTTTGTGGTTAAAAATGAAGGAGTTAATGTTGAGGTTTTTGTCAGTATTTTTGTCGGAATGGAGGTATTAAAAATCAGGGTTTTTGAGATAGTTTGCGGGGGTTATAATTTTTAATCCGACCGTTGGATCGTGGTAATTTTTGGATATGTTATACATATATAAGTTGAGTATATGTCCACAAATTTTGAACCGTTAAAAATGAACGTATGATTTATTACGAATTTTACAAGATGACTGGTTCAGAAATTGTTGAATTTTCGGAGTTTATCATTTTGGTGGAAAATTCTAGAATTGGTGGGCCCCACTTGTGGTTGGTGAAGAAATGTGCTGAATTATATTTCAAATGTGGTGGGTGGGAATAGTAGCAGGTAAAGCCATCAGGTTGCAGGTCAAACCTACCAAAATTTTCCTATAAATAGAGGGCTAAGTTAGAATTGAAAATCACACCAGAAACAAGTTTTCTCTCTTTCTCTCTCTAGATTATTGAGTGTATTTTGTGAGTATTTAGATACTTTGAGAGTTTCTATTCATCAGAGCAAGTTTCTTTCAGCCTTATACCGGTATTCCGACCAGAAGTACTGATATTTTGAGGTAAGGGATATTATTTTCTTCTTAATGATATTATTTTCTTCAATATCATTATGCTGAAATATTGATATGAGTTTTTATCAAATTTGGAACTTTTTGTGTCGGGGGTTACTATTCACGTATACGGCACTATTCACGTATACGGCACTATTCACGAATACGGCACTATTCACCGAAAAATAAAATTTTCCCTTTTTGTCCAAGATGTCTATTATGGTTACTATCTTTGATTGTATCCATGTTTTGATCTTTATTTTTGAATTCTGCTTCACAATTGATTATTATGAAGTATTATTGATCTTGGATAAACTGTTATACGAATCCCTACTATTTGTCCTTCTGTCTCATTGGATTCGTTCTCTTTAAGATATTTTTCATCATCCTCAGTCCTAAATGATGATATTACTGAATATCTTTGGCCTGTAGTGCAAAGATGTATAATTACTTGATGAATATCTTTGGCCTGTAGTGCAAAGATGAACAGGTGTTGAGATGAACATGACCGACTGATGATACAAATGAATATCTTTGGCCTGTAGTGCAAAGATGAATATTTGGTTAAAGATGATTATTAATTGATGTTACAGGGATAAAATATTGATGATGGACTTTTAAATCTTAGAAGATAGTAGAATTCTTTCTCTACTTGACTCTTCTAATGGTTTGCTGTTTCCGCTGCAGTTGTTGATCTAAAACTTGTTGTCGATTATATTTTATCAGATTTTTCCCTGTTGAAGACTAACGATAATTTGTTGTATATTATCTTAGTCATAATATTCTTTACTGGGCTAGTTGAGCTCACCCTTTTCCTTTTTGTTCCATTTTTCTTCTCAGGAGGTGAGAACATAGCAGGATCTAGTCGGGGTATGGAGTGATGGTTCTAGAAAGATGTATTAGCAGTCCTCACTATTTCTGTAAAATAGTGTTTGAATAATTGTAATGAGGATTTATTTGAGTGTGGATATTGTCTAGAAGACAATATTTGTATTTAAACTCACAGTATGTGTTGTCGTATTTTGCACGACAATTGTATTATTGAAGTTGTAGTTTGCTTTCTGTACCATGTATTTGGCGACTCAGAATGGGTGTTGTATACCTATTTTGGGGGCGTCACAGTTGGTATCAGAGCTTAGGGATATGATCCCTGGCTGAGATGTGAGACAAGAACTAGGAGGGGAGAGACGGGGAATTCCTTCGCTAGTATGACCTGACTAAGTTTATTTGGTGTTTATTTGGTCGGTCAGAGTATAGGGATAATATATGACATGACTATTAACCCTTGTTTTATGGCAGTATTTAAGAATGGCAGCTGAGAACGTTAATAATGGAGTAAATCAGACCGTGGAGACACCTTTGATCACTACCCAGGGGAACGTGCAACAGGAAGGCAATATTCCTCCTGTAAACAACGTTACCGAGCAAACGATGAATGATGGAATGTTTAGGAGCTTTTTGCAGTTCATGCAAAATCAGACGAGGGAGACTCGTGTGCAGAATACGGGTGGAAATGATAACAACGCGCGGTTTGTCACAGCTAAGCAGTTCAAAGAATTGGGACCACCAGAATTTAAGGGAAAGCCGGATCCGATCATGGCGGAAACGTGGGTCAAGCAAATTACCAAGATATTTGATGTCTTGGGATGCACGGAGGAACAGAAGGTTCCATTCGCCACATTTATGTTCCGCGGTGAGGCAGACTACTGGTGGGAGTCTGTGAAGCGTACCCAGCCTGACGCACTCAACATGTCCTGGGAAACATTTCAAAAACTGTTCAATGACAAGTACTTTCCTGAAAGTATTCGTCATATGAAGGAGGTTGAGTTTATTAGACTGGAACAAAACAACATGACGGTGTCCCAGTACGAGGCGAAGTTTGCAGAGTTATCCAGGTTTGCACCTCATTTGGTCGAAAATGAGGAACGAATGACAAGGATGTTTCTGAGAGGTCTAAAACCTGAGATTCGTCAATACCTTATCTCTCATAAATTTTCTCTGTATTCAGACGTTGTCAACAGGGCCCAATTATTAGAGAGAGATAATGAGTATACTCAACCGAGGGACCACAACCAGGGTCATACCGGTGACAGCAATCATCAGAGCGATGATAACCAACGAGGAGGGAAAAATACGAACAAAGGCGGTAACCACTCGGGTGGTCATCGTGGCCATGATAATAGGAGAGGTGAGTCAAGTGGAAATTTCAGAAAGAGGAGATTCAACAATGACGGGAAGACATCAGCACCAGCACCAGCACCAACAACAAATTTTAGGGGAGGAGAACGACCGCCAGTTAGATGTTACAAATGCGGGAAAGAGGGACATATCAGCCCAAACTGTCCACAACAATCCAAGGTGTGTTACAACTGTGGGAAGGAAGGCCACATCGCTCGAGATTGTACTATAGCGAAACCAAGTTCAGCGGGAGTGGTGATTCCAAGGGCTGTCCCGGATAAGGCAAAATCAGCGGTTCCTGGAAGAGCGTTTGTCGTAACTGGCCAAAACGTGAGAAACCCGAACGAGGTGATCACGGGTAAGCTAATCTTGAATTCTTGCGAAGTTTATACTTTACTAGATACCGGTTCTACCCATTCTTTTATCTCTCCTGCTTGTGCTCAACGTTTAAACTTGACTCCGGAGAAATTGGACTTTAACTTATCTGTTGAAACTCCGTTGGGTGAAACCTTCGTTACATCTACAGTTTATAAATCTTGCATGATCCAAGTTGGCACTATCACATTACCTGTTGATCTTATCTCTTTAAAGATACTTGCTTTTGATGTGATTTTAGGAATTGATTGGTTAACCACTCATCATGCTAAAATTGATTGTTTTCGTAAGGTTGTTAGTTTTCATATTCCTAACCAACCTGTCATACGAATTCAAACTACTAAACCACTAAAATCAGTCACTGTCATATCAAGCCACAAAGCTATTCGTTTATTGAAAAACGGATGTCAAGCTTTCTTAGCCCATGTTATGGATTTGAACAAAGACAAGTCAGATTTGAATAATATTTCTATTGTTAGAGAATTTCCCGATGTATTTCCTGAAGAACTTCCCGGTCTACCCCCGGAACGAGAAATTGAATTCTTTATTGACCTTGAACCCGGTACAAAGCCCATTTCTAAAACCCCATATCGAATGGCTCCTATTGAACTTCAGGAGTTAAAAGTCCAACTACAGGAGTTGTTGGACATCGGTTTTATTCGTCCTAGTACGTCTCCTTGGGGTGCTCCTGTTTTATTCGTAAAGAAGAAAGACGGGAGTATGCGACTTTGTATTGACTATCGAGAATTGAACCATGTCACCATCAAGAATAGGTATCCGCTACCTCGCATTGATGACCTGTTTGACCAGTTGCAAGGAGCACAATTCTTTTCAAAGATCGATCTTCGTTCTGGATATCATCAGCTGAAGATTAAAACTGAGGATATTCCAAAGACTGCCTTCAGAACTCGGTACGGGCATTATGAATTCTTAGTAATGTCTTTTGGATTGACTAATGCTCCTGCTGCCTTCATGGATATGATGAACCGTGTATTCAAAGAATATTTGGATCAGTTCGTTGTTGTCTTTATTGATGACATCCTCATCTATTCCAAAAGCCGTGAAGATCATGAGCGCCATTTGAAGCTGGTACTGCAAAGGCTTCGTGAAAATAAGCTATATGCCAAACTGAAGAAATGCGAGTTCTGGCTTGAGGAAGTAGCATTCCTTGGGCACGTGGTGTCAAAACATGGAGTATCTGTCGACCCGGCGAAGATTGAAGCCATACAAAGTTGGGAGCAACCGAAGTCGGTAACCGAAGTACGTAGCTTTCTGGGCTTAGCTGGTTATTATCGGAGATTTGTGGAAGGATTTTCTCGAATCGCTACTCCGTTAACTCAGCTGACTCGGAAAGATACAAAATTCGTATGGAGTGAGGAATGCGAGAAGAGTTTCCAAGAACTCAAGAGGAGACTCATTTCGGCACCTGTTTTGACAATACCATCTGGTTCGGATGGATTTGTTATCTACAGCGATGCTTCAGGCAAAGGGTTAGGATGTGTTCTCATGCAACATGGGAAAGTCATAGCCTATGCCTCACGACAACTCAAAGAATATGAGAGGAATTATCCTACTCATGATTTGGAGTTGGCAGCAGTCGTTTTTGCGTTGAAGATCTGGAGACACTACCTGTATGGGGAGAAAGTGGAGATCTATACAGATCATAAAAGCCTCAAATATTTCTTCACCCAAAAGGAACTCAACATGCGGCAACGACGTTGGCTTGAGCTGTTGAAAGATTACGATCATACCATCCAATACCATCCTGGAAAAGCAAACGTAGTAGCTGACGCATTGAGTAGAAGATCATATGCGGGTACGAGTGCAATGTTTTTAACACAAAGGCCCATTTTGTATGACTTGCAAAGGATGGAGATAGAGATGAAGGCTCCAAGTACCCACATGATGATATCAAATATACGAGTAGAACCGACTTTAATCGATAAAGTTAAAGCTGCTCAAGCTACGGATATAGAGCTGATGCGTATGAAGAAGAAAGTGCAAGAAGGTGCTATTCCAGAAGCAAGAATCGATGAAGAAGGAATACTTCGAGTCAACTCCAGACTTTGTGTTCCTAACGATTTTGACTTGAAGCATAGAATAATGATGGAGGCACACAACACACCGTTTGCAATCCATCCTGGGAGTACCAAAATGTATCACGATCTTCGACATACATTTTGGTGGAGCAATATGAAAAGAGAGATCGCGGAGTTTATCTCGAGATGTTTAACTTGTCAACGTGTAAAAGCGGAGCATCAAGTACCAAAGGGTCCATTGCAACCACTTGAGATTCCGAAATGGAAGTGGGAACACATTACTATGGATTTTGTTACAGGTCTTCCCAAGGTTTCTCAAGGCATAGATGCGATTTGGGTTATTGTTGATAGATTAACCAAGTCCGCTCATTTCTTGCCGATACGTGAGACTTATTCCCTTGAACGTCTTGCTAGTATGTACGTGAACGAGATTGTGAGATTGCATGGCATGCCAGTATCCATAGTTTCGGATCGTGACCCAAGATTCACTTCACGATTTTGGGTTAGCTTGCAGAAAGCTATGGGCACGGATTTACGATTCAGTTCAGCATACCATCCTCAAACGGACGGACAATCAGAGAGGACTATTCAAACTCTTGAAGATCTATTAAGACTTTGTGTCTTAGATCTCAAAGGGAGTTGGGATAAGTACCTACCATTGGTGGAATTCTCCTACAACAACAGTTATCAGGCGAGCATAGGTATGGCTCCATTCGAGGCGTTGTATGGAAGAAAATGTCGTTCTCCAGTATGCTGGGACGAGGTGGGTGAAGCAACATTGTTGGGACCAGAGTTGGTACGCATTACTACAGAGAAGATCCAAACGATTCGACAACGTATACAAACGGCACAGGATCGACAAAAGAGTTATGCGGATCTTCATCGGAAGGACGTGGAATTTAATATTGGGGATCATGTATTGTTACGTGTTGCACCATGGAAGGGAGTTACAAGATTTGGGAAGAGAGGAAAGCTCAATCCAAGATTTGTTGGTCCATTTGAGATTCTTGAGCGAATAGGAAATGTGGCATATAGACTCGCATTACCTCCAAGCATGTCTCGTGTTCATAATGTTTTTCACATATCTATGCTTCGTAAATATGTTAAAGACCCGAACCACATTATTGAGTTAGAACCAGACGAGATAGCTGAAGATTTAACGTACGAGGAGGTACCTGTTAAGATCTTGGATAGGAAAGAGCATGTCCTACGCACGAAGGTTATACCACAAGTTAAGGTTTTGTGGAGAAACCATGCTATTGAAGAAATGACCTGGGAGTTGGAATCAGAAATGAAAGCGAGGTATCCTCACCTTTTTGAAACATCAGGTACGTACGTCAATTTCGAGGACGAAATTTCATAAGGAGGGGAGGTTGTAAGACCCCAACTTATTAATGAATAAAATCAAATTTTCTCTAAATATTATTGTGAATAATAAGGGGTTAATTTGATATAATACTTTGGTTATGGGTGAAATGTGCAAATTTTGCAAAATAAGCAAGTGGTTATAAAATATTTATTTTTGGTCGGTGAATATTCGGTTGGTCGTGGAATATTCTTGCTGTCGGGGAATATTCGTACGACGACGCAGCCTTGTGTGGGCCCCATAACGGAAAGCGATTGGATGAAGAAAACGACAAGTATAAGTTGTTGTTACCGTTAATACTGTTGGAATACCCGGTGGTTAAAATACAGTAGCACACGGTATTGCACCAATTATTGATTCTTACGTAAGAAGGCACTACTCAATAATTGTTACAGTAGTTATTATTCAATATTTTATTTTATTGATTCAATAATTGCTGCGTTGATATTTTATATTATTGTTGTTTCAATAATTGTTGCTGCACAGTATTTTCATTTATCAGATCAATAATTCATATTATTTGAATAATATTATTAGATAACATTATTGGCAATGTCTAGAAAGTTCTGTCTAAGGAGAGGTTTGGTCATCTAATTGCGCGCCAGTAAGGAGAAATCCTTATTGGAAAGCCCCCTCTTTCCTGGGAACGGCCTGGTTGTCATAAATGTGATTCTGTAATATTATTTGTGAATAATTAATTATTGATTCATATGATAAGGAAATATTTATTTTATGTGGATATAAATGAGGGATATATTTTTGTGGTTAAAAATGAAGGAGTTAATGTTGAGGTTTTTGTCAGTATTTTTGTCGGAATGGAGGTATTAAAAATCAGGGTTTTTGAGATAGTTTGCGGGGGTTATAATTTTTAATCCGACCGTTGGATCGTGGTAATTTTTGGATATGTTATACATATATAAGTTGAGTATATGTCCACAAATTTTGAACCGTTAAAAATGAACGTATGATTTATTACGAATTTTACAAGATGACTGGTTCAGAAATTGTTGAATTTTCGGAGTTTATCATTTTGGTGGAAAATTCTAGAATTGGTGGGCCCCACTTGTGGTTGGTGAAGAAATGTGCTGAATTATATTTCAAATGTGGTGGGTGGGAATAGTAGCAGGTAAAGCCATCAGGTTGCAGGTCAAACCTACCAAAATTTTCCTATAAATAGAGGGCTAAGTTAGAATTGAAAATCACACCAGAAACAAGTTTTCTCTCTTTCTCTCTCTAGATTATTGAGTGTATTTTGTGAGTATTTAGATACTTTGAGAGTTTCTATTCATCAGAGCAAGTTTCTTTCAGCCTTATACCGGTATTCCGACCAGAAGTACTGATATTTTGAGGTAAGGGATATTATTTTCTTCTTAATGATATTATTTTCTTCAATATCATTATGCTGAAATATTGATATGAGTTTTTATCAAATTTGGAACTTTTTGTGTCGGGGGTTACTATTCACGTATACGGCACTATTCACGTATACGGCACTATTCACGAATACGGCACTATTCACCGAAAAATAAAATTTTCCCTTTTTGTCCAAGATGTCTATTATGGTTACTATCTTTGATTGTATCCATGTTTTGATCTTTATTTTTGAATTCTGCTTCACAATTGATTATTATGAAGTATTATTGATCTTGGATAAACTGTTATACGAATCCCTACTATTTGTCCTTCTGTCTCATTGGATTCGTTCTCTTTAAGATATTTTTCATCATCCTCAGTCCTAAATGATGATATTACTGAATATCTTTGGCCTGTAGTGCAAAGATGTATAATTACTTGATGAATATCTTTGGCCTGTAGTGCAAAGATGAACAGGTGTTGAGATGAACATGACCGACTGATGATACAAATGAATATCTTTGGCCTGTAGTGCAAAGATGAATATTTGGTTAAAGATGATTATTAATTGATGTTACAGGGATAAAATATTGATGATGGACTTTTAAATCTTAGAAGATAGTAGAATTCTTTCTCTACTTGACTCTTCTAATGGTTTGCTGTTTCCGCTGCAGTTGTTGATCTAAAACTTGTTGTCGATTATATTTTATCAGATTTTTCCCTGTTGAAGACTAACGATAATTTGTTGTATATTATCTTAGTCATAATATTCTTTACTGGGCTAGTTGAGCTCACCCTTTTCCTTTTTGTTCCATTTTTCTTCTCAGGAGGTGAGAACATAGCAGGATCTAGTCGGGGTATGGAGTGATGGTTCTAGAAAGATGTATTAGCAGTCCTCACTATTTCTGTAAAATAGTGTTTGAATAATTGTAATGAGGATTTATTTGAGTGTGGATATTGTCTAGAAGACAATATTTGTATTTAAACTCACAGTATGTGTTGTCGTATTTTGCACGACAATTGTATTATTGAAGTTGTAGTTTGCTTTCTGTACCATGTATTTGGCGACTCAGAATGGGTGTTGTATACCTATTTTGGGGGCGTCACACCACCTATGGTTGGTGAAGAAATGTGCTGAAATTTTATTTCAAATGTGGTAGATGGGAATAGTAGCAGGTAAAGTGTAAGACCCCGAATTTTATGAAATAAAAGTATTCAATTTTTCTTATAATTATTATTCAGTAAATGGTTAAATTGATAAAAGTTTAAAGTTATGGGTGAAATATGAATTTTTTTCAAAATAAGCAAGTGGTTATAAAATAATCATTGTTGTCGGGGAATATTCGTTTGGTCGTGGAATATTCTTTCTGTCGGGGAATATTCGTACGACGGCGCAGCTATTTGTGGGCCCCATAACGAATAACTGTCGGGTGAAGAAAACGACAAATTTGAGTTTTTACAAATAACGGCGTAGTTGTTACCGTTAACACTGTTGGAATACCCGGTGGTTAAAATACAGTAATACGCGTTATTGCACAGTAGCACACGGTATTGCACAGTATTTTTGAAATTATTGATTCTTACGTAAGAAGGCACTACTCAATAATTGTTACAGTAATTACTGTTCAATATTTTATTTTATTGATTCAATAATTGCTGCGTTGATATTTTATATTATTGTTGTTTCAATAATTGTTGCTGCACAGTATTTTCTATTATCAGATCAATAATTCATATTATTTGAATAATATTATTAGATAGCATTATTGGCAATGTCTAGAAAGTTCTGTCTAAGGAGAGGTTTGGTCATCTAATTGCGCGCCAGTAAGGAGAAATCCTTATTGGAAAGCCCCCTCTTTCCTGGGAACGGCCTGGTTGTCATAAATGTAATTCTGTAATATTATTTGTGAATAATTAATTATTGATTCATATGATAAGAAAATATTTATTTTATGTGGATATAAATGAGGGATATATTTTTGTGGTTAAAAAATGAAGGAGTTAATGTTGAGATTTTTATCAGTATTTTTGTCGGAATGGAGGTATTAAAAATCAGGGTTTTTGAGATATTTTGCGGGGGTTATAATTTTTAATCCGACCGTTGGATCGTGGTAATTTTTGGATATGTTATACATATATAAGTTGAGTATATGCCCACAAATTTTGAACCGTTAAAAATGAACGTATGATTTGTTGTGAATTTTACGAGATGACTGGTTCAGAAATTGTTGAATTTTCGGAGTTTATCATTTTGGTGGAAAATTTTAGAATTGGTGGGCCCCACTTGTGGTTGGTGAAGAAATGTGCTGAATTATATTTCAAATGTGGTGGGTGGGAATAGTAGCAGGTAAAGCCATCAGGTTGCAGGTCAAACCTACCAAAATTTTCCTATAAATAGAGGGCTAAGTTAGAATTGAAAATCACACCAGAAACATAAGCTTTCTCTCTTTCTCTCTCTATATTATGAAGCATATTTTGTGAGTTTTTAGATACTTGGTGAGTTGCTATTCATCAGTACAAGTTTCCTTCAGCATCATATCCGATATCCAGTCAGAAGTACTGCTCTTTTGAGGTAAGGGATTGTATGGGATTGTGAGGGATAGTAAGGGATAGTAATGGATTTTATTGTGGAATTTTTATCTTTTGTGTCGGGGTTACTATTCATGAGTTACGAATATTACTCTTGAGATTAAAACTATATGTTGATCATATTATTTTTATCATCATATATAACATTTTTATAACCCTGATGTTGAAATTCTCTTTTACTGGAGTGTAAAGATGGGTAGATTATTGGTATGATCATGACTAGGGTTCTCTTTGGCCTGTAGTGCAAAGCTGAATTGTGACTGGTATGATCATGACCATTGAATTTATAATTGAATATCTTAAGCTTAAGTGCAAAGGTGAATTGATCAACATGGTTATAATTATTGTTTATATAAATTCTGAAATGATTATATATTTCTTTGAGATATGAATATATTTGGCCTGTAGTGCAAATATGAATTGTTGATGAATATCTTTGACATGTAGTGCAAAGATGGCCTGTTGATGAATATCTTTGGCCTGTAGTGCAAAGATGAACTGTTGTTGAATATCTTTGGCCTGTAGTGCAAAGATGGTTTGTTGATGAATATCTTTAGCCCGTAGTGCAAAGATGGATTTGTTAGTATGATTATAAACAGGAACTGTGATTTGGTATAACCATGATCTTTGATGTTTCAGGTAAAGACAGGTGATGAAAATATTCTTCGTCCTGGGTGCGAAGAAAAATTTATAGTCACAATTATGATTATGAGTTATTCATATGATTGTGGAAAGGAACTGTTGAGTGATGTTACATGGATAAAACATTGTTGGTGGATTTTTAACATGGTGGAGATAATAGACTTTATGGTCTATTTGACTCTTCTAATGGATTGCATGTTCCGCTGCAACTATGGTTGAAATTTTTTATCATCTACCATATGTTCTAAATCTCTGATTTATTATTGATGAAGGCTATTGATAATTTATTTATCTTTAGTCATGATATTCTTTACTGAGCTAGTTGTGCTCACCCTTTTGCTTCACAATTCCTTTCAGGTAATAAGAGTGTAGCTGGGTCGAGCGGGGGTAACAAGGGAATAAAACGGTGGTCATCATTTAGTAGTTATATTTGGTGAAGAAAATAGGGTGAGGCGAACCCAACGTTGGAAGGGTGTTTTGTCACTATCATACAAGATGTCTAATGACATACAACCTCGTGTCATCATAAGACAGGGTTGTGCTCATCCACTTGCTGAGTATATCTATGGGCACTACCTATATAATCTTGGTGTTTGTTTGAAGTATAATTCTCAATTAGAGACAGTGGAGATAATGATAAGTCAAGAGAAGACTCACCATTGGAAAGAATATGATAGTAATCTTCTCGTTTTTCTTTGGGGTCTATTGGGTCAACCAAGGATAATTCTGTGGTCATATGATATCTATCATAACCTAGACGCGTGGCCTCCCATGTACGAAGGTTTTCTTGAGCACTTCCCAAAGATTCTAATTTCTAAAACAGTTTTTGACTATATCTTTATGTAAGGTGTTATTGTGAGGTGATGTCCACGGTTGGAACATGAGTCACATTTGGTATATATTTGTATCCAAACTCACAGCATATGTGTTGTTGTATTTTGCACGACAATTATTGTAGTAAAGTTGTAGTTGTTTTCTGTACCATATATTTGGCGACTCAGAATGGGTTGGATGGAACGGACCTATTTTGGGGTCGTTACATAAAGCCATCAGGTTACATGTGACGCCTCCAAAATTAGGTATACATCACCCATCTAGAGTCGCCAGATACATGGTACATATTTCAAATATAACTTACTAATACAACTGTCGTGTACAATACCACAAAACATAAACTGTGAGTTTGAATACAAATATTATCTTTTAGAGAGTATCTATACTCAAAAGGAGTCCTCATTACAATTATTATCACACTATTATATAGAATAGTGAGGACTACTAATGCTATCATCTGGTCCATCACTCCGTTTCCCGACTCGTCCCAGCTATATTCTCATTTCCTGAAGAGAACCGTGAAAGAAATGGTGAGTTCAACTAGCCCAGTAAGAAATATTATGACTAAGATAATGCAGAATAAATTATCATTAGTCTTCAACAATGTTAAACTTATAAAATACAATAGACACCAAGTTTAACTGCAGCGAAACCAACAATCCATTAAAAGAGTCAAGTAGAGAAAAAATCTACTAACTTTTATGATTTAAAAGGTTTTTCATAACTTTTATCGCTGTGACAGCTAAAAAAATAATCCACATCATCGAATCTCCCCTGCACTACGGCCAAGGATATTCTTTAGTATAATGACCATAAATTATACATGCACTACGACTAAAGATAATCATATTTTCATCAACGGTACTGATCATGCCATAAAACAATTCATCATTGCACTACGGCCAAAGAGAATCCATAGCCATAATCATACCAAAAACTGTCCATCAATGGACTACGGGCCAATGAGGACTTTTTTCACATCATTTGTAATATTACGGTCATGATTACACCGAATAATCCCTGATCATAATCATACCAAGTCCATCTATGCACTACAGGCCATAGATGACTTTCAACAAAATATAAACATGAGGATGATGACAATGATATAAGAATTCAATAAAACAAGTTCAAGAATTAATTTATCTAGGAACTGATAACGTCCAAATTGTCAACATGATACTGATTTATAGAGTAAAATTCAAGAATGCTCAGAAAAATATTTTCATAAAAGATACTGGATGAAGCGCAAATATCAAGGATATTCCACTAATTTCATGGAGTATAGAAGTTAAAACTTTAACCAACTGAGTATAATAAAGAATGAAATAGCAAAAGAAATCACCATGCATGCGATAGACCGCACAGACAGGTTATTCTAACAGAAAAATAAATAGTGGAACCAGGTCATGCGTAAATGCACCGACAGGATATTCTGACAGAATAATAAATAATGGTACCAGGTCCGGCGTAAACGCACAGACAGGATATTTCGACATAATAATAAATAATGGAACTAGGTCCGACGTAAAGCACAGACATGATATTCCGACAGAATAATAAATAATAGAACCAGGTCCGGCGTAAACGCACAGACAGGATATTCCAACAGAATAATAAAGAATGGAATAACAGAAGAATTTCACCAAGTATAGGGTAGCCCGCGTATACAGGTTATTCCAACAGAATAATAATTAATGGAATAACAGATGGATTTCACCAAGTATAGGGTAGCCCGCGTATACAGGTTATTCCAACAGAATAATAAATAATGGAATAACAGAAGTTCTCTCTATGAATAAGAAAGAAAGAATACCCTTTACGAGTACAACAAATAATATCACTTACCTTTGAAAGGAAGAGTACCGGATATAGGAGTAGTGAAGTAGCAGAACACTTTTCTTCTCTCTCTATACTTTTCTCTCTCCAGACTTTCAGTGAATTCGTAAGAAATAATGAAGGAATGAGCTTCTATTTATAGAGAAATGAACTGCATAGTAACTAACTCATGAACGGTCTAGATTAATTTACTTTAATCTGACGGTCCATATTTAAAGCAAAATCTTTTAAATAGAATATAATATATTCTATTTATTATCTAATAAAACGAATAACTTTATAAAAGATTTTATTATGCAAATACTATGCAGGCACTATGCAAACACTATGCATAATAAAATATAATATATTCTAATTATTGTCTAATAAAATAGATAACTTTATAAAAGTATTCTGTTTTATATAAAAAGATTTTACTATTAGCCTAATAAAACGAATAACTTTATAAAAGTATTCCCGTTTTATATAAAAAACTTTTCTATTTTATTACATTAATAATACCAATAAAACAAAATTGAGTGACTTATCACGTAAGCCTCAATAATCAATACCGTATGCTACTATGCAACCACACGTATTACTGTACTTTTACTACCGAGTAGTTCAACAGTATTAACGGTAAAACTTCCGCCGTTATTTTTATAAAATATTTTTGCCGTTTTTTCAATCCAACAATAATTCTGTTGTGGGGTCCACCAATAATTGTGCCGCCGTACGAATATTCCTCGACAAAAATAATATTCCCCGACCAATCAAATATAATACAACAACTTGCATACTTTACAAAATTTATAAATACTACCCACACCTATAACATTATCTCAAATTCACACCATAATATTTAAAAAAATATTTCGAAAAAATTAAATCTTTATTCATAAAATCTGGGGTTTCACAATCTCCTCTCCTTATGAAATTTCGCCCTCGAAATTTATGTACGTACCTGGTATGTCGAACAGATGAGGACATTTCGTCAGATTCTAACTCTTGAGGTATAACCTTTGAGTGTTGAATACATTTCAAGATTTTAACAGGTACATTTTCATACGTTAAATTATCCGCTATCTCGTCCGGTTCTAAATCAATAATATGGTTCGGGTCGTCCACATATTTACGTAACATCATTACGTTAAAAATGTTATGAACACGCGACATACTTGGCGGTAAAACGAGTCTATAAGCCACAGTTCCTACTCGATCGAGGATTTCAAATGGGTCAATTAAATCGAGGGTTGAGATTTCCTCTCTTCATCGATTCTTGCTTCTAGAATAACGCCCTCTTGAACCTTCTTCTTCATATTCATCAGCTCTGAGTATGTAGCTTGATTGGCTTTAACTTTATCGATTAATGTCAATTCTAATCGTATATTCGTTATCTTCACATGGGTCCCTAGAGTCTTTAACTCTATCTTCATCATTTGTAAGTTATACGAAATGGGTCTTTGCGTTGATAATATCGCACTCGTACCCGCATATGATCTTCTACTCAATGCGTCAGCTACCACGTTCGCTTTTCCAAGATGGTATTGGAAGGTATGATCATAATCTTTCAACAGTTCAAGCCAACGTCGTTGTCGCATGTTAAATTTCTTTTGGGTGAAGAAATATTTAAGGGTTTAAGAAATGGATTTTATAATGGGGTCAATACAAAATTCGATTTCACGCTCTGGGGTAGGCTAAGAAGTCTTCACGAATACGTCAGGAAATTTATTAACAATAGAAATATCCTTCAAAACTGTGACCCTCATCCAAGACTTGGATAGCACGTCACATTGATACCTATCAACTTGCCATCGTCATTCACGACGTTGCCTACAGAAAGTCTGGTTTCGGTGCATTCCACACAAGAAAGTCAACAACGAAAGGACCGGGGCTCTTTACTTATGGATTGATATGACAATGATTGACTTTAGTGGTTTGGTTACTTTGAATTCGCATAACAGGTTGGTTAGGAGTATTAAAGTTAACAACCTTACGAAAAGCATGATGAGTAGTTAACCAATCGTTTTCAAAAATCACATCAAAGGCAAGTATTTTCAAAGAGATAAGATCGACAGGTAACGTGAAAGTGTTGATTTGAACAAGACTTATAAATAGTGGAGGTAACGAAGGTTTCTCCCAACGGAATTTCAACAGATAAATCAAAGTCTAACTTCTCCGGAGTTAACTTCAAACATTGAACACAACTAGGTGAAATAAAAGAGTGAGTAGAACCGGTATCTAACACGGTATAGACTTCAAAAGAGTTTATGACTAACATACCCGTGATAATTTTATTCAGGTTCCTCGTCACGAAAAAAAAATGCTTTCTCTTAAACTATCGACTTTGACTTTTTTGGGACGGGCTTTGGTGCCTCCATCTTAGCTGAACTTGTCTTCGGTGAATGACAAAATCGGGCTAAGTGACCTTCTCTTCCACAATTATAACATGCTTTGGATTGCTGCGTACAGTTTGGACGGATGTGTCCCTCCTGTCCACATTTGAAACATACGACCGATGGTCGTTCTTCTTCCTTTGAAACGGGTGCTGGTGCCGACGTCTTTCCATAATTGTTGAATCTCCTCTTCTTGAAATGTCCATTCTTATTATTTTGACCATGATTTGGTTACCATTTCTGGTATGTTGATTCCCTCCATGCTTATTGTCACCTCTTTGATGACTGTTATCACCGGTATTATCATTTTGTCGGCAGATCTCTTTTGGTTGGGTTGACTCGTTATCGCGCTCCAATAACTGAGCCCTATTAACAACATCTGAATACAAACATAGTTTATGAGAGATAAGATATTAACGTATCTCAGGTTTTAAACCTCTTAAAAATATTCGCGTCATTCTCTCCTCATTATCAACCAAATGGGATGCAAATCGGGACAACTCGGCAAACTTGGCTTCGTACTGCGACACGGTCATGTTGTTTTGCTCCAACTTGATAAATTCCACCTCCTTCATGTGACGAATGCCTTCGGGAAAGTACTTGTCATTGAACAGCTCTTGGAACTTCTCCCAAGACATCTTGAGTGTGTTAGGCTGGGTACATTTTACAGATTCTCACCAGTAATCTGCCTCTTCACGCAACATAAAGGTGGCAAAGGGAACCTTTTGCTCCTCAGAGCATCCCAAGACATGAAATATCTTGGTGATCTGCTTTAACCACGTCTCCGCCTTAAATGGTTCTGGCTTTCCCAAAAATTCTGGTGGTCCCAGCTCCTTGAATTGCTTAGCGGTGACCAACCGTGGCTTGCCATTATTTTTACCTGCATTATGAACAGGAGCCACCTTCGTCTGATGTTGCATGAATTCTAAAAAACTCCTAAACTTACCGTCGTTCATCAATTGATCAGTGTTGTTGTTAACAGGAGGATTATCGTCATCCTGTTGCACATTGTCATGATTATTGATCTGTGGAGACTCAACGGTCCCCTGTGCCCTATTGCTTATCTCAACATTTTTATATGTCATTTTCAAATACTGCAACAAAACAAGGGTTAATTAACCTATCACATATCATCCCTATACACTGACCGACCAATTAAATAACAAGTAAACTTAGGTAGGTCATACTAGCAAAGGAATTACCCGTCTCTCCCCTCCTAGTTCTAGTCTCACATCTCAGCTAAGGATCATATCCCTAAGCTTTGATACCAACTGTGATGCCCCCAAAATTAGGTAAACATCACCCATCTTGAGTCGCCAGATACATGGTACAGAATTCAAATATAACTTAATAATACAGCTGTCGTGTACAATACGACAAAACATAAACTGTGAGTTTGAATACAAATATCATCTTCTAGAGAGTATCCATACTCAAAAAGAGTCCTCATTACAATTATTATCACACTATTACATAGAATAGTGAGGACTACTAATGCTATCATCTGGTCCATCACTCCGTTTCCCGACTCATCCCAACTAATTTTCATTTCCTGAAGAGAACAGTGAAAGAAAGAGTGAGCTCAACTAGCCCAGTAAGAAATATTATGACTAAGATAATGCAAAATAAATTATCATTAGTCTTCAACAATGTTAAACTTATAAAATACAATAGACATCAAGTTTAACTGCAGCGGATCAAGCAATCCATTAAAAGAGTCAAGTAGATAATAAAATCTACTATCTTTTATGATTTAAAAGGTTTTTCATGACTTTTATCGCAGGGACTCAGCTTAATAAATAATCCACATAATTAAATCATCCCTGCACTACAGGCCAATGATATTCTTTAGTATCACGACCACGAATTATCCATCCACTACGGCTAAAGATAATCATGTTTTCATCAACGGTCCTGATCATATCATAAAATAATTCATCTTTGCACTACGGCCAAAGAGAATCCATAGCCATAATCATACCAAAAACTGTCCATCAATGCACTACGGGCCAATGAGGACTTTTTTTACATCATTTGTAACATTACGGTCATGATTACACCGAATAATCCCTGGTCATAATCATACCAAATCTATCTATGCACTACAGGCCATAAATGACTTTCATCAAAATATAAACATGAGAATGATGACAATGATATAAGAATTCAATAAAACAAGTTCAAGAATTAATTTATCTAGGAACTGATAACGTCCAAATTGTCAACATGATACTGATTTATAGAGTAAAATTCAAGAATGCTCAGAAGAATATTTTCATGAAAAGATACTGGATGAAGCGCAAATATCAAGGATATTCCACTAATTTTATGGAGTATAGAAGTCAAAGTTTTAACCAACTGAGTATAATAAAGAATAGAATAATAAAAGAAATCATCATGCATGCGATAGACCGCACAGACAAGTTATTCTAACAGAAAAATAAATAGTGGAACCAGGTCATGCGTAAATGCACCGACAAGATATTCCGACAGACTAAAAAATAATAGAACCAGGTCCAGCGTAAAAGCATAGACAGGATATTCCGACAGAATAATAAATAATGGAACCAGGTCCGGCGTAAAGCACAGACAGGATATTCTAACAGAATAATAAATAATGGAACCAGTTCCGGCGTAAACGCACAGACAGGATATTCCAACAGAATAATAAAGAATGGAATAACAGAAGAATTTCACCAAGTATAGGGTAGCCCGCGTATACAGGTTATTCCAACAGAATAATAATTAATGGAATAACAGATGGATTTCACCAAGTATAGGGTAGCCCGCGTATACAGGTTATTCCAACAGAATAATAAATAATGGAATAACAGAAGTTCTCTCTATGAATAAGAAAGAAAGAATACCCTTTACGAGTACAACAAATAATATCACTTACCTTTGAAAGGAAGAGTACCGGATATAGGAGTAGTGAAGTAGCAGAACACTTTTCTTTTCTCTCTATAATTTTCTCTATCTAGAGTTTCAGTGAATTCGTAAGAAATAATGAAGGAATGAGCTTCTATTTATAGAAAAATGAACCGCATAGTAACTAACTCATGAACGGTCTAGATTGATTTACTTTAATCTGACGGTCCATATTTAAAGTAAAATCTTTTAAATAAAATATAATATATTCTATTTATAATCTAATAAAACGAATAACTTTATAAAAGATTTTACTATGCAAATACTATGCAGGCACTATGCAAACACTATGCATAATAAAATATAATATACTGTAATTATTGTCAAATAAAACAGATAATTTTATAAAAATATTTTGTTTTATATAAAAAGATTTTACTATTAGCCTAATAAAACGAATAACTTTATAAAAGTATTCTGTTTTATATAAAAAGCTTTTCTGTTTTATTACATTAATAATACCAATAAAACAAAACTGAGTGACTTATCACGTAAGCCTCAATAATCAATACCGTTTGCTACTATGCAACCATACGTATTACTATACTTTTACTACCAAGTAGTTCAACAGTATTAACGGTAAAACTTCCGCCGTTATTTTCATAAAATATTTTTGTCATTTTCTCAATCCGACAATAATTCTATTGTGGAGTCCACCAATAATTGTGCCGTCGTACGAATATTTTCTGACAAAAATAATATTCCCCGACCAATCGAATATAATACAACAACTTGTATACTTTGCAAAATTTATAAATACTACCCACAACTATACCATTATCTCAAATTCACGCCATAATATTTAAAAAAATATTTCGAAAAAATTAAATCTTTATTCATAAAATCTGGGGTTTCACATTACAGGTCAAGTCTGCTTTGGCGTTCTAACATTTTCCTATAAATAGAGTGCTAAGTTAGAATTGAAAATCACACCAGAAACAAGTTTTCTCTCTTTCTTTCTCTATATTATCGAGCGTATTTTGTGAGTATTTAGATACTTTGTGAGTTGCTATTCAACAGTGCAAGTTTTCTTCAGCCTTATACCTGATATTTCAGTTGGAAGTACAGTTTTGTTGAGGTAAGGGATATTATTTTCTTCGTAAATGATATTATTTTATTCAATATCATTATGCTGAAATATTGATATGAACTTTTTATCAAATTTAGAACTTTTTATGTCG
The DNA here is from genome assembly GCA_016801055.1 of Panax notoginseng. Classification (NCBI taxonomy): domain Eukaryota; kingdom Viridiplantae; phylum Streptophyta; class Magnoliopsida; order Apiales; family Araliaceae; genus Panax; species Panax notoginseng. The sequence continues at coordinate 193,466,150 of CM029020.1, forward strand.
GGGTTACTATTCACGTATGCGACACTATTCACGTATACGACACTATTCACCGACAAATAAAAATTTTTTTTTTTATCCAAGATGTCTATTATGGTTACTATCTTTGATTGTACCCATATTTTGATCTTTATTTTTGAATTCTACTTCACAATTAGTTATTATGGAGTATTATTGTACTTGGATAAACTGTAATACGAATCCCTAATATTTGTCCTTCTGTCTCATTGGATTCGTTTTCTTTAAAATATTTTTCATCATCCTCAGTCCTAAATGAAGATATTAGTAAATATCTTTGGCCTGTAGTGCAAAGATGAATGATTAACTGATGAATATCTTTGGCCCGTAGTGCAAAGATGAACAGGTGTTGAGATGAACATGACCGACTGGTGATACAAATGAATAACTTTGGCATGTAGTGCAAAGATGAATATTTGATTAAAGATGGTTATTGATTGTTGTTACAGGGATAAAATATTGATGATGGACTTTTAAATCTTAGAAATAGTAGAACTCATTCTCTACTTGACTCTTCTAATGGATTGTTGTTTCCGATGCAGTTGTTGATCAAAAACTTGTTGTCTATTATATTCTATCAGATTTTTTCCTGTTGACGACTAACGATAATTTGTTGTATAATATCTTAGTCATAATATTCTTTACTAGACTAGTTGAGCTCACCCTTTTCCTTTTTGTTCCATTTTTCTTCTCAGAAGGTCAGAACACAGCAGGAACTAGCCGAGGTATGGAGTGATGGTTCAGGATAGCTGTTTTAGTAGTCCTCACTATTTTGTAAAATAGTGTATTAATAATTATAATGAGGACTCCCTTTGAGTTTGAATATTGTCTACAAGACAATGTTTGTATTTAAACTCACAATGTTGTGTTGTCGTATTTTGCACGACAATTGTATTAATAAAGTTGTATTTATTTCTGTACCATGTATTTGGCGACTCAAAATGGGTGTTGTATACCTATTTTGGGGGCGTCACAGTTGATATCAGAGCTTAAAGATATGGTCTCTGGCGGAGATCGGGGAATAGAACTAGGAGGGGAGAGACGAGTAAATCATTCGCTAGTGTGTCCTACCTAAGCTTATTTGTTGGTCTGTCATAATATAGGGATATTATGTGATATGTTAGTTTGTTTAATTAACCCATATTTTATGGCAGTATTTGAGAATGGCAGCCGAGAACATTAACAATGGAGTATATGAGACTATGGAACAACCTTTAGTCACAAACCAGGAGAACGTGCAACAGGAAGGCAATATTCCTCATGTTAACAACGTTACCGAGCAAACGATGAATGATGGATTGTTTAGGAGCTTTTTGCATTTCATGCAAAATCAGATGAGGGAGACTCGTGTGCAGAATACGGGTGGAAATGATAGCAATGCGCGGTTTATCACGGCCAAGCAGTTCAAAGAGTTGGGACCACAAGAATTCTGGAGAAAGCCGATTCCGATTAAGGTGAAAATATGGGTCAAATAAATTACCAAGATATTTGATGTCTTGGGATGCATGGAGGAACAGAAGGTTCCATTCGCCACCTTAATATTCCGTGGTGAGGCAGATTACTGGTGGGAATCTGTGAAGCGTACCCATCAAGCTGCACTCAGCATGTCTTGGGAAACGTTTCAAAAACTGTTTAATGACATGTACTTTCCTAAAAGTATTCGTCATATGAAGGAGGTAGAGTTTATTAGACTGGAGCAGAATAACATGACGGTGTCCCAGTACGAGTCGAAGTTTGCAGAGTTGTCTTTGCCTTTGCAAGCTGACTTTAATTGACGTGTCTTTATTCAAATCCATAACATGGGCTAAGAAAGCTTGACATTCGTTTTTAATAAACGAATGGCTTTATGGCTTGATATAACATTGATTGATTTTAGTGGCTTAGTTGCTTGAATTCGTACAACAGGTTGGTTAGGAATATGAAAACTAACAACCTTACGAAAACAATCAATTTTGGCATGATGAGTAGTTATCCAATCAATCCCTAAAATCACATCAAAAGCAAGTATCTTTAAAGAGATAAGGTCAACAGGTAAGGTGATGGTGCCAACTTGGATCACACAAGATTTATAAACAGTGGATGTGATGAAAGTTTCTCCTAACGGAGTCTCCACAGATAAATCAAAATCTAACTTCTCCGAAGTCAAGTTTAAACGTTGAGCACAAGCAGGAGAAATAAATGAATGGGTAGCACCAGTATCTAGCAAGATATAAACTTCGCATGAATTTATGATTAGCTTACCCGTGATCACCTCGTTTGGGTTCCTCGCATGTTGACCAGTCACGACAAACGCTTTTCCAGAAACCATTGACTTTGTCTTTTCTGGGACAGCTTTTTGAGTCACCATCCTCGCTGGACTTGGTTTTGCTACAGTGCAATATCGAGCGATATGTCCTTCCTTTCCACAATTATAACATACCTTAAACTGTTGTGGGCAGTTTGGGCTAATATGTCCTTCTTTTTCGCACTTATAACATATAACCGATGGTCGTTCTCCTCCCTTGGAACCAGTTGCTGCTGGTGCTGACGTCTTCGTATTGTCATTGTTGAATCTCCTCTTTTTAAAATCTCCTCCCGACTCGCTTCTTCTATTTTCATAGCCACGATTACCACCAGAGTGGTTGCCGTTCTTGTCTGTATTTTTCTTTCTCCACTGGTTATCATTGTTCTGATGACTGCTGTCACCGATATGATCCTGGTTGTGGTCCCTCGGTTGACCGTACTCGTTATCTCGCTCTAATAATTGAGCCCTGTTGACAACATCTGAATAGAGAGAAAATTTATGAGAAATGAGATATTGACTTATGCCGGGTTTCAAACCTCTCAGAAACATCCGCGCCATACGTTCCTCATTCTCCACCAAATGAGGTGCAAACCTGGATAACTCTGCAAACTTCGCCTCATACTGGGACACCGTCATGTTATTCTGCTCCAGTCTAATAAACTCTACCTCCTTCATATGACGAATACTTTCAGGGAAGTACTTGTCATTGAACAGTTTCTGAAATGTCTCCCAAGACATGCTGAGTGCGGCTGGATGGGTACGCTTCACAGACTCCCACTAGTAGTCTGCCTCGCCACGGAACATAAAGGTGGCGAATGGAACCTTCTGTTCCTCCGTGCATCCCAAGACATCGAATATCTTGGTAATTTGCTTGACCCATGTCTCCGCCTTAACCGGATCCGGCTTTCCCCAAAATTCTGGTGGTCCCAACTCTTTGAACTGCTTGGCTGTAACCAGCTGTGCGTTGCCATTGTTTCTTCCTATATTTTGAACAGGAATCTCCTTCGTCTGGTTTTGCATGAATCGCAAAAAGCTTCTAAACATCTCATCGTTCATCGTCTGCTCAGTGGTGTTGTTCACAGGATAAACATTGCCAGCCTGTTGCACGTTCTCCTCGTTGGTGAGTATAGGCATCTCCACCGTCTCATATACTCCACTGTTAACATTCTCAATCGACATTCTCAAACACTGCCATAAAACAAGGGTTAATTTAACAAATTAACATATCACATAATATCCCTATATTATGACCGACCAACAAATAAGCTTAGGTAGGACACACTAGCGAAGGATTTACTCGTCTCACCCCTCCTAGTTCTATTCTCCGATCTCCGCCAGAGATCATATCCCTAAGCTCTGATACCAACTGTGACGCCCCCAAAATAGGTATACAACACCCATTCTGAGTCGCCAAAATACATGGTACAGAAACAACTACATCTTTATTATTATAACACAAGAACTGTGAGTTTAAATACAAATATTGTCATCTAGACAATATCCACACTCAAATAAGTCCTCATTACAATTATTGATACATTATTTCACAAAAATGATGAGGACTACTAAAATAACTTCTAGAACCATCATTCCATACCCCGACTAGTACTCGCTACATTCTCGCCTCCTGAGAAAAATGGAACAAAAAGGAAAAGGGTGAGCTCAACTAGCCCAGTAAAGAATATTATGACTAAGATAATACAGAACAAATTATCGTTAGTCTTCAATAGAAAAAAATCTAATAGAATACAATAGACAACAAGTTTTAAATCAATATTCGCAGCGGAAAATAATAATTCATAGAAGAGTTACGTAGAGAATGAAATCTACTATTATCTATGAATTTAAAAGTCCATCATCAATATTTTATCCCTGTAACATCAATCAATAATCATCTTTGCACTACAAGCCAAAGATGTTCATCAGTTGGTCATGTTCATCTCAACACCTGTTCATCTTTGCATTACGGCCAAAGATATTCATCAGAAATCATTCATCTTTGCACTACAGGCCAAAGATATTCATTAATATCATCAATTAGGACTGAGGATGATGAAAAATATTTTAAAGAAAAAGAATCCAGTGAAACAAAAGAACAAATATTAGGGATTCGTATTACAGTTTATCCATGTCTAAAAATACCTCATAAACAATCATAGTGGAGTAAAATTCAAGAATGATCAAAACATGGATACAATCAAAGCTAGTATCCATAATAGATATTTTGGACAAAAAGAAGAAAATTTTATTTTTCGGTGAATAGTAACTCGTGAATAGTAACCCCGACATGAAAAGTTCTAAATTTGATAAAAATTTTCAACCAATATAATGATATTGAAGAAATAATATCATTTTTGAATAAAATAACATCCCTTACCTCGAAAGAATAGTACTTCTGGCTGGACTACCGGATATAGTGCTGAAGAAAACTTGCACCGTATAGCAATACTCAAAGTATAAAAATACTCACAAAATACGCTCGATATTATAGAGAGAGAAAGAGAGAGAAATCTGTAGTTTCTGGTGTGATTTTTAATTCTAACCTAAACACCCTATTTATAGAAAAATGCTTAGAACACCAAAGCAGAAAATTTAATATAATATTAATATATAAATTAAATTTTCCTACGCCAACCTTCCAAGAACTGAATTCAGCTCATTCAACACACATGTGTAACACACCATAATGAAAAAAACGTTTTTGTTATTTAAAATATTTTAAACTTCTAAAAATTAATTATTTCGGAGCTTCGAAACTTTAATAATTCATAATAAATAGCCCTTTTGTCAAAAAATTCAAAACTTGCGACTTTCCATAGGAAATTCCATTATCTACAACTTTACAGAAGAAAATTTTTCCAAATTCTAAACAGAAATTGACCGAAACCCATAAACGGATGATTTTACAGGCTATAATCAAATTTCAGTCAATTATTAGGGTCCACCGACACAAAAAACATGTGTTAATCATTTAATGTCACAAAATACTCTTCCTCCTCATATACTCATATATCCCACATTCATTGTAAAAATATCACCATTAATATATTATTAAAATAATATATTTAAATGAATTATTTTATCAGAAAAAGATAAAATATTAATTTTCAACAATTGTCACATTAAAAATTTTCTCCATCTATATCCACATAAAATCAATATTTTTCTCATCATATAAATTAATAATTAATTATTCACAAATAATATTATAGAAACACAATACTGACAACCAGACAGTTCCCAAGAAAGATGGGGCTTTCCAATAAGGATCTCTCCTTATTGGCGCGTAATTAGATGACCAAACCCCTCCTTAGACAGAACTTTCTAGACATTGCTAATAATGTTATCTAATAATATTATTTAGATAATATGAATTATTGCTCCGATAATAGAAAATACTGTGTAGTGACAATTATTAAAATAACAGTAATATAAAATATTAACGCAGCAATTATTGAATCAATAAAATAAAATACTGAACAGTAATTACTGTAACAATTATTGAGTAATGTCTTCTTACGTAAAAATCAATAATTGGCACAATACCGTGTGCTACTGTGCAACAACGCGTATTACTGTGTTTTAACCACCGGGTATTCCAACAGTGTTAACGGTAACAACTACGCCGTTATTTATAAATAACTTATTTTTGTCGTTTTCTTAATCCAATCGCTTTCCGTTATGGGGCCCACACAAGGCTGCGCCGTCGTAGGAATATTTCCCGACAACAAGAATATTCCACGACCAAACGAATATTCCCCGACAACAATGAATATTTTATGACCACTTGCTTATTTGAAATATTTGTGCATTTTACTCATAACTAACCTCATTAATCAATTTAACCCTTACTATTTCAAAATAATAAATAGAGGAAATTTAAATTTTATTTATTAATAATTTGGGGTCTTACAACCTCCCCTCATGAAATTTCGTCCTCGAAATTGACGTACGTACCTGGTGTTTCGAAAAGATGAGGATACCTCGCTTTCATTTCCGTTTCCAACTCCCAGGTCATTTCTTCAATAGCATGATTTCTCCACAAAACTTTAACTTGTGGTATAACCTTCTTGCGTAGGACATGCTCCTTCCTATCCAAGATCTTGACAGGTACCTCTTAGTACGTTAAGTCTTCGGCTATCTCGCCCGGTTCTAACTCAATAACGTGATTTGGGTCTTTCACATATTTACGTAGCACAGATATATGAAAAATATTATGAACACGAGACATACTTGGAGGTAACGCGAGTCTATAGGCCACATTTTCTACTCGGTCAAGAATCTGAAATGGACAAATAAATCGTGGATTGAGCTTTTCTCTCTTCCCAAATCTTTTAATTCCTTTCCATGGAGCCACACGCAACAATACATGATCCCCAATGTCAAATTCCACGTCCTTTCGATGAAGATCCACATAACTCTTTTGTCGATCCTGTGCCGTTTGTATACGTTGTCGAATCGTTTGGATCTTTTCCGTAGTCATACGTACCAACTCGGGTCCCAACAACGTTGCTTCTCCCACCTCATCCCAATATATTGGAGAGCGACACTTTCGTCCATATAATGCTTCAAATGGAGCCACACCTATACTTGCCTGATAACTGTTGTTATAGGAGAATTCCACCAATGGTAAATACTTATCCCAACTGCCTTTGAAGTCTAGGACATAGAGTCTTAATAGATCTTCAAGAGTTTGAATAGTCATCTCTGATTGCCCGTCCGTTTGAGGATGGTAAGCTGAACTAAATCGTAAATCCGTGTCCATAGCTTTTTGCAAGCTTACCCAAAATCTTGAAGTGAATCTTGGGTCACGATTCGAAACTATGGATACTGGCATGCCATGCAACCTCACAATCTCATTCACGTACATACTAGCAAGACGTTCAAGGGAATAAGTCTCCCGTATCGGCAAGAAATGAGCAGACTTGGTTAATCTGTCAACAATTACCCAAATAACATTTATGCCTTGAGAAACCGTGGGAAGACCCGTAACGAAATCCATGGTAATGTGTTCCCACTTCCATTTCAGAATCTCAAGTGTTTGCAATGAACCCTTTGACACTTGATGTTCCGCCTTTACATATTGTTCCACCAAAATGTATGTCGAAGATCACGATACATTTTGGTACTTCCAGGATGGATTGCAAATGGTGTATTGTGTGCTTCCATCATGATCTTGTACTTCAAATCAGAATCGTTAGGAACACAAAGTCTGGAGTGGACTCGAAGTATTCCTTCTTCATCGATTCTTGCTTCTGGAATAGCACCTTCTTGCACTTTCTTCTTCATACGCATCAGCTCCGGGTCTGTGGCTTGAGCAACTTTAACTTTATCGATTAAAGTTGGTTCTATGCGTATACTTGACATCATCGCAGTTATTCATGTATATGATCTTCTACTCAACGCGTCAGCTACCACATTTGCTTTTCCACGATGGTATTGAATAGTGTGGTCGTAATCTTTCAACAGCTCGAGCCAACGTCGTTGCCGCATGTTGAGTTCTTTTTGAGTGAAGAAATATTTGAGGCTTTTATGGTCTGAATATATCTTCACTTTCTCCCCATATAGATAATGCCTCCAAATCTTTAGCGCAAAAACGACTGCTGCCAACTCTAGATCATGAGTAGGATAATTCCTCTCATATTCTTTAAGTTGTCGCGAGACATATGCTATAACTTTCCCACGTTGCATGAGAACACATCCTAGCCCTTTGCCTGAAGCATCGCTGTAGATAACAAATCCATCCGAACCAGATGGTATGGTCAAAACAGGTGCCGAAATGAGTCTCATCTTAAGCTCTTGAAAACTCTTCTCGCATTCCTCGCTCCATACGAATTTGATATCTTTCCGAGTCAGCTGAGTTAATGGGGTAGCGATTCGAGAAAACCCTTCCACGAATATCTGATAATAACCAGCTAAGCCCAGAAAGCTATGTACTTCGGTCACCGTCTTTGGTTGCTCCCAACTTTGTATTACTTCAATCTTCACCGGGGCAACAGATACTCCATGTTTTGACACCACGTGCCCTAGGAATGCTACTTCCTCAAGCCAGAACTCGCATTTCTTCAACTTAGCATATAGTTTGCTATCACGAAGCCTTTGCAGTACCAGCTTCAAATGGTGCTCATGATCTTCACGGCTTTTGGAATATATGAGGATGTCATCAATAAAGACAACAACAAATTGATCCAAATAATCCTTGAATACTCGGTTCATCATATCCATGAAAGCCGCATGGGCATTAGTCAATCCAAAAGACATGACTAGGAATTTATAATGCCTGTACCGAGTTCTGAAGGCAGTCTTAGGAATATCCTCAGTTTTAACCTTCAGCTGATAATATCCAGAACGAAGATCGATCTTTGAAAAGAATTGTGTTCCTTGTAACTGGTCAAACAGGTCATCAATACGAGGTAGCGGATACCTATTCTTGATAGTGACATGGTTTAATTCTCGATAATCAATACAAAGTCGCATACTCCCGTCTTTCTACTTTATAAATAAAATAGAAGCACCCCAAGGAGATGTACTAGGATGAATGAAACCGATGTCCAACAACTCTTGTAGTTGGACCTTTAACTCCTGAAGTTCAATAGGAGCCATTCGATATGGGGTTTTAGAAATGGGCTTTGTACCAGGTTCAAGATCAATAAAGAATTTAACTTCACGTTTCGGGGGTAGACCGGGAAGTTCTTCAGGAAATACGTCCGGAAAGTCAATAACAACAGGAATATTATTCAAATTTGACGTGTCTTTATTCAAATCCATAACATGGGCTAAGAAAGCTTGACATCCGTTTTTTAATAAACGAATGGCTTTATGGCTTGATATAACAGTGATTGATTTTAATGGCTTAGTTGCTTGAATTCGTACAACAGGTTGGTTAGGATAATGAAAACTAACAACCTTACGAAAATAATCAATTTTGGCATGATGAGTAGTTAACCAATCAATCCCTAAAATCACATCAAAAGCAAGTATCTTTAAAGAGATAAGGTCAACAGGTAAGGTGATGGTGCTAACTTGGATCACACAAGATTTATAAACAGTGGATGTGATGAAAGTTTCTCCTAACGGTGTCTCCACAGATAAATCAAAATCTAACTTCTCCGGAGTCAAGTTTAAACGTTGAGCACAAGCAGGAGAAATAAATGAATGGGTAGCACCAGTATCTAGCAAGGTATAAACTTCGCATGAATTTATGATTAGCTTACCCGTGATCACCTCGTTTGGGTTCCTCACATGTTGACCAGTCACGACAAACGCTCTTCCAGAAACCGTTGACTTTGTCTTTTCTGGGACTACTTTTTGAGTCACCATCCCCGCTGGAATTGGTTTTGCTACAGTGCAATCTCGAGCGATATGTCCTTCCTTTCCACAATTATAATATACCTTAAACTGTTGTGGGCAGTTTGGGCTGATATGTCCTTCTTTTTCGCACTTATAACATATAACCGATGGTCGTTCTCCTCCCTTGGAACCAGTTGTTATTGGTGCTGACGTCTTCGTATTGTCATTGTTGAATCTCCTCTTTTTAAAATCTCCTCCCGACTCGCTTCTTCTATTTTCATAGCCACGATTACCACCAGAGTGGTTGTCGTTCTTGTCTGTATTTTTCTTTCTCCACTGGTTATCATTGTTCTGATGACTGCTGTCACCGATATGATCCTGGTTGTGGTCCCTCGGTTGACCGTACTCGTTATCTCGCTCTAATAATTGAGCCCTGTTGACAACATCTGAATAGAGAGAAAATTTATGAGAAATGAGATATTGACGTATGCCGGGTTTCAAACCTCTCAGAAACATCCGCGCCATACGTTCCTCATTCTCCACCAAATGAGGTGCAAACCTGGACAACTCTGCAAACTTCGCCTCATACTGGGACACCATCATGTTATTCTGCTCCAGTCTAATAAACTCTACCTCCTTCATATGACGAATACTTTCAGGGAAGTACTTGTCATTGAACAGTTTTTGAAATGTCTCCCAAGACATGCTGAGTGCGGCTGGATGGGTACGCTTCACAGACTCCCACTAGTAGTCTGCCTCGCCACGGAACATAAAGGTGGCGAATGGAACCTTCTGTTCCTCCGTGCATCCCAAGACATCGAATATCTTGGTAATTTGCTTGACCCATGTCTCCGCCTTAACCGGATCCGGCTTTCCCCAAAATTCTGGTGGTCCCAACTCTTTGAACTGCTTGGCTGTAACCAGCTGTGCGTTGCCATTGTTTCTTCCTATATTTTGAACAGGAATCTCCTTCGTCTGGTTTTGCATGAATCGCAAAAAGCTTCTAAACATCTCATCGTTCATCGTCTGCTCAGTGGTGTTGTTCACAGGATAAACATTGCCAGCCTGTTGCACGTTCTCCTCGTTGGTGAGTATAGGCATCTCCACCGTCTCATATACTCCACTGTTAACATTCTCAATCGACATTCTCAAACACTGCCATAAAACAAGGGTTAATTTAACAAATTAACATATCACATAATATCCCTATATTATGACCGACCAACAAATAAGCTTAGGTAGGACACACTAGCGAAGGATTTACTCGTCTCACCCCTCCTAGTTCTATTCTCCGATCTCCGCCAGAGATCATATCCCTAAGCTCTGATACCAACTGTGACGCCCCCAAAATAGGTATACAACACCCATTCTGAGTCGCCAAAATACATGGTACAGAAACAACTACATCTTTATTATTATAACACAAGAACTGTGAGTTTAAATACAAATATTGTCATCTAGACAATATCCACACTCAAATAAGTCCTCATTACAATTATTGATACATTATTTCACAAAAATGATGAGGACTACTAAAATAACTTCTAGAACCATCATTCCATACCCCGACTAGTACTCGCTACATTCTCGCCTCCTGAGAAAAATGGAACAAAAAGGAAAAGGGTGAGCTCAACTAGCCCAGTAAAGAATATTATGACTAAGATAATACAGAACAAATTATCGTTAGTCTTCAATAGAAAAAAATCTAATAGAATACAATAGACAACAAGTTTTAAATCAATATTCGCAGCGGAAAATAATAATTCATAGAAGAGTTACGTAGAGAATGAAATCTACTATTATCTATGAATTTAAAAGTCCATCATCAATATTTTATCCCTGTAACATCAATCAATAATCATCTTTGCACTACAAGCCAAAGATGTTCATCAGTTGGTCATGTTCATCTCAACACCTGTTCATCTTTGCATTACGGCCAAAGATATTCATCAGAAATCATTCATCTTTGCACTACAGGCCAAAGATATTCATTAATATCATCAATTAGGACTGAGGATGATGAAAAATATTTTAAAGAAAAAGAATCCAGTGAAACAAAAGAACAAATATTAGGGATTCGTATTACAGTTTATCCATGTCTAAAAATACCTCATAAACAATCATAGTGGAGTAAAATTCAAGAATGATCAAAACATGGATACAATCAAAGCTAGTATCCATAATAGATATTTTGGACAAAAAGAAGAAAATTTTATTTTTCGGTGAATAGTAACTCGTGAATAGTAACTCGTGAATAGTAACCCCGACATGAAAAGTTCTAAATTTGATAAAAATTTCCAACCAATATAATGATATTGAAGAAATAATATCATTTTCGAATAAAATAACATCCCTTACCTCGAAAGAATAATACTTCTGGCTGGACTACCAGATATAGTGCTGAAGGAAACTTGCACCGTATAGCAATACTCAAAGTATAAAAATACTCATAAAATACGCTCGATATTATAGAGAGAGAAAGAGAGAGAAATCTGTAGTTTCTGGTGTGATTTTTAATTCTAACCTAAGCACCCTATTTATAGAAAAATGCTTAGAACACCAATGCAGAAAATTCAATATAATATTAATATATAAATTAAATTTTCCTACGCCAACCTTCTAAGAACTGAATTCAGCTCATTCAACACGCATGTGTAACACACCATAATGAAAAAAATGTTTTTGTTATTTAAAATATTTTAAACTTCCAAAAATTAATTATTTCGGAGTTTCGAAACTTCAATAATTCATAATAAATAGCCCTTTTGTCAGAAAAATTCGAAACTCGCGACTTTCCACAGGAAATTCCATTTTTGAATAGTGAACTTCAAGAAAAAGTATATGTTGAGCAACGTCCAGGTTTCATCAATCCAACTCTCTCTAATTATGTATATAGATTAGACAAAGCCTTATATGGACTTAAACAAGCACCTAGAACATAGTATGAAACACTAACTAACTTTCTTATTAAAAATGGTTTCACTAGAGGAAGAGTAGATACCACATTATTTCTTAGGAAGCACAAAGATAAAGTTTTACTAGTTCAAATATATGTAGATGATATTATCTTTGGTTCTACTGATGAAAATATGTGTAAGAGATTTGCCAAGCTTATGCAGAGCAAGTTCGAAATGAGCATAATGGGTGAGCTAAATTTCTTCCTTGGACTGCAAGTGAAGCAGACTGATGAAGGTATCTTTATTAACCAAGCCAAGTACATTAAAGACTTACTTAAGAAGTATGGCATGGAATCAGCCACTCCCATGAAAACACCAATTGCTTCAGCAACTAAGCTTGACAAAGATGAGAAAGGTAAATGTATTGACATTACTCAGTACAGAGGTATGATAGGCTCTCTTCTGTACCTAACTGTAAGTAGACCAGACATAATATTTGTAACATGCATATGTGCTAGATTTCAAGCTAATCCTAAGGAATCACACTTAACTGTTGTAAAGAGAATTTTTATGTATCTCAAAGGAACACCTCACTTGGGACTTTGGTATCCCAAGGAGTCCTCCTTTAAACTGACGGGATATTTCAGATGCTGATTTTGCAGGCTGCAAAATTAATAGAAAAAGTACCAGTGGCACTTGTCAACTGCTAGGAAACAGACTTGTGTCCTGATTTAGCAAGAAGCAAAATTTAGTATCAACTTCAACAGCAGAAGCTGAATACATTGTTGCAGGCAGCTACTGTGCTCAAATCCTGTAGATGAAGAACCAACTAGCAGACTATGGGTTTGATTTCAAGTCTATACCTGTTCACTATGATAACAAAAGTGCCATAGAAATAACACATAATTATGTCATGCATTCTAGGACTAAGCATATAGAAATAAGATATCAATTTATTAGGAATCATGTTCAAAATGGAACTATATCTTTGCAATACATTCCTACTAAAAATTAACTTGTTGATGTCTTTACAAAACCCTTAGATGAATCCAGATTTAATAAATTGATAAGTGAGTTAGGTATGTTAAATCTACAACCATAAATTATGTGCTCTAGTTGGTGCTAACCATGCAGATAAAAAGGCTATATTAAAATCGTAGAGATGACTAAGAGAAACCACGATCATGGAGTAGTTTCGACATGGCAGAGAAGCCCACTGTGATGATATCACTTCTAGCAAGTCTAAGTAGCCCTTTTGATAAGCTCCTCAGGGAAAACCTGACCCTTAGTTTTTGACTAAGAGGTTGGCCCTTCCTGAGTAACCTTAACCCAGAAGGGATGCTAATTTAGAGTGCATCACAAAAACCTGAAGAGACAACGGTAGTGGAGGAGGTTTAGCAATGAACTCAACAATCGTGGAGCAACCTCAACAATCGTAGTTGTCCTGAAGGATACACTAGCTCAGGGGGAGCTAAGGGCAGATCAATAATTTTCACACTACGTAAAATCGTGGAGCCCTGCAGAACTCGACACGTGCCCCACTCTGCAGATCGTGAGGAGGGAAATTACAAATATATTTTGAAAAATGTCTTTTAACGGTTCACCTTTGAATTTTAAAAGCTCATTCCTCTCTTTCTCTCTCAAAAGAAACCCTAGCTTTCAAAACACTCAACTAATTTCTGTTCGGTTCAGGAAACTCAAAGAAATCAATGGCATCTTCAACCGTGATCCCTGGACACCAGCTATGCTTCGAAGAATTCAAGGATGCCAAGCCAAAATATCACAAAATCCTCTCTTTTCTAAAGAAAGCAAGACTAAAAGAAACTCTGGGAACCAGTACGAGGATCTATCCCAAATTGGTGAAGGAGATTTACACCAATAGAGTCTACAAAGACGACGTCCTCACTACAAAGGTTAAAGGAGTGTCAATTCGACTGGAAGCAGCTGACATAAATCAGGCCTTAGGTTTTAAATCTAAGGGCCTTACTTCGTTAAGCTTTATCGACTTCAACAAGGGACTAAAGAGGATGCCTCGTGAAAAGAACCACAATCTGAAGGGATACAAGAAGAAGGATTTTCCTAAAAAATATGAGTTTTTGGCAGACATTGTTGGGAAATGTATCTGCTGCAAGAACTCTGGTCACGATTCTGTCAACGAAGTGACTAAAACTCATGATAGCAACCTACTTCAAGTCTCAACTAAAATATAGAGCCCTCCTCCTGGAAAGGATTGGAAAATGGATACTCAGCTCTAAGAAAGCTAAGAGCGCGAACAAAATGTTCTACAGAAGATTTATTAGCATCATTCTCCAAGCAGTTCTGGGAGACAATATTGAAGATAATGAAGGTGAACCTTTAAATGCCAACAAAAGAATGACCCAGCAGCTCTTCATAAATTGGAAAAGGAATTCAGCTGAAAATGTGAAGAATTATCATTCTGAGTCCAGTGAAAGGAATGGGGAGGTCATAAAATTATTTCTACAGGGGAACCAATCTGTTGTAAGAGAGGTTGAAGAAGAAGTAGACCAGAAGCCCTCTGCTCTGGTCATGAAAAATAATGGAAAGAGGAAGCTACAGACTGTTCAGATGGCAGAAGAGCCTCAGGGATAAACAACCGAAGTTCCTCAAGTAGTTGATCTTGAACTATCTGGCCAATTTATTGCAAAAGAGATTTCTCAACCTGAAGTACAGCTCAAGGAGAAGAAGGAGAAGCAGACTGAAGAAGTGGATGAAGATAGATCCACCATCTCTCAGCTGCTTAAGAAGGGAAAACACAGCAAGCGTCTGCCTAAAGCATCCTTGACCATGATTGTGGAGAAATCGAGTATGCCAATCGTAGAGTCAAGGGTTGGCAGTCAAAGTGAAGCAAGCATTGAGACTACGACTCAGCATAAACAAGTAAATAATGTAGATGATAAACAGCGTGCTAAAGAGTCCATAAATTCGAAGTCAAGAAAATCAAAGAGAAGGTTAATCAAGAAAGATGATCTTGAGCTGTAAAAATATATGCTAAAGATTAAAGAGGAGGAAATGAAAACAATGTAACATATACTAAAAGGACTGAGTCTCCAGATTCGAGTTCCTACAATGATTCCTTAGATCAAACTAGGATCATTAAAACTTTGATTGCCAACATTGACAATGATGTTAGTTCGACTACATCTAACCAAGCATGTGTGAATATTGAAGAGGATCAACAAGAGAATGTTGATCAAAGAGTTGATCACATTGAGGGGGAGTCTTTCGAAGTCCCTGAGCCAATCAGTGCTCCAGCTGAGGGGGAGGAATCAGAAGCTCATCATGGAGCCCCCTCTGCTCCACAAGAAATGTTAGAGATTCCTGATGATGAAGAAGAAGAGGAAGAGGTTGAAATTATTGTTGAATACAGAAATGAAGAAAGGAGCATCAATTATAACTGGATGTTCTCTTATCTACCCATGATGCCCTTTCACATAGCTTTAATTCAACGTTAACGGGATCATATGTTCTGGGCATTCAAAGCATATCCAGCAGTATCTGTGCTCGCCCAGGAATTCCCAAGCAACCTCACCTTTGCTCAAAAGTTGATCACAAATCATGCCTCTTCCACCCATGAGAAAAGGGTATACTTCATTCCGTCATGCTTCAAGGTAAATCACTCTCCCTCATCAAAATTTCCATAAATTTGATGAATTGCCTAGATGGATAGAGGTTGTTTCTCACCCACTAAACCAATTTCCAGCTACAAAATCCCAACATTCTATAACTGATGAACCAAATACACCTAACTTCAATTTAGTACCACCTTCAACCACCATTAACTCCACGAAAATAGCACAACGTGACACCAAGAACATAGCTCCTACTCAAATTGTGGAGTCACCTACTCAACTAGCTACAACGGCCTCCTCTCCCACAACTCAAACCTCTATTCCTACACCCCATTCAAACATTCCTTCCTCCTTAAACCTCAATTATTTTGATCTTGCTCTTGCTCTCTCAAATCTACAAGAACAAAATATAAGGGCCTCTCCTTGAGACACTCAGAAAATTCTTGAGCTTCTCTCAGTTCTTCTTACCAAAACTGAGTTATCTACCGCATCAAAGAAAGATATCATAGAAATTCAAAAGGATCTGGAAACTCACTCTCTGCTCGTCCATCAATGGTTGAACCATTTGATTGATGCTGCCAACACTCTTCCTAGCAACCTGAGTTTTGAGCTCGCAAAAAAGCTACGAGAGATCATCAAGGAAATGATCTAAAGTATAAATGAAAGGGGTCAAATTCACTTCTAATCTACCCAAAAGCATAAGGTAGCAGTTATCCTTCTTCAGCAGAATTAGGAGGCTCAAAACAAACTTATTACGAAAATCCTTTCTAGCCTACGATATTCTTTGACTGAATTCTAGGCATATTCTTTGAATCAGATGAAACAAACGGACGATGTCTTGGCCATTATGCAAAAACACATATCACAAACTGATTCTCTCGTCCAAGAAAATCGAGAAGATATTTCTTAGTCAAGAAGTCAACTCCACGAACTTATACAAGGCATGAATCGCTTGTCTCAAGACATTCTAACCCTGGATGATGATATAAAGGGGGAGAATAATGAGAAAAGTAAAGGGAAGCAGGCCAAACACTCCCAAAGATCCTATCAGTAGTCTTGCACTCAACCTTCAAGAGCAGCAGATCAATAATCGATCTTAATGGCAAGTCTAGTTTCCAGTTCGCTCAATAGACAAGAAGTATCTCTCATAGGTATGAGCATGCCCATTGGCGATCCTATCTTTATGAACAGACATGATCACAATGAACCTCTGGAGAAACATGAGCTGGAAGAACTTGCAAGACGAAATAAATCCAGTACGAAAAGGAGGGAATACGAACATGCGCATCCTCTAAAGTTCAAGAAATCTAGAAGATAAGTTTTTATATTTATTTGATGTACTGGTTTTGAACTGTAATTCTATCTTTTAACAACAATAAATTCATGATTATCTTCTAGAGATTCATTTGCATCATTTTTCCTTTTCAAGCATCCTGCATTTAGAATTTGATGATATGATGCAAATATCCTTGGTTATGTCAACATCAAATAGGGGGAGATTGTTGGGAATTGCATATTCAAATTTGACGTTGAAAGTAAATATATATGATTATGTGTAAAGTCCTTCATAGAACATATGTACAAGGACTTTGATGGTAGATCAAAATTGTTAGGTTGATCTATGCTTAATGTTTATCAATCTGTAAATGGATGTATAGAAGAAAGATCAAAATTATTAGGTTGATCTATTTTGAAATGTAATAGATAAGCCTCAACAGAATCGTAGTCTGACGAGTCAGCGGAGAGATTACAGAAGCCAAGGCAGAATCGTGGAGTGTCGAAAAAAAGTTTCTTCAGAATCTTAGTCTGTCTTGGAAGCCACTCTCAGAATCATGGAGATGGTTCGAGCGCCTGCCGAGCAAAGTCAAGAATCGCAGTCAGCTCTCAGAAATGTGGAGTCTGTAAAATGAGAAAGTAGAGATCGTAGTCTATCAAAGCTTAAGATAAATCGTAGTGTTCTTTTTTATCAAGGTTGAATCAAGCACGAGCATGACAAGACACAACGATCATGGTACAAAGACAATAATCGTTGTGAGACCCCAGATTTTATGAATAAAGATTTAAATTTTTTGAAATGTTTTTTTGAATATTATGGTGTGGATTTGATATAATGTCATAGTTGTAGGTAATATTTTTAAATTTTGCAAAGTAAGTAAGTTGTTATATAATATTCGATTGGTCAGGGAATATTCTTTTTGTCGGAGAATATCTGTACGACGACACAATCATTGGTGAACCCCCAACGGAAGTATTGTCGTAGTAAGAAAATGACAGAATTATCTTTTTATGAAAATAAAAGGCGAAAGTTTTACCGTTAAAACTGTTGAGCTACTCGGTAGTAAAAGTACAGTAATACGCGTGGTTGCATAGTAGCACACGGTATTGGTTATTGATGCTTACGTGAGAAGTCACTCAGTTATACTCAATTATTGCTATAGTAATTGCTGCATCATATCTCTCATATTATTGATTCAATTATTGTCACAGTATCATCTGTATAATATGTTATATTATTAAATTAATAATTGAGATGACAAAGTTATTCATATTATTATTTACAATATTTATAATGTCTAGAAGTTCTGTCAAAGAGAGGTTAGATAATCTAATTGCGCGCCAATAGGGAGAAATCCTTATCGAAAGCCCCCTCTTTCCTAAGAACGACCTGGTTGTTAAATATTATGAGTTATAATATTAATGATTTATAAGTTCGTGTTGATTAAAGATGAATTTGATAGTTCCATTGTGTTAGGATTATTAGTGTTAGTAGAAATCGACATCTATTCCGATGATAATTGATGTCTGGGGGTTATATTGATAAATCGGATAATTTATCGGATAAATGAGCAATTAATTGCTACTAATTCAAATGTTTATATAACTATTTGTTCACGTGTGTGTACTATTGAATCACATTCTTGTACTATTAGGGGAGTTGGTGCAAGATTAATAATACTGTAATTCATATTTTCATATGATTATAACTATCGGTTCACATGATTGAGCTATTGATTCACATTATTTACTATTAGCAGAGGTGGTGCAAGTTTGATAATACTTGCAGGACTAAATTAAAACTGAAAGAAAAGTTGGAGGTATTATACTGTAATATTTTGAGCCCCAAAACGTGCAATTATTGAAACTATATTTTTCTATAAATAGAAGCTCATTCTTCCGTCATTTCTCACCAATTCACTAAAGTTATAGAGCATTTATTATAGAGAGAAATTAAAGAGAGAAAGAAGAAGAGAAGTCTGTTACCTCACTATTCCAGTATTCAGTTTCTTCTAAGGTAAGGGGTATTATTTTTTTCGTATTCATGAAGAGAGCTATTGTTTTTCTATTCCTTATTATTCTGTTGGAATAACCTGTATATGCGAAGTACCGCATACATTGTGAAATTCTTCTGTTATTCTATTTTTTATTATTATGTCGGAATAACCTGTCTATGCGAAGTACCGCATACATGGTGAAATTCTTTTAATATTCCCTTCTTTATCATTCTATCAAAATATCATGTCTGTGCATTTACGCTGGACCTGGTTCCATTATTTATTATTCTGTCGGAATATCCTGTCTGTGCGTTTACGCCGGACCTGGTTCCATTATTCATTATTCTATCAAAATATCTTGTCGGTGCGTTTACGCATAACCTGGTTCTATTATTTATTATTCTGTTGAGAATAACTTGTTTGTGCAGTCTATCGCACGCATGGTGAATCCTTCTGTTATTCCATTCTTTATTATTCTGTTGAAATAACCTGTCTATGTGGATTACCACATGCATGATGAATGATCCTTCGTATTCATTCTTTATTAAATTATGGAAATGATCTGTCTACGTGGATTACCGTATGGCGGGTGAAAATCCATTTGCAGTTTCGTATATTCTATTATACTCGTATGAGATATCATTTCTTTTGTACTCGTCATAAAATATCATTTTATTTGGTATTTTATTTATGAGTTACTATTCACGGGTTACTATTCACCTGGTTACTATTCACTCTAGTATTATTCACTCGGTTATTCGGGATACTTTTCGTGTCGGAGTACTATTCACGAGTTACTATTCACAGGTTACTATTCACCCAAATTACTATTCATCCGAATATTATTCACTCGGGTATTTGGGGATTCACGAGGTACTATTCCCGAAGTACTATTTACGGGGTACTATTTACCCGAAAAATATATTTCTTTTCTGTCCAAATTACTTTTGGTACATGAATATTATTCTTGAATTTTACTCCACAAAGCAGTATCATGTTGACAATTTGGACATTATTGATTTCAAGATAAATTAATTTATAAATCTTTAAAATTTATTCTTAAACGTGTTTAATTGAATAATTATGTCATTGTCATCATCCTCATGCTTATATTGTGATGAAAGTCATCTTTAGCTTACGTGCATAGATGAACTTGGTATGATTATGACCAGGGATTATTCGATATAATCATGACCGTAATGTGACGAATAATGTGGTAAAAGTCATCATTGGCCTGTAGTTCATTGGTGGACAATTGTTGGTATGATTATGACCAAGGATTATTTTGAATAGTCATGACCATTGATGATCTAATGAATATCCTTGGCTCGTAGTGCAGGGATGATTCGATGATGTGGTTTATTTATTAAGCTGAGTCTCAGCGATAAAAGTGATGAAAAACCTTTTTAAATCATAAAAGATAGTAGATTTTATTCTCTACTTGACTCTTTTAATGGATTGCTTATTCCACTGCAGTTAAACTTGATGTCTATTGTATTTTATCAGTTTAACATTGTTGAAGACTAATGATAATTTATTCTGCATTATCTTAGTCATAATATTTCTTACTGGGCTAGTTGAGGTCACCCTTTCTTTCACTGTTCTCTTCAAGAAATGAGAACGTAGCCTGGACTAGTCGAGGAACGTAGTGACGGTCCAGATGATAGCATTAGTAGTCCTCACTATTCTGTTAAATAGTGTGACAATAATTATAATGAGGACTCCATTAAGTGTGGATATTGTCTAGAAGACAATATTCTTGTTTAAACTCTCAGCTATGTTTTGTCATATTGTACACGGCAGTTGTATAATTAAATTTGTATTTGATTTATGTACCATGTATTTGGCGACTCAAGATGGGTGATGTATACCTGTTTTGGGGGCGTCACAATCGTGGTGTCTCTCCAGTCAGCATCAGAAGCACCAAGTTTCATCTATTTAATGAAAGAGGAAGTATAACAAATGAAGAATGGCTTATAGATGTTAACATTTCAGGAATCCCAATGATCTAACACTCATCCTTAGTATGTATAGAAAAAGCTTATAGAAGAAGCTAAGGAAAGGACTACATGCCTTATAAAAACACCTTTTCAGGTGTTAGGTGAGATAATAGTCTGTTGTGTCAGTAGGCCAGACGGCAGAACATCAGATTTCCAGGAAGTCAACATCAGTGCTCAGAAATGTCTGAAGCATTAAATGCTACAACGGATGCCTTCAACGAAAACATTTCAAAAGCTCCTTCATAAGCAAATCGGAAAGAGATTCAACGTAAGCAAGCAAAAATGAAAAATCAAAAGGACTCTCAACTTCCAAACTCTACGATTAAGAAAGAAAGGCTTGCACAGCTACTCAGTTCTTTCAAACGTATGCTTAACTGCAACTGAGTAGCACAACCCAAGAACTCAACTCTTATCAATCCTATTCCAAGTCTGCTAGACTTGAACAGTTCTAAGGGAACTAAGAAGTTCCAAGACTGCTGGTCTTGAAGGAATCTAAGTGATTCAAAGATTGTAAAGATATCCTTAGTGGATTTCTTACCCGTGGAGTAGAAGAGTGGACTAGGAGCCTTGAGTACTCTGAACCACTTAAAATCACTGTGTTTGATATATCTGCTATAACAATTATATCTATCATATCTGCTTATCATCTATAATCTCAGTTTATCTTAAGGGGGAACAAACAAATCATATATTCCGTTGTGGTTCATTTATTAACAAATCTGATAAGTATTTTGAAAAGGGAAAAAAATTTTTAATATCTATTCAACTCCCCCCCCCCCTTCTAGATAACTATTATGCCTATGGGAACTAACAGTGACCAACAGACTCGCTCGCTGACTCAATGCGCTTGTTACCTTATTTAGAACTCCCGATTTGTGCTTCAAAATAAAAGAAAATTTCTGCAAAAAGGTTGCCCATCGAGCGTGCATATTACTCAAAATTTTATGACTGTTCAGATACTTCAGCGCTTGATGATCAATATATAGTATAAATTCACGTTGAATCAAATAATGCTCCCAATGTTTTAAAGCTCAAACAATAGCATAAAACTCTTGGTCATACGTACTCCACTTTCGCCTTACATCACTGAGTTTTTCACTAAAAAATGCTACTGGCCTCTTCTCTTGTGACAAAACGGCCCCAACTCCTATACAACTAGCATCACAGTCCACTTCGAATAGCTTCTCGAAACTAGGTAGATCAAGAACAGGAGTAGTACACAAGCTCTCCTTGATAACTGGAAAAGTTGTATCAGCTGCTTCTCCCCACTGAAATTTAACCTTCTTTAAACACTCGGTAATGGGTGCCACAATGATACAAAAATCTTTAATTAATCGGCGATAAAACGTTACCAACCCATGAAAACTTCTCATCTCTCCTACGTTCTTAGATTTAGGCCAATCATGTATAGCCCTCACCTTCTCTTCGTCAACCATGATACCCTCCGAACTGACTACATATCCCAGGAATAACAGACGTTCGGCCAACCAAATACACTTCTTAAAGTTAATGAAGAGTTTATTTTCGGCCAAAACCTCCAACACGGCCTGAAGGTGTTCCATATGGTCTTCCTCGTTCTGACTATAAATCAATATATCATCAAAATAAACGACAACATATTTCCCGATGAAAGGTCGTAATACCTTATTCATAAGTCGCTTAAAGTACTAGGAGCATTGGACAATCCGAATGGCATGACTACCCACTCGCAGAGTCCATCCTTTGTTTTGAACGATGTCTTCCATTCATCAACAGGCTTGATCCAAATCTGATGATATCCGCTTCGAAGATCTATCTTCGAGAGCAACTTGGAACCCTCCAACATATCTAACATGTCATCCAACCTTAGAATCGAAAAACTGTATCTGATAGTTATCTTGTTTATTGCTCGGCTATCAACGCACATTCTCCAACTGCCATCTTTATTCGGAACTAGCAATGCGAGAACCGCACATGGACTCATACTTTGTCGAATAAATCCCTTCTTCAATAATTCGTCTACCTTTTCCTGTAACATCTAATTTTTCTTGGGACTCATCCGATAATGTGGCAAATTAGGTAAACTTACCCCCAGAATTAGATTAATGTGATGTTGAATATCCCTCAGTGGTGGAAGTTCATTTGTTAAATCATCAGAAACCAACTCACTGAATTCGCCTAAAATGGACTGTACCTTATCGGGTAACACAAATTTTGGCTCTTCCTTCCCTTCTACCACTAAAGCTCGCACCACTACGACATATACCTCTTGTGCCTCTTTAATTTTCGACTCCAAATCAGCTGCTAACGTGATTACCGATAGTAATGGTTCCTCTTCTTTCTAATTCTTAGTTATGCCACCACCCGAATTTTGTTTTGGAACAGTGCAATCTTCCCGCCACAACAATTGAAAACAAATACATTTTTGCGCCCTCTGTAAGTGACATCCACATCAAACTTCCATGGTCGGCCCAATAATAAGTGACTAGCACCCATGTCGACTACATCGCAGACCACTTCGTCTCGGTGTTGTCTGATCGAGGTAAGGACTTTACACACTTCTGTCACGTTCACCTTGGGTCCTTTCTGAATCCACCCAATTACATAGGGCCTCGGGTGTTTCTCTACCCTTAGTTTCAGGTTTTCTACCAACTTTTTTGACATAAAATTTTTACAGCTCCCACTTTCTACAATTAGGTCGCACACCTTCCCTTGAACACTGCAGCATGCCTTAAAAATATTATTTTTTTGTGAGGAATCTTTTAACATTGTCGAGCACATGACTCGCTGAATCAAACATTTTACAAGCTCTCCATGTTCCTCGGCTATTTCTGCACCATCCCAAAATTTGCCCATATATGTTTCTTCTTCGGCGTCCTCCTCGTCCTCTCCGACTTTCACGAAGTTCACTGATTTCCTCGTTGGACACTCATTTGAACGATGACCCGGTTGGCCGCACCTGTAGCACTTAAACCCACCGGATTTAGCATATGGGTTGGGTGCCCGAGGGGTTTCCTTAGTAGTTGATGTGGTCGCTCGAGTCTCAACTGGAATATTAGGTTGCCCCAAACTTCTTTGTGACTGATTGACCATAATTTTATACTGATTCTTTCCATCATCCGCTAAAAATCTATTTTTGTTTGCGATTGCATTTGGACGTCTCCGCCATGTCCTTATTGTGATAAGTAAATCGATTGGATATCTTCTCTATTAATTTTGCTTTCAAAGCCATGTTATGCGCTTCATCCACTGTCCAAAATGACTTGTAGTCCAAATTTTTCTCGGATAGAAGGCTTTAATCCTTCCAGATACCTAGAAACTTGTTGTGCCTCAGTCTCACTCAAGTTGTTATGCACTGACAGCCTAGACCACTCCTTTGTATATTCAGCCACGGTCCTATTACCTTATGCACAATTATGATAACTTCAAAAAAAAATTCTTCAATATTTTTTAGTAAAAATCTATTCAACATAAGTTGTTTTTTTCGCCTCCAAGATCGAATAAGAGTTTTTCCTTTTCGTTGTCAATCCATCTGTAACTTTTCCCACCAAACAGCAACCCCACTTCTCAACTTGTACGCTACCAGGTTAACTTGTCGATCTGCTGCAACCTCCGTCAACTTGAAAAATCTCTCGACCTCAGAAAGCCAATCCAAAAACTCTTCAATCTGCAACTTACCATGAAACAATGGTATATTCACGCGTATTCGATAGTCATATTGATTTTGGTTTCGATTTTGGTGTTGATGAAGGTTTCTTTAGTATCCTACTACCTCTGCATCAGAATCTTCATCACTAAGGCCTTCGAACTGTTCACGTCTCGTAGCTCCATGCGGAAGTTCCACTCTGATACAGCCAAGGGCAAATCCCTCGCCTCCGTCTCTGTTGTTGATAAGATCGTTGGGTTTCGGTTGTAGCACCAACAATTATTGCAACATGGTTTCCACCCTCGCCATCGATTGACGTTGCTCATCAATCGCCGCCCATAATTCAGCATCCCTGTGATTAGCGTCGTCAAGGTTATCTCTCCCGCCTTCGATGTTGACCATTGACAAGGTGAAATCCTTGGCTTTGATACTAATTGACGCATAATGGAAAACGCAAAGAATTTACCAACGTAAATTCTAAGAACACAAACTGGAATCCACCAGAGAAACAAACAATATCAATCGTAAAAGATAATAAATTATGAATTAATTGTCCAAACCCTAAACCCACAAGCTGGGTTTTATAGCTAAAGAATCCCTTTAACTATGAAAATAAACTCCTATTGGGTAACTAACTATTATGGTAACAAAGTCTTAATAGGGAACAACGTAATTACGTAATATTATAAAAGATTTGTTTCCAATTAAAATACTATTACCATAAATGAATCCTACCTAAACTAAGAATAATAAAACTAATCCAGTATTTCCGAAACCATGATGTCATTTTCGAACCCGAAGACCTCTCCCGAAGTCGATCGAACCCAGCTCTTCGGAAACAACTTCAGTTCTTCGGGAATTATGATCATTTCCTCGGACCATACCGCTTTCCCGATTTTCTATCTAACTCTTTTTCAAACTCCAAAGCCAGTTGTCTTACATCATTATATATATAGTTAGAGATGTATTTTTGATAGTTTACAATATCATTTAATCATACAATGTTTATTACAACTTTTAAGAACTTTTGATACTTTACTTCAGAAGGAAAATTATATAATATTATACTTTCATTTGAGATTATAATCCGTCATGAAATGATTTTAGAGATAAAAAAATATAGTTCATAAATGAAATAAAAGTCTAATTATGGGATAAAAAATATCCTATAGAAAAATAATCAAAATAGTACAAATACCGGATCATTTTTACAGACAAATATATCCTAAAGAAAGATGATCAGATTAGGATATTGAGAGGAGCCTTTGGGTGTCTTAAAGAAAGTTGACATGGAAGATAAATTTGATCCCATTCCATCAATCGCTTTCCTTTACCAACAAGAAAATTGAGACATCAAAATAATTAATGGGCCAGGGTTTTATGAGTTTTAATGCATCAATTATTTGATCATTCTCTCTCATATTTTAATAAGCTCAATTTGCTGTGGTTGTAAATTAAGTGCATTATTCGGAAGAGAATTGGAAAGAGGTTGCTAGAAGTCTCCCCTCCGACATTTATATTGATTCATACCGAATGTGAGAAGTATAATGTTACTTCCTCTATTGAAAATTTCATACCAATTTAGAATGCATTTTTCTTTTTAATTCATTTTAGGATTAAACATACATTCTCTAGTTAATTATGAAATTCTGATCATGTCTAGAAGAATAATATTTTCTTTAAAAATCAGTATTTTTTAAAATATATCTCTAATTTCAAAATAAAAAATTAATAAAATACAAAGAAATAAGAGTGTCTTGCTCAAACCAAAAGACTTAAATACATCTTAAATCTTCAAAAAAAAAATTGTTATTTTAAAACAAAACTCAAATAATTCAATTTTAAGGTATTGAATTTCAATAAATAAAACCTTGCTGATGTCCACATGTAAAAATTGATCAGACTTGGAATATTTTAGATAATTTTGTTGGGATTATTTAACATGAATCACACATTGGATAAATTTAAGAGTATAAATGAGTTAATAGGTATGATAGAAGCTCAACCTAATAGGTTAAACTTTTAGATAAAAAGGTGATTCAACATGTTTATTGAGACGGTCTACACATGTGTATGCACTGCATCGATAATGAATTGATGTGATATGAATCGTATAATTCCCCTACAAGTGGTATTAGAAACAATGGTTTGATGGGTGTAAGACCCCAACTTTTTATAAATAAAATCGAATTTTCTCTAATTATTATTTTAAATAATAAGGTGTTAATTTGATATAATACTTTCGTTATGGGGGAAATATACAAATTTTGTTAAATAAGCAAGTGGTTATAAAATATTCATTGTTGTCGGGGAATATTCGTTTGGTCGTGAAATATTCTTGCTGTCGGGAAATATTCGTACGACGGCGCAGCCATTTGTGGGCCCCATAACGAAAAACGGTCGAATGAAAGAAAACGACAAGTTTGAGTTTTTATAAATAACGACGTAGTTGTTACCGTTAACACTGTTGGAATAACCGGTGATTAAATGTACAGTAATATGCGTGATTGCACAGTAGCACACGGTATTGCACAGTATTGTTGAATTATTGATCCTTACGTAAAAAGGCACTACCTAATAATTGTTACAGTAATTACTGTTCAATATTTTGTTTTATTGATTTAATAATTGCTACGTTGATATTTTATATTATTTGTGACGCCCCCAAAATAGGTATACAACACCCATTCTGAGTCGCCTAATACATGGTACAGAAAGCAAACTACAACTTCAATAATACAATTATCGTGCAAAATACGACAACACATACTGTGAGTTTAAATACAAATATTGTCTTCTGAACAATATCCACACTTAAATAAATCCTCATTACAATTATTCAAACACTATTTTACAGAAATAGTGAGGAATGCTAAAACATCTTTCTAGAACCATCACTCCATACCCCGACTAGATCCTGCTATGTTCTCACCTCCTGAGAAGAAAAATGGAACAAAAAAGAAAAGGGTGAGCTCAACTAGCCCAGTAAAGAATATTATGACTAAGATAATATACAACAAATTATCGTTAGTCTTCAACAGGGAAAAATCTGATAGAATATAATCTACAACAAGTTTTAGATCAACAACTGCAGCGGAAACAGCAACCCATTAGAAGAGTCAAGTAGAGAAAGAATTCTACTATCTTTTAAGATTTAAAAGTCCATCATCAATATTTTATCCCTGTAACATCAATTAATAATCATCTTTATCCAAATATTCATCTTTGCACTACAGGCCAAAGATATTCATTTGTATCACCTGTTAGTCATGTTCATCTCAACACATGTTCATCTTTGCACTACAGGCCAAAGATATTCATCAAGTAAACATAAATCTTTGCACTACAGGCCAAAGATATTCAGTAATATCATCATTTAGGACTGAAGATAATGAAAAATATCTTAAAGAGAACGAATCCAGTGAGACAGAAGGACAAATATTAGGGATTCGTATAACAATTTATCCAATGTCAATAATACTTCATAATAATCAATTGTGAAGCAGAATTCAAAAATAAAGATCAAAACATGGATACAATCAAAGATAGTAACCATAATAGACATCTTAGACAAAAAGGAAAAATTTTATTTTTCGGTGAATAGTGCCGTATTCGTGAATAGTAACGTATACGTGAATAGTAACGTATACATAAATAGTAACTCCGACACAAAAAGTTCAAAATTTGATAAAAACTCATGTTAATATTTCAGCATAATGATATTGAAGAAAATAATATCATTTAAGAAGAAAATAATATCCCTTACCTCAAAATATTAGTACTTCGGGTCGGAATACCGGTATAAGGCTGAAAGAAACTTGCTATGATGAATAGAAACTCTCAAAGTATCTAAATGCTCACAAAATACACTCAATAATCTAGAGAGAGAAAGAGAGAAAACTTGTTTCTGGTGTGATTTTCAATTCTAACTTAGCCCTCTATTTATAGGAAAATGTTAGCACGCCGAATCAGACTTAACCTGCAACCTGATGGCTTTACCTGCTACTATTCCCACCCACCACATTTGAATAAAAATCTCAGCACATTTCTTCACCAACCAAGAGTGGGGCCCACCAATTCTAAAATTTTCCACCAAAATGATTAACTCCGAAAATTCAACAATTTCTAAACCAGTCATCTCGTAAAATTCATAATAAATCATACGTTCATTTTTAACGGTTCAAAATTTGTAGACATATACTCAACTTTTATATGTATAATATATCCAAAAATTACCACGATCCAACGGTCGGATTAAAAATTATAACCCCCGCAAAATATCTCAAAAACCCTGATTTTTAATACCTCCATTCCGACAAAAATACTGATAAAAATCTCAACATTAACTCCTTCATTTTTAACCACAAAAATATATCTCTCATTTATATCCACATAAAATAATTATTTCCTTATCATATTAATCAATAATTAATTATTCATAAATAATATTACAAAATCACATTTATGACAACCAGGCCGTTCCCAGGAAAGAAGGGGCTTTCCAATAAGGATTTCTCCTTACTAGCGCACAATTAGATGACCAAACCTCTCCTTAGACAGAACTTTCTAGACATTGCCAATAATGTTATCTAATAATATTATTCAAATAATATAAATTATTGATCTGATAAAGGAAAATACTGTGCAGTGACAATTATTGAAACAACAATAATATAAAATATCAATGCAGCAATTATTGAATCAATAAAATATTGAACAGTAACTACTGTAACAATTATTGAGTAGTGCTTTCCTTCGTAAGAATCAATAATTGGTGTAATACCGTGTGCTACTGTATTTTAACCACCGGGTATTCCAACAGTATTAACGGTAACAACTACGCCGTTATTTATAAACAACTTATACTTGTCGTTTTCTTCATCCAATCGCTTTCCGTTATGGGGCCCACAAAAGACTGCGCCGTCGTACGAATATTCCCCGACAGCAAGAATATTCCACGACCAAACGAATATTCCCCGACAAAATGAATATTTTATAACCACTTGCTTATTTTGCAAAATTTATACATTTCACCCATAACCAAAGTATTATATCAAATTAACCCCTTATTATTCACAATAATATTTAGAGAAATTTTAATTTTATTCATTAATAAGTTGGGGTCTTACAACCTCCCCTCCTTATGAAATTTCGTCCTCGAAATTGACGTACGTAGCTGATGTTTCAAAAAGGTGAGGATACCTCGCTTTCATTTCTGATTCCAACTCCCAGGTCATTTCTTCAATATC
Source organism: Panax notoginseng (assembly GCA_016801055.1). NCBI lineage: Eukaryota > Viridiplantae > Streptophyta > Magnoliopsida > Apiales > Araliaceae > Panax > Panax notoginseng. Next base: position 193,496,372 of record CM029020.1, read on the forward strand.
ATGGTTTCTCCACAACACCTTAACTTGTGGCATAACCTTCGTGCGTAGGACATGCTCTTTCCTATCCAAGATCTTAACAGGTACCTCCTCGTACGTTAAATCTTCAGCTATCTCGTCTGGTTCTAACTCAATAATGTAGTTCGGGTCTTTAACATATTTACGAAGCATAGATATGTGAAAAACATTATGAACACGAGACATGCTTGGAGGTAATGCGAGTCTATATGCCACATTTCCTATTCGCTCAAGAATCTCAAATGGACCAACAAATCTTGGATTGAGCTTTCCCCTCTTCCCAAATCTTGTAACTCCCTTCCATGGTGCAACACGTAATAATACATGATCCCCAATATTAAATTCTACGTCCTTCCGATGAAGATTCGCATAACTCTTTAGTCGATCCTGTGCCGTTTGTATACGTTGTCGAATCGTTTGGATCTTCTCTGTAGTCATGCGTACCAACTCTGGTCCCAACAATGTTGCTTCACCCACCTCGTCCCAGCATACTGGAGAACGACATTTTCTTCCATACAACGCCTCGAATGGAGCCACACCTATGCTCGCCTGATAACTGTTGTTGTACGAGAATTCCACCAATGGTAGGTACTTATCCCAACTCCCTTTGAGATCTAGGACACAAAGTCTTAATAGATCTTCAAGAGTTTGAATAGTCCTCTCTGATTGTCCGTCCGTTTGAGGATGGTATGCCGAACTGAATCGTAAATTCGTGCCCATAGCTTTCCGCAAGCTAACCCAAAATCGTAAAGTGAATCTTGGGTCACGATCCGAAACTATGGATACTGGCATGCCATGCAATCTCACAATCTCGTTCACATACATACTAGCAAGACGTTCAAGGGAATAAGTCTCACGTATCGGTAAGAAATGAGCGGACTTGGTTAATCTATCAACAATAACCCAAATCGCATCTATGCCTTGAGAAACCTTGGGAAGACCCGTAACAAAATCCATAGTAATGTGTTCCCACTTCCATTGCGGAATCTCAAGTGGTTGCAATGGACCCTTTGGTACTTGATGCTCCGCTTTTACACGTTGACAAGTTAAACATCTCGAGATAAACTCCGCGATCTCTCTTTTTATATTGCTCCACCAAAATGTATGTCGAAGATCGTGATACATTTTGGTACTCCCAGGATGGATTACAAACTGTGTGTTGTGTGCCTCCATCATTATTCTATGCTTCAAGTCAAAATCGTTAGGAACACAAAGTCTGGAGTTGACTCGAAGTATTCCTTCTTCATCGATTCTTGCTTCTGGAATAGCACCTTCTTGCACTTTCTTCTTCATACGCACCAGCTCCATGTCTGTAGCTTGAGCAGCTTTAACTTTATCGATTAAAGTCGGTTCTACTCGTATATTTGATATCATCATGTGGGTACTTGGAGCCTTCATCTCTATCTCCATCCTTTGCAAATCATACAAAATGGGCCTTTGTGTTAACAACATTGCACTCATACCCGCATATGATCTTCTACTCAATGCGTCAGCTACTACGTTTGCTTTTCCAAGATGATATTGGATGGTATGATCGTAATCTTTCAACAGCTCAAGCCAACGTCGTTGCCGCATGTTGAGTTCCTTTTGGGTGAAGAAATATTTGAGGCTTTTATGATACATATAGATCTCCACTTTCTCCCCATACAGGTAGTGTCTCCAAATCTTCAACGCGAAAACGACTGCTGTCAACTCCAAATCATGAGTAGGATAATTCCTCTCATATTCTTTGAGTTTTCGCGAGGCATAGGCTATGACTTTCCCATGTTACATGAGAACACATCCTAACCCTTTGCCTGAAGCATCGCTGTAGATAACAAATCCATCCGAACCAGATGGTATTGTCAGAACAGGTGCCGAAATGAGTCTCCTCTTGAGTTCTTGAAAACTCTTCTCACATTCCTCACTCCATACGAATTTTGTATCTTTCCGAGTCAGCTGAGTTAACAGAGTAGCGATTCTTGAAAATCCTTCCACAAATCTCCGATAATAACCAGCTAAGCCCAAAAAGCTACGTACTTCGGTTACCGACTTCGGTTGCTCCCAACTTTGTATGGCTTCAATCTTCGCCGGGTCGACAGATACTCCATATTTTGACACCACGTGCCCAAGGAATGCTACTTCCTCAAGCCAGAACTCGCATTTCTTCAAATTGGCATATAGCTTATTTTCACAAAGCCTTTGCAGTACCAGCTTCAAATGGCGCTCATGATCTTCACGGCTTTTGGAATAGATGAGGATGTCATCAATAAAGACAACAATGAACTGATCCAAATATTCTTTGAATACACGGTTCATCATATCCATGAAGGCAGCAAGAGCATTAGTCAATCCAAAAGACATGACAAAGAATTCATAATGCCCGTACCGAGTTCTGAAGGCAGTCTTTGGAATATCCTCAGTTTTAATCTTCAGCTGATGATATCCAGAACGAAGGTCGATCTTTAAAAAGAATTGTGTTCCTTGTAACTGGTCGAACAGGTCATCAATGTGAGGTAGCGGGTACCTATTCTTGATGGTGACATGGTTCAATTCTCGATAGTCAATACAAAGTCGCATACTCCCGTCTTTCTTCTTTACGAATAAAGCAGGAGTACCCCAAGGAGACGTACTAGGACGAATAAAATTGATGTCCAACAACTCCTGTAGTTAGACTTTTAACTCTTGAAGTTCAATAGGAGCCATTCGATATGGAGTTTTAGAAATGGGCTTTGTACCGGGTTCAAGATCAATAAAGAATTCAACTTCACGTTCTGGGGGTAGATCAGGAAGTTCTTCAGGAAATACATCGGGAAATTCTCTAACAATAGAAATATTATTCAAATCTGACTTGTCTTTGTTCAAATCCATAACATGGGCTAAGAAAGCTTGACATCCGTTTTCCAATAAACGAATAGCTTTGTGGCTTGATATGACAGTGACTGATTTTAGTAGTTTAGTAGTTTGAATTCGTATGACAGGTTGGTTAGGAATATGAAAACTAACAACCTTACGAAAATAATCAATTTTAGCATGATGAGTGGTTAACCAATCAATTCCTAAAATCACATCAAAAGCAAGTATCTTTAAAGAGATAAGATCAACAAGTAATGTGATAGTGCCAACTTGGATCATGCAAGATTTATAAACTGTAGATGTAACGAAGGTTTCACCCAACGGAGTTTCAACAGATAAGTTAAAGTCCAATTTCTCCGGAGTCAAGTTTAAACGTTGAGCACAAGCAAGAGAGATAAAAGAATGGGTAGAACCGGTATCTAGTAAAGTATAAACTTCGCAAGAATTTAAGATTAGCTTACCCGTGATCACCTCGTTCGGGTTTCTCGCGTTTTGGCCAGTCACGACAAACGCCCTTCCAAGAACCGCTGATTTCGACTTATCCGGGACAACTTTTGGAGTCACCATCCCCGCTGAACTTGGTTTTGCTACAGAACACTCTCGAGCTATATGACCCTCCTTTCCACAGTTATAACATACCTTGGATTGTTGTGGGCAGTTTAGGCTGATATATCCCTCTTTCCCACATTTGTAACATACGACCGGTGGTCGTTCTCCTCCCCTAGAAATAGTTGATGTTTGTGCTGATGTCTTCACGTTATCATTGTTGTACCTTCTCTTCTTGAAATCTCCTCCCGACTCGCTCCTTCTATTATCACGACCACGATTACCACCAGAGTGGTTACCGCTTTTTTCTGAATGTTTTCCTCCCTGCTGGTTTTCATTGCTTCGATGACTGCCGCCACCGGTATGACCCTGGTTGTGGTCCCTCGGTTGCACATACTCATTATCTCGCTCTAATAATTGAGCCCTGTTTACAACATCTGAATATAAAGAAAATTTATGAGAGATAAGATATTGCCGAATCTCGGGTTTTAGACCTCTCAGAAACATCCTTGTCATTCGTTCCTCATTTTCAACCAAATGAGGTGCAAACCTAGATAACACTGCAAACTTCGCCTCGTACTGGGACACCGTCATGTTGTTTTATTCCAGTCTGATAAACTCCACCTCCTTCATATGACGAATACTTTCAGGAAAGTACTTGTCATTGAACAGCTTTTGAAATGTTTTCCAGGACATGTTGAGTGCGTCAGGCTGGGTACGCTTCACAGACTCCCACCAGTAGTCTGCCTCCCCGCGGAACATAAAGGTGGCGAATGGAACCTTCTGTTCCTCCGTGCATCCCAAGACATCGAATATCTTGGTAATTTGCTTGACCCACGTTTTCGCCATGATCGGATCCGGCTTTCCCTTAAATTCTGGTGGTCCCAATTCTTTGAACTGCTTAGCTGTGACAAACCGCGCGTTGTTATCATTTCCACCCGTAACTGCACACGAGTCTCCCTCGTCTGATTTTGCATGAACTGCAAATAGCTCCTAAACATTCCATCATTCATCGTTTGCTCGGTAACGTTGTTTACAGGAGGAATATTGCCTTCCTGTTGCACATTCCCCTGGGTGGTGATCAAAGGTGTCTCCACGGTCTGATTTACTCCATTATTAACGTTCTCAGCTGCCATTCTTAATTACTATCATAAAAAAAGGGTTAATAGGCATATCATATATTATCCCTATACTCTGACCGACCAAATAAACACCAAATAAACTTAGTCAGGTTATACTAGCGAAGAAATTCCCCGTCTCTCCCCTCCTAGTTCTTGTCTCACATCTCAGCCAGGGATCACATCCCTAACCTCTGATACCAACTGTGACGCCCCCAAAATAGGTATACAACACCCATTCTGAGTCGCCAAATACATGGTACAGAAAGCAAACTACAACTTTAATAATACAATTGTCGTGCAAAATACGACAACACATACTGTGAGTTTAAATACAAATATTATCTTCTGGACAATATCCACACTCAAATAAATCCTCATTACAATTATTCAAACACTATTTTATAGAAATAGTGAGGACTGCTAAAACATCTTTCTAGAATCATCACTCCATACCCCGACTAGATCCTGCTATGTTCTCACCTCCTGAGAAGAAAAATAGAACAAAAAGGAAAAGGGTGAGCTCAACTAGCCCAGTAAAGAATATATTATGACTAAGATAATATACAACAAATTATCGTTAGTCTTCAACAGAGAAAAATCTTATAGAATATAACAACCAGGTCGTTCCCAGGAAAGAGGGGGCTTTCCAATAAGGATTTCTCCTTACTGGCGCACAATTAGATGACCAAACCTCTCCTTAGACAGAACTTTCTAGACATTGCCAATAATGTTATCTAATAATATTATTCAAATAATATGAATTATTGATCTGATAAAGGAAAATATTGTGCAGTGACAATTATTAAAACAACAATAATATAAAATATCAATGCAGCAATTATTGAATCAATAAAATATTGAACAGTTACTACTGTAACAATTATTGAGTAGTGCCTTCCTTCGTAAGAATCAATAATTGGTGTAATACCGTGTGCTACTGTATTTTAACCACCGGGTATTCCAACAGTATTAACGGTAACAACTACGCCGTTATTTATAAACAACTTATACTTGTCGTTTTCTTCATCCAATCGTTTTTCGTTGGGGCCCACAAAAGACTGCGCCGTCGTACGAATATTCCCCGACAGCAAGAATATTCCACGACCAAACGAATATTCCCCGACAAAATGAATATTTTATAGCCACTTGCTTATTTTACAAAATTTGCACATTTCACCCATAACCAAAGTATTATATCAAATTAACCCCTTAATATTCACAATAATATTTAGAGAAAATTTGATTTTATTCATTAATAAATTGGGGTCTTACATTATTGTTGTTTCAATAATTGACACTGCACAATATTTTCCATTATCAGATCAATAATTCATATTATTTGAATAATATTATTAGATAACATTATTGGCAATGGCTTAGGAAGTTCTGTTTAAGGAGAGGTTTGGTCATCTAATTGCTCGCCAGTAAGGAGAAATCCTTATCGGAAAGCCCCCTCTTTCCTTGAAACGACCTGGTTGTCATAATTATGATTTTGTAATATTATTTGTGAATAATCAATTATTGATTTATATGATACAGAAATATTTAATTTTTATGTGGATATAAATAAAAGAATTAATGTTGAGATATTTTATCAGTATTTTGTCGGAATTGAGGTATTAAAAATCATCCGTATGTGGATTTCGGGCATTTTCTGTTTAGAATTTGGAAAAACTTAAATCTATAAAGTTGTAGAGAATTTAATTTCCTATGGAATGGACATAAAATTTGTATTTTTCTAATAAAAGGACTATTTATTATGCATTATTGAAGTTTCGGAAATAAATAATTTTTTAAAACATGGGTGGGCCCCACCTTTGGTTGGTGTGGAATTGGCTGATTTTGGTTGGCCCCACTTAAAGTGTGTTGAAATTTGATCAATTGTGGCGTGCTTGAACATTTTTGAAAAATTATTATTTTATTAAATTAGTCTGCTTTGTTGTTCTAACATTTTTCTATAAATAGGGTGTTTAGTTAGAATTGAAATCACACCAGAAACAAGTTTTTTCTCTCTCTATATTATCGAGCGTATTGTGTGAGTATTTAGATACTTTGAGAGTTGCTATTCAGTGCAAGTTTTTTTCAGCATTACATCCGATATTCTAGTCAGAAGTATTGTTCTTTTGAGGTAAAGGATGTTATTTTCTTTCAATACTCGTAAAGGATGTTATTTTCTTCGTAAATGATGATATTCTTTCAATAGCATTATACTGAAATATTGGTATGAATTTGATTGTGAAATTTTTATCTTTTTTTGTCGGGATTACTATTCACGTATACGGCACTATTCACGTATACGGCACTATTCACGAATACGACTATTCACCGAAAAATAAAAAAAAAATTTTGTGTCCCAGATGTCTATTATGGTTACTATATTTGATTGTATACATATTTTGATCTTCATACTTGAATTTTACTCCACTATGGTTTATTATGGAGCGTTTTTGAACTTGGATTATCTAAAGTACGAATTCTTAATCTTTGTCCTTTTATCTCACTGGATTCGTTTCTTTAAAATATTTTTTATCAACCTCAGTCCTAAATAATGATATAACTGTATATATTTGGCTTGTAGTGCAAAGATGAATGATTACTTGTTGAATATCTTTGGCCCGTAGTGCAAAGATAAACAGGTGTTGAGATGAACATGATCAACTGGTGATACAAATGAATATTTTTGGCCCGTAGTGCAAGATGAATATTTGATGCAAGATGTATATTAATTGATGTTATAGGGATAAAATATTGATGATGGACTTTTAAATTCATAGATGATAGTAGATTTCATTCTCTACTTAACTCTTCTAATGAATTGTTATTTCTCCTGCAAATATTGTTCTAAAATTTGTTGTCCATTATATTTTATCTGATTTGTTGAAGACTAATGATAATTTGTTATATATTATCTTAGTCACAATATTCTTTACTGGGCTAGTTGAGCTCACCATTTTCCTTGTTGTTCCATTTTTCTTCTTAGGAGGAGAGAATATAGCGGGAACTGGTCGGAGTATGGAATGATGGATCAAGATAGTTGTTTAGCAGTCCTCACTATTTTGTAAAATAGTGTATTAATAATTATAACGAGGACTTATTTGAGTGTGGATATTGTCTAGAAGATAATATTTGTATTTAAATTCATTGTATATGTGTTGTCGCATTTTGCACGACAATTGTATTAATAAAGTTGTATTTGTTTCTGTACCATGTATTTGGCGACTCAGAATGGGTGATGTATACCTATTTTAGGGGCGTCACAGTTGGTATCAGAGCTTAGGGATATAATCTCTGGCGGAGATCAGGGAATAGAACTAGGAGGGGAGAGACAAGTAAAACTTTCGCTAGTGTGTCCTACCTAAGCTTATTTGTTAGTTGGTCATAATATAGGGGTATTATGTGCTATGTCAATTTCTATAATTAACCCTTATTTTATGATAGTATTTGAGAATGGCAGCTGAGAATGTTAACAATGGAGTGAATGAGACCGTGGAGACACCTTTAATCACCAACCAGGGGAACGTGCAACAGGAAGGCAATATTCATGTAAACAACACTACCGAACAAACGATGAATGATGGGATGTTTAGAAGCTTTTTGCAGTTCATGAAAAATCAGACGAGGGAGACTCGTGTACAGAATACGGGTGAAAATGATAACAACGCGCGGCTTATCACAGCCAAGCTGTTCAAAGAGTTGGGACCACCAGAATTTGTGGGAAAGGCGGATCTGATTAAGGCAGAAACATGGGTCAAGGAAATTACCAAGATATTCGATGTCTTGGGATGCACGGAGGAACAGAAAGTTCTATTCGCCACCTTTATGTTCCGCGGTCAAGGAAATCTGTGAAGTGTACCCAGCCAGTTGCATTCAATATGTCTTGGGAAACCTTTAAGAAACTGTTTAATGATAAGTACTTTCCTGAAAGTATTCGTCATATAAAGGAGGTAGAGTTTATTAGGCTGGAACAAAACAACATGACGGTGTCCCAGTACGAGGCGAAGTTCGTAGAGTTATCCAGGTTTGCACCTCATTTGGTAAAGAATGAGGAACGTATGACGCTGATGTTTTTGAGAGATCTGAAACCTGAAATTCGGCCATATCTTTTTTCTCATAAATTTTCTCAATATTCAAATATTGTCGACATGGCTCAATTATTAGAGCGAGATAATGAGTATATTCAATCGAGGGACCACAACCAAGGTTATACCGGTGGCAACAGCCATCGGAGCAATGATAACCAGCGGGGAGGAAAGAATACGGACAAAAGCGGTAACTACTCAGGTGGTAATCGTGGCCATGATAATAGAAGAAGCGAGTCGGGAGGAGATTTCAAAAAGAGAAGGTTCAACAATGATAATGTAAAGACGTCAGAACCAACATCAACTGTTTCTAGGGGAGGAGAACGATCATTGGTCGTTTGTTATAAATGCATAAAAGAGGGGGCACATCAGCCCAAACTGTCCACAACAATCAAAGGTATGCTATAACTATAGAATGGAAAGTCATATAGTTAGAGATTGTCTTGTAGCGAAACTAAGTCCAACGGGGATGGTGACTCCAAAGTCTGTCCCGGATAAGTCAAAGGCAGTGGTTCCTAGAAGGGCGTTTGTTGTGATTACCCAAAACGCGAGGAACCGAAACGAGGTAATCACAGGTAAGCTAATCATAAACTCTTGCGATGTTTATACCTTATTAGATACCGGTTCTACCCATTCCTTTATCTCTTCTGCTTGTGCCCAACGTTTGAACTTGACTTCGGAGAAATTAGACTTTGACTTATCTGTTGAGACTCCGTTAGGAGAAACTTTCATTACATCTACTGTGTATAAATCTTGCTTGATCCAAGTTGGTACCATTACATTACCTGTCGATCATTTTTCTTTGAAAATACTTGCATTTGATGTGATTTCAGGGATTGGTTGGTTAACTATTCATCATGCCAAAATTGATTATTTTCGTAAGGTTGTTAGTTTTCTAACCAACCTGTTATGCGAATTCAAGCAACCAAACTACTAAAGTCAATCACTGTCATATCAAACCATAAAGCTATTCGTTTATTGAAAAAAGGATGTCAAGCTTTCTTAGTCCATGTTACGGACTTGAACAAAAACACGTCAGATTTGATTAATATTTTTGTTGTTAGTGAATTTCCTGACGTATTTCCTGAAGAACTTCCCGGTTTACCCCCAGAACGTGAACTTGAATTCTTTATTGACCTTGAACCTGGTACAAAGTCCATTTCTAAAACCCCATATCGAATGGCTCCTATTGAACTTCAGGAGTTAAAGGTCCAACTACAGAAGTTGTTAGACATCGATTTCATTCGTCCTAGTACATCTCATTGAGGTGCTCCTGTTTTATTCATAAAGAAGAAAGATGGGAGTATGCGACTTTGTATTGACTACTAGGAACTGAACTATGTCACCATCAAGAATAGGTATCCGCTACCTCGCATTGATAACTTGTTTGACCAGTTGCAAGGAGCACAATTCTTTTCATAGATCGATCTTCGTTCTGGATATCATCAGCTGAAGATTAAAACTGAGGATATTCCGAAGACTGCCTTCAGAACTCAGTACGGGCATTATGAATTCTTAGTTATGTATTTTGGATTGACTAATGCTCATGCTACTTTCATGAATATGATGAACTGTGTGTTCAAGAAATATTTGGATCAATTCGTTGTTGTCTTTATTGATGGCATCCTCGTCTATTCCAAAAGCCGTGAAGATCATGAGCACCATTTGAAGTTAGTACTTCCAAGGCTTCGCGATAACAAGCTATATGCCAAGTTGAAAAAATGTGAGTTCTGGCTTGAGAAAGTAGCATTCCTTGGGCACGTGGTGTCAAAATATGGAGTATCTGTTGACCCGGTGAAGATTGAAGCAATACAAAGTTGGGAGCAACCGAAGTACGTAGCTTTTTGGGCTTAGCTGATTATTATCGGAGATTCGTGGAAGGATTTTCTCGAATCGTTACTCCATTAACTCAGCTGACTCGGAAAGATACAAAATTCGATTGGAGCGAGGAATACGAGAAGAGTTTCTAAGAGCTTAAGAGGAGACTCATTTCGGCACATGTTCTGACAATACCATCTGGTTCGGATGTATTTTTTATCTACAGCGATGCTTCAGGCAAAAGGTTAGGGTGTGTTCTCATGCAACATAGGAAAGTCATAGCCTATGCCTCGCGACAACTCAAAGAATATGAGAGGAATTATCCTACTCATGATCTGGAGTTGGCAGCAGTTGTTTTTGCGTTAAAAATTTGGAGACACTACTTGTATGAGGAGAAAGTGGAGATCTATACAGATCATAAAAGCCTCAAATATTTCTTCACCCAAAAGGAACTCAACATGCGGTAACGACGTTCTCAAGCTGTTAAAAGATTACGACCATAGCATTCAATACCATCCTGGAAAAGCAAACGTAGTAGCTGACGCATTGAGTAGAAGATCATATGCAGGTACGAGTGCGATATTGTCAACGAAAAGGCCCATTTTGTATGACTTACAAAGGATGGTGATAGAGTTAAAGGCTCCAAGTTCCCATGTGATGATATCAAATATACGAGAAGAACCGACTTTAATAGATAAAGTTAAAGCTGCTCAAACTACAGACCTGGAGCTGATGCGTATGAAGAAGAAAGTGCAAGAAGGTGTTGTTCCAGAAGCAAGAATTGATGAAAAAGGAATACTTCGAGTCAACTCCAGACTTTGTATTCCAAATGATTTTGACTTGAAGCATAGAATCATGATGGAGGCACACAACACACCGTTTGCAATCCATCCTGGGAGTACCAAAATGTATCATGATTTTCGACATACATTTTGGTGGAGCAATATTAAGAGAGAGATCGCGAAGTTTATCTCGAGGTGTTTAACTTGTCAACGTGTAAAGGCGAAGCATCAAGTGCCAAAGGGTCCATTGAAACCACTTGAGATTCTAAAATGGAAGTGGGAACACATCACCATGGATTTTGTTACGGGTCTTCCCAAGGTTTCTCAAGGCATAGATGTGATTTGGGTTATTGTTGATAAATTAACCAAGTCTGTTCATTTCTTGCCGATACGGGAGACTTATTCCCTCGAACGTCTTTCTCATATGTACGTGAATGAGATTATGAGATTGCATGGCATGCCAGTATCAATAGTTTCAGATCGTGACCCAAGATTCACTTCATGATTTTGGGTTAGCTTATAGAAAGCTATGGGCACGGATTTACGATTCAGTTCAGCATACCATCCTCAAATGGACGGGCAATCGGAAAGTACTATTCAAACTCTTGAAGATCTATTAAGACTATGTGTCTTAGATTTCAAAGAAAATTGGGATAAGTACCTACCATTGGTGGAATTCTCCTACAACATTAGTTATCAGGCAAGTATATGTATGGCTCCATTCAAAGCATTGTTTGGACGAAAGTGTTGCTCTCCAGTATGCTGGGATGAGGTGGGAGAAGTAACGTTGTTGGGACCAAAATTGGTATTCATAACTATAAAAAAGATCCAAACGATTCGACAACGTATACAAACGGCACAGGATCGACAAAAGAGTTATGCGGATCTTCATCGAAAGGACTTGGAATTTAATATTGGGGATCATGTATTGTTACGTGTTGCTCCATGGAAGGGAGTTAAAAGATTTGGGAAGAGAGGAAAGCCCAATCCACGATTTGTTGGTCCATTTGAGATTCTTGATTGAAAAGGAAATATGGCCTATAGACTCGCATTACCTCCAAGCATGTCTCGTGTTCATAATGTGTTTTACATATCTGTGCTTCGTAAATATGTGAAAGACCCGAACCACATTATTGAGTTAGAACAAGACGAGATAGCCGAAGATTTAACGTATGAATAGGTACCTGTTAAGATCTTGGATAGGAAAGAGCATGTCCTACGCACCAAGGTTATACCATAAGTTAAGGTTTTGTGGAGGAATCATGCTATTGAAGAAATGACCTGGGAGTTGGAATCAGAAATGAAAGCGAGGTATTCTCACCTTTTTGAAACACCAGGTACGTACGTTAATTTCGAGGACAAAATTTCATGAGTAAGGGAGGTTGTAAGACCCCAATTTTTTATAAATAAAATCGAATTTCCTCTAATTATTATTTTAAAGAATAAGGTGTTAATTTGATATAATGCTTTGGTTATGGGGGAATTATGCAAATTTTGTAAAATAAGCAAGTAGTTATAAAATATTCATTGTTGTCGGGAAATATTCATTTGGTCGTGGAATATTCTTGCTGTCGGAGAATATTCGTACGACGGCGCAGCCATTTGTGGGCCCCATAACGGAAAACGGTCGAATGAAAGAAAATGAAAAGTTTGAGTTTTTATAAATAACAGCGTAGTTGTTATCGTTAACACTGTTGGAATACCTGGTGGTTAAAGTACAGTAATACACGTTGTTGCACAGTACCACACGGTATTGCACCGTATTGTTGAATTATTGATCCTTACGTAAGAAGGCACTACTCAATAATTGTTACAGTAATTACTGTTAAATATTTTATTTTATTGATTCAATAATTGCTACTTTGATATTTTATATTATTGTTATTTCAATAATTGTCACTGCACAGTATTTCCTATTATCAGATCAATAATTCATATTATTAGATAACATTATTGGCAATGTCTAAGGAAGTTCTGTCTAAGAAGAGGTTTGGTCACCTAATTGCGCGCCAGTAAGGAGAAATCCTTATCGAAAAGCCCCCTCTTTCTTGAGAACGACCTGGTTGTCATAATTGTGATTCTGTAATATTATTTGTGAATAATCAATTATTGATTTATATGATAAGAAAATATTTATTTTTTATGTGGATATAAATGAAGGAATTAATGTTGAGGTGTTTTATCAATATTTTGTCGGAATAGAGGTATTAAAAATCATCCATATGTGGATTTTGGTCATTTTTTATTTGAAATTTGGAAAAATTTAAATCTACAAAGTTGTAGAGAGTTTAATTTCCTATGAAATGGAGATAAAATTCGTATTTTTCTGATAAAAGGACTATTTATTATGAATTATTGAAGTTTCGAAAATACATATTTTTTTAAAATATGGGCGGGCCCCACTTTTCGTTGGTGTGGAATTGGCTGATTTTGGTAGGGCCCACTTAAGGTGTGCAGAAAATTGATCAATTGTGGCGTACTTGAATATTTTTGATAAATTAATATTTTATTAAATTAGTCTGCTTTGGCGTTCTAGCAGTTTTCTATAAATAGGGTACTTAGTTAGAATTGAAAATCACACCAGAAAAGAGTTTTCTCTCTCTCTATATATTATCAAGCGTATTTTGTGAGTATTTAAATACTTTGAGAGTTGATATTCAGTGCAAGTTTCTTTCAGCATTACATCCGATATTCAAGTCAGAAGTACTGTTCTTTTGAGGTAAAAGATGTTATTTTCTTCGTAAATGATGTTATTCTTTCAATATCATTATACTGAAATATTGGTATGAATTTGATTGTAATATTTTTACCTTTTTGTGTCGGGGTTACTATTCACGTATACGGCACTATTCACAAATACGCACTATTCACCTAAAAATAAAATTTTCTCTTTTTGTCTCAGATGTCTATTATGGTTACTATCTTTGATTGTATCCATATTTTGATCTTCATTCTTGAATTTTACTCCACTATGATTTATTATGGAGCGTTTTTGAACTTGGATTATCTAAAGTACGGATTCCTAATCTTTGTCCTTTTATCTCACTGGATTCGTTTCTTTAAAATATTTTTCATCATCCTCAGTCCTAAATGATGATATAACTGTATATCTTTGGCCTGTAGTGCAAAGATGAATGATTACCTGATTAATATCTTTGGCCCATAGTGCAAAAATGAACATGTGTTGAGATGAACATGACCAACTGGTGATACAAATAAATATCTTTGGCCCGTAGTGCAAAGATAAATATTTGATGCAAGATGTATATTGATTGATATTACAGGAATAAAATATTGATGATGGACTTTTAAATTCATAGATGATAGTAGATTTCATTCTCTACTTAACTCTTTTAATGAATTATTATTTTCGCTGCGAATATTGATCTAAAACTTGTTGTCCATTATATTTTATCTGATTTGTTGAAGACTAATGATAATTTGTTGTATATTATCTTAGTCATAATATTCTTTACTGGGATAGTTGAGCTCACCCTTTTCCTTTTTGTTCCATTTTTCTTCTCAGGAGGAGAGAATATAGCAGGAACTAGTCGGAGTATGGAATGATGGATCAAGATAGTTGTTTAGCAGTCCCCACTATTTTATAAAATAGTGTATCAATAATTGTAATGAGGACTTATTTTAGTGTGGATATTTTCTAGAAGAAAATATTTGTATTTAAACTCACAGTATATGTGTTGTCGTATTTTTCACAACAATTGTATTAATGAAGTTGTATTTGTTTCTGTACCATGTATTTGGCGACTTAGAATGTGTGATGTATACCTATTTTGGAGGCGTCATAATGGGCCCAAGTATTAAATTAAAACTTCATAATGGAACCATTCGCAGGTCGCGTGCATGTTACCCTTTTTATGCAGTGGAGCAAATAGAGTTGAGTAGAGTGGACAAGGGATCACTCTCGCGTTTGTCACATTATGCAGTGAAATATGATTTGAATCGAATGGAGTGAGCTTAGGATGGCTCTAGGAAAACTGTGACTCCACCAAAATAGGTATACATCACCTATTCTGAGTCGCCAAATACATGGTACAGAAACAACTACAACATCATTACTATAATTATCGTGCAAAATACGACAACACATAAACTGTGAGTTTAAATATAAATATTATCTTCTAGACAATATCCACACTCAAATAAGTCATCATAACAATTATTATCACACTATTTTATAAAATAGTGAGGACTGCTAACATAACTGACTGGAAACATCACTCCACACCCCGACTAGTTCCCGCTATATTCTCGCCTCCTGAGAAAAATAGAACGAAAAGGAAAAGGGTGAGCTCAACTAGCCCACTAAAGAATATTATGACTAAGATAATATACAATAAATTATCATTAGTCTTCAACAGGGAAAAATTTGATAAAATATAATAGATAATAAGTTTTAGATCAACAACTGCAGCGGAAACAGCAATCCATTAGAAGAGTCAAGTAGAAAATGAATTCTACTATCTTCTAAGATTTAAAAGTACATCATCAATATTTTATCCCTATAACATTAATCAATAAACATCTTGATTTAAATATTCATCTTTGCACTACAGGCCAAAGATATTCATTTGTATCACCAGTTGGTCGTGTTCATCTCAATACATGTTCATCTTTACACTACGGGCCAAAGATATTCATCAGTTAATCATTCATCTTTGCACTACAGGCCAAAGATATTCACTAATATCATCATTTAGGATTGAGGAAGTTGAAAAATATCTTAAAGAAAACGAATCAAGTGAGATAAAAGATCAAAGATTAGGGATTCGTACTTTAGTTTATCCAAGTTCAAAAATACCTTATAATAATCAATTATGGAGCAAAATTCAAGAATGTAGATCAAAACATGGATACAATCAAAGATAGTAACCATAATAGACAACTTGGACAAAGAAAAAAAAATTTCATTTTTTTTCCTATGAATAGTGTCGTATTCGTGAATAGTGCCGTATACGTGAATAGTAACTGTGAAGCACCCAAAATAGGTATACATCATCCATTCTGAGTCGCCACATATCGCACTATAAAAATCAAATATAAACTTTATTTATACAACTGTTGAACTGTCGTGCAGAGTACGACAACAAATAAGCTGGGAGTTTTAATACAAATATATATAACTCTTGTGATGCCTTGACCACAAGACCTTACAATGGTACCTTACATAAAGGTACAGTCAATAATTATTTTAGAAATTAAAATCTTTGGATAATACTCAAGTAAACCTCCGTAAACCTTCGTACATAGGAGGCCATGCATCTAGGTTATGATAGATATCATCTGTCCACAGAATTATCCTTGGTTGACACAAAAGTCCGCAAAGAAAAACAAAAAGATTACTATCATCTTCTTTCCAATGGTGAGTCTTCTCTTGACATATAATTATCTCCATTGTCTCCAAGTGAAAATTATATTTCAAATAAACTCCAAGATCATATAGGTAGTGCTCGTAGATATACTCTGTGACGCCCCCAAAATAGGTATACATCACCCATTCTGAGTCGCCAAATACATGGTACATAAATCAAATACAAACTTAATTATACAACAGTCGTGTAAAATACGACAAAACATAATCTAAGAGTTTTAATAAGAATATTGTCATCTAGACAATATTCACACTCAATGGAGTCCTCATTATATTTATTGTCACACTATTTTATAGAATAGTGAGGACTACTAAAACAACCATCTGGACCGTCAATCCGTTCCCCGACTCGTCCCAGCTATATTCTCATTTCCTGAAGAGAACAGTGAAAGAAATGGGGAGCTCAACTAGCCAAGTAAAAAATATTATGACTAAGATAATGCAGACTAAGATAATGCAGAATAAATTATCATTAGCCTTCAACAGTATAACAACTGATAGAATATAAAAGATAACAAGTTTTAGATTAACAACTGCAGCGGAATAAGCAATCCATTAGAAGAGTCAAGTAAAGCGTAAAATCTACTATTTTCTATGATTTAAAAAGTATTTTTCATCAACTTTATCGCTGAGACTCAGCTTAATAAATAAAATCGAATCATCCCTGCATCACAGCCAAGGATATTCATGTAATCATCAATGGTCATGATTATACCGAATAATCCCTAGTCATAATCATACCAACAACTGTCCATCAATGAACTACAGGCCAATGAGGACTTTTATCACATCATTCGTTACATTACGGTCATGATTATACCGAATAATCTCTGGTCATAATCATACCAAGTCCATCTATGCACGTAAGCCAAAGATGACTTTCATCACAATATAAGCATAAGGATGATGACAATGACATAATAATTCAATAAAACAAGTTCTTATAATTTAATTTATCCATAATTCAATAACGTAATTGTCAATATGATACTGCTTTGTGGAATAAAATTCAAGAATAATATTCATGTACCAAAAATAATTTGGACAGAAAAGAAATGTATTTTTCGGCTAAATAGTACCCCGTGAATAGTACCCTATGAATGGTACTTCAAGAATAGTACCTCGTAAATAGTACCCCGACATAAAAAATGTCCTAAATACCCGAGTGAATAATATTCGGGTGAATAGTAATTGGGTGAATAGTAACTCGTGAATAGTACTTCGGCATGAAAAGTACCCCGAATACCCGAGTGAATAAGATTTGAGTGAATAGTAACTGGGTGAATAGTAACCCGTAAATAGTAACTCATGAATAGTATTCCGTTATGAAAAGATCAATAATTATCAAGAAAGCTCAGAATAATATTTTCATGAAAAGATACTGGATGAAGCGCAAATATCAAGGATACTCTACTAATTTCATGGAGTATAGAAGCCAAAACTTTAACCAACTGAGTATAATAGAATATATGAAACTGTAAATGGATTTTCACCCGCCATACGGTAATCCACATAGACAGATCATTTCCACAATTTAATAAGGAATGAATACGAAGGGTCATTCACCATGCATGCGGTAATCCACATAGACAGGTTATTCCAACTAAATAATGAAGAATGGAATAACAGAAGAATTCACCAGGCGTGTGTAATCCGCACAGACAGGTTATTCCCACAGAATGATAAAGAATGGAACCAGGTCATGCGTAACTCGCACAGACAGGATATTTCAATAAAATAATAAAGAATGGAACCAGGTCATGCGTAACCCGCACAGACAGGATATTCCAATAAAATAATAAAGAATGGAACCAGGTCATGCGTAATCCGCACAGACAGGATATTCCAACAGAATAACAATAGAATTCACCAGGTATGCGATAGACCGCACAGACAGGTTATTCCAACAGATAAATAAAGAATGGAATAACAACAGAATTCACCAAGCATGCTATAGACCGCACAGACAGGTTATTCTAACAGATAAATAAAGAATGGAATAACAACCCTTACGAGTATTGAAAGAAAATAACTCTCTTCATGAATACGAAGGAATAATACCCCTTACCTTAGAAGAAAACTGGAATAGTGAGGTAGCAGACTTCTCTTCTTCTTTCTCTCTATAATTTCTTTCTATAATAATTGCTCTATAGCTTTAGTGAATTGGTAAGAAATGAAGGAAGAATGAGCTTCTATTTATAGGAAAATTTAGTTTCGATAATTGCACGTTTTGGGGCTCAAAAGCATGTGAATTATTAGTATAAGCATGTGAATTAATAGTATGAGCATGTGAATTAATAGCAATTAATTGCTCATTTATCCGGTTAATTGCCCGATTGGTCAATATAATCTCCAGACATCAATTATTATCGAAATAAATATCGATTTTTACTAACACTAACACTAATAATTCCAACACAATGGAACTATTAATTTTATCTTTAATCAACACGAACTTATTCATCATTAATATTATAACCCACAATATTTAACAACCAGGTCATTCCCAAGAAAGAGGGAGCTTTCCGATAAGAATTTCTCCCTATTGGCGCGCAATTAGATGACTAAACCTCTCCTTGACAGAACTTCTAGACATTGTCAATATTATAAATAATAATATGAATAACTTTGTCATCTCAATTATTGATTTAATAATATAACAAATTATACAGATGATACTATGACAATAATTGTATCAATAATACGAGAGATATGATGCAGCAATTACTATAGCAATAATTGAGTATAACTGAGTGACTTCTTACGTAAGCATCAATAATCAATACGGTGTGCTACTATGTAACCACGCGTATTACTGTACTTTTACTACCAGGTAGTTCAACAGTTTTAACGCTAACACTTTCGCCATTATTTTTATAAAATGATAATTCTGTCGTTTTTTAATTATGATAATACTTCCGTTGTGGGGTCCACCAATGATTGTGCCGTCGTACGGATATTCCCTGACCAAACGAATATTTTATAACAACTTGCATACTTTACAAAATTTTCACATATCACCCTTAACTTTAACATTTTATCAATTTAACCATTTACGAAAAAAAAATAATTATAATAAAATTGAATACTTTCATTTCATAAAATTCAGGGTCTTACATACTCAGCAAGTGGATGTGCACAACCCTATATTATGATAATACGAGGTTGTATGTCACTAAACATCTTGTATGATAGTGGCAAAATACATTTCCAAAGTTGGGTTCACCTCACCCTATTCGGTTCACCAAAATTAAATATCAAATGACGTATACAATACGACACACTTATCTAAAGTTCTCAACAAAATTATTTCTATACTATTTAAGGAGAACCTCAATAGCTATAGACTACCGTTCTATTTCCCTGTTATCCCCGCTCGACCCGGCAACACTCTTATTACCTGAAAGGAATTGTGAAGTAAAAAGGGTGAGCATAACTAGCCCAGTAAAGAATATCATGACTAAAGATAATTTATATCATCAATAGCCCTCATCGGTAATAAATCAGAGATTTAGAACATATGGTAGATGATAAAACTTTTCAACCATAGTTACAGCGGAACGAGCAATCCATTAGAAGAGTCAAATAAACCATCAGGTCTATTATCTTCTCCATGTTAAAAGTCCACCAATAATATTTTATCCCTATAACATCAATCAACAATTCATGTCCACAATCATATGAATAACTCGTAATTATAATTGTGATTCTAAATTCCTCTTCGCACCCAGGACGAAGATAATTTTCATCACCCATCTTCACCTGAAACATCAAAAATTATGGTTATACCAAATCGCAATTTCTGCTCATAATCATACTAATAAATTCATCTTTGCACTACGGCCAAAGATATTCATTAATAATTCATCTTTGCACTACAGGCCAAAGACATACAACTGTATTTTAGAAGAGTCAAGTAGAGCATGATATCTACTATCTTCTATGAATTAAAAGTGTATAATCAAAATTTTATTGCTGAGACTCGGCTTAATAAATAATCCACATCATCGAATCATCCCTGTACTACGACCAAGGATATTCATGTAATCATCAATGGTCATGATTATACCGAATAATCCATGGTTATAATCATACCAATAACTGTCCATCACTGCACTACGGGCCAATGCGGACTTTTATCACATCATCTATAATATTACGGGTCATGATTATACCGAATGATCCCTGGTCATAATCATACCAATAAACAGTTCATCTATGCGCATAAGCCAAAGATACTCATCAATCAATAGTTCATCTTTGCACGTAAGCCAAAGATATACAACTGTAAAACTAATAATCAACAGTCCATCTTTGCACGTAAGCCAAAGATATACAACTGTAAAACCAATAATCAACAGTCCATCTTTGCACGTAAGCTAAAGATATACAACTGTAAAACCAATAATCAACAATTCATCTTTGCACGTAAGCTAAAGATGATTTTCATCATAATATAAGCATGATGATGATGACAATAATATAAATATTAATCAAACGAGATCAAGGATAAAAATTAAAGACTTTAAATTTATCCAGATTTTAAAATATCCAAATGTTATCAATCACTTAATAATCCCATAATCTAATATCATTAATATTATAACAATATTTTTATCATTTCTTAAACTTATAAATAATTTATTTTAATTGTTTACACTTTACCAAATAATACATTTAATCATTCAAAAATACCATACTCATAAGATTTAATCACCAATGATCAAATCCCTTATCAAAAATCTGCATATTCTTTATATAGGATTTCCAAGCCATAAAATTCTATTGACCAATTTTTCAACTTCACATAACATATTTAATTCATATGTTCGTAACTAAACTATTTTCATAAAAAATAACAAATCAGTACCAAAAAGTTTTCTTTTCCGAGATTTAGTAGAATATAGTCCCATATTGAACATATATTTTTCTCGGAATTTTTAAAATTCATTTACTATTTTTCATATGGCCAAACCTGCCGAATATTTAGGCATTTATCATAAACTGTACCTTCGTCCAAAAATTCCGAAATTTACAAGGTATACTCCTGTTATATAGATGTACTCCCAATAAAAATTTCACAAATTTTGGAGTTAACTACAAGGAGTTATAAGGGTTTACTTTTAAAATAGTCTTTTCCTATAAAATTCATAACTCCTAATCTATACATCCAAAAATCGCCATTTTTGGATATAATCTAGAAAACTCATCAAATTATCATTTCAAATTTTTCTAGAATTTTTAAGGGTCAGAAAAATTATAAAATTACAAATGGATTTTCGCCCGCCATGCGGTAATCCACATAGACAGATCATTTCCACAATTTAATAAGGAATGAATACGAAGGATCATTCACCATGCATGCGGTAATCCACATAGACAGGTTATTCCAACAGAATAATAAAGAATGGAAATAACAGAAGAATTCACCATGCATGCGGTAGTCCGCATAGACATGTTATTCCAACAGAATAATAAATAATAGAATAATAGAAGAATTTACCAGACATGCGATAGACCGCACAGACAGGTTATTCTAATAGAATAATAAATAACGGAACCAGGTCATGCGTAATCCGCACAGACAGGTTATTCCAACAGAATAATAAAGAATGGAATAACAGAAGAATTCACCATGCGTGCGTAAACTGCACAGACAGGTTATTCTCACAGAATGATAAAGAATGGAACCAGGTCATGCGTAACCCGCACAGACAGGTTATTCCAACAGAATAATAAAGAATGGAATCAGATCATGCGTAATCCGCACACACAGGTTATTCCAACAGAATAGTAAAGAATGGAATAACAGAAGAATTTTACCATGTATACGGTAGTCCGCGTATACAGGTTATTCCAATAGAATAATAAGAAATGGAATAACAATAGCTCTCTTCATGAATACGAAAAAAATAATACCCCTTACCTTAGAAGAAAACTGGAATAGTGAGGTAGCAGACTTCTCTTCTCCTTTCTCTCTATAATTTCTCTATATAATAATTGCTCTATAGCTTTACTGAATTAGTGAAAAATAATAAAGGAATGAGCTTCTATTTATAGGTAAATATAGTTTCAATAATTACACGTTTAAGGGCTCGAAATATTACAGTATAATACCTTCCTCTTTTTCTTTATTTTTAATTTAGTCCTGCAAGTATTATCAAACTTGCACCACCTCCCCTAATTGTAAATCATGTGAATTAATAGTTCATTCATGTGACTCAATTGTATAATCAGGTGAAAAAACTAATTACAGTATAGTACCTTCAACTATACCTCTATTTTTAATTTAGTCATGCAAGTATTATCAATTTTGCACCAATTCCCCTAATAGTAAATCATGTGAATCAATAGTACACACATGTGAACATAAAATTATAAGCATATAAATTAATAGCAACTAATTGCTCATTTATCTGGTTAATTACTCGATTGGTCAATATAACCTCCAAACATCAATTATTATCGAAATAAATATCGATTTCCACTAACACTAATAATTGCCACACAATTGAACTGTTAATTTCATCTTTAATCAACAAGAACTTATTTATTATTAATATTACAACTCACAATATTTAACAACCAGATCGTTCCCAGGAAAGAGGGGACTTTTCGATAAGGATTTCTCCTTATTGGAGCGCAATTAAGTGACCAAACATCTCCTTGACAGAACTTCTAGATATTGTCAATATTACAAATAATAATATTAATAATTTTGCCGTCGTACGGATATTCCCCGACCAAATGAATATTTTATAACAACTTATATACTTTGCAAAATTTTCACATATCACCCTTAACTTTTACCCTTTCTCAATTTAACCATTTACTAAATAAAATAATAATTAAAAGAAAATTGAATACTTTCATTTCATAATTTTGGGATCTCACAGTAACCCCGACACAAAAAGATTGAAATTCCACAATAAAATTCATATCAATATTTCAGCATAATGATATTGAAGAAAAAAGTATCATTTACGAAGAAAATAACATCCCTTATGTGACAACCCCAAAATAGGTCCATTCCATCCAACCTATTCTGAGTCGCCAAATACATGGTACAGAAAATAACTAAAACTTTATTACAACAATTGTTGTCCAAAGTACAACAACACATATGCTGTGAGTTTTAATACAAATACATACTAAATGTGACTCATGTCCCAACCGTGGATAGCACGTCACAATGGCACCTTACATAAAGGTATAGTAAAAAACTGTTTTAGAAATTAGAATCTTTGGGAAGTGCTCTAGGAAACCTTCGTACATGGGAGGCCATGCGTCTAAGTTATGATAGATATCATATGGCCACAGAATAAACCTTGGTTGACCCAATAGACCCCAAAGAAAAACGAGAAGATTACTATTATATTCTTCCTAATGGTGAGTCTTCTCTTGACATATCATTATCTCCACTGTCTCTAATTGAGAATTATACTTCAAACAAACACCAAGATTATATAGGTAGTGCTCGTAAATATACTCAGCAAGTGGATGAGCACATCCCTATCTTATGATGATACGAGGTTATATTGCATTAGACATCTTATATGGTAGTGGCAAAATACCTTTTCAACGTTGGGTTCGCCTCACCCTATTTGATTCATCAAATATAACTACTAAATGATGTATACAACACTTTTCTATACTGCTTAGGTAGAACCTCCACAGCTAGAGACCACCGTTCTATTTCTCCGTTACCCTTGCTCGACCCAGCTACACTCTTATTACCAGAAAAGGAATTTTGAAGCAAAAAGGTGAGCACAACTAGCCCAGTAAAGAATATCATGACTAAAGATAATTAAATTATCAATAGTCTTCATCAGTAATAAATCAGAGATTTAGAACATATGGTAGATGATAAAACTTTTCAACCATAGTTGAGCGGAACGAGCAATCCATTAGAAGAGTCAAATAGACTATAAAGTCTATTATCTTCTCCATGTTAAAAGTCCACCAATAATATTTTATCCCTGTAACATAAATCAACAATACATGTCCACAATTACATGTATAACTCATAATCGTAATTGTTGTTCTAAATTCCTTTTCTCATCCAGGACAAAGATAATTTTCATCACCTGAAACATCAAAGATCATGGTTATACCAAATCACAGTTCATGTTCATAATCATATTAATAAATTCATCTTTGCACTACGGGCCAAAGATATTCATCAACAGACCATCTTTGCACTACATGCCAAAGATATTCAACAACAGGTCATCTTTGCACTACAGGCCAAAAATATTCAACAACATGTCATCTTTGAACTATGGGCCAAAGATATTCATCAATAATTCATATTTGCACTACGGCGGGCCAAAGATATTCATCAATAAGTCATCTTTGCACTATGGGCCAAAGATATTTATATCTCAAAGAAATATATAATCATTTCAGAATTTATATAAACAATAATTATAACCATGTTGATCAATTCACCTTTGCACTTAAGCTAAAGATATTCAATTATAAATTCAATGGTCATGATCATACCAGTCACAATTCAACTTTGCACTACTGGCCAAAGAGAACCCATAGTCTTGATTATACCAATAATCTACCCATATTTACACTCAAGTGAAAGAGAATTTCAACATCAGGATTATAAAAATGTTATACATGATAATAAAAATAATATGATCAACATATAGATTTAATCTCAAGAGTAATATTCATAAATTAACTATAATTTAGTTAGAAAAAGAACCCAATTTTATCGTGAATAGTAACTCGTGAATAGTAACTCATGAATAGTAACTCATAAATAGTAACTCGTGAATAGTAACTCGTGAATAGTAACTCATGAATAGTAACTCGTGAATAGTACTTCGTATTCGTACATAGTACCGTATATATAAATAATGTGATGTAAATAGTGCCATATGCATGAATAGTGATGTATACGTGAATAATGTCGTATACGTGAATAGTAACCCCGACTCAAAAAGGTAGAAATTTCACAATAAAATCCATACCCATTATTTCAGTATAATGATATTGAAAGAATAATATCATTATGAAGAATATAGCATCCCTTAATATCCCTTACTATCTCTTACCTCAAAAGAGCAGCACTTCTGACTGGATATCAGATATGACGCTGAAGAAAACTTGCACTAATGAATAGGAACTCACCAAGTATCTAAATACTCACAAAATACACTCAATAATCTAGAGAGAGAAAGAGAAAAAACTTGTTTCTGGTGTGATTTTCAATTCTAACTTAGCCCTCTATTTATAGAAAAACGTTAGCACGCCGAAGCAGACTTAACCTGCAACCTGATGGCTTTACCTGCTACTATTTACACCCACCATATTTGAAATTCAATTGAGCACATTTCTCACCAACCAAAAGTGGGACCCACCAATTCTAGAATTTTCCACCAAAATGATTTATAACCTAATTTCCGAATCAGTCACCTCTTAAAATTCATAACAAATCATTCGTTCATTTTTAACGGTTCAAAATTTGTGAACATATACTTAACTTATATATGTATAACATATCCAAAAATCACAACGATCTAACGGTCAAATTAAAAATTATAACTCACACAATAAAGCTGTAAGAACACTGATTTGATCTTTTAATACCTCCAATCCGACAAAATACTGATAAAATACCTCAACATTAATTCCTTCATTTATAACCACATAAATAAATCCATCATTTATATCCACATCAAATAAATATTTCTTTATCATATAAATCAATAATTAATTATTCACAAATAATATTACAGAATCACAATTATGACAACCAGGTCGTTCCCAGGAAAGAGGGGGCTTTCCAATAAGGATTTCTCCTTACTGGCGCGTAATTAGATGACCAAACCTCTCCTTAGACAGTACTTTCTAGACATTGCCAATAATACTATCTAATAATATTATTCAAATAATATGAATTATTGATCTGATAATGAAAAATATTGTGCAACAATAATTATTGAAACAACAATAATATAAAATATCAACGCAGCAATTATTGAATCAATAAAATAAAATATTAAACAGTAACTACTGTAAAAATTATTGAGTAGTGCCTTCTTACGTAAGAATCAATAATTGAAAAAACTACTGTGCAATACCGTGTGCTACTGTGCAACTACGCGTATTACTGTATTTTAACCACCAGGTATTCCAACAGTGTTGGCGGTAACAACTACGTCGTTATTTATAAAAACTCAAATTTGTCATTTTTTTCATCCGACATTTATTCTGTTGTGGGGCCCACAAATGGTTGCGCCGTCGTACGAATATTCTCCGACAGAAAGAATATTCCACGACTAAACGAATATTCCCCAACAACAATAAATATTATATAACCACTTGCGTATTTTGAAAAAAAAATTATATATCACCCTTGACTTTAACTTTTATCAATTTAACCATTTACTGAATAGTAATTATAAAAAAAATTGAATACTTTTATTTTATAAAATTCGGGGTCTTACAATCTCCCCTCCTTATGAAATTTCGTCCCCGAAATTTACGTACCTTGTATTTCGAAACGTTGGAAATACCTTGCTTTTATTCCAGATTCTATCTCCCCTGTCATCATGATTTCTCCATTGCTCATCTCCCGTGATAACTTCATTTGGGTTCCTCACTTGTTGGGAAGTCATGACAACCGCTATCCCTTGAATTACTCGGCTTTGACTTGTCTGGGGCAGCATTTGGTGTCATCACTACCGTTGGAATATATTTTTGTATAGGGCATATTCCACCCTCAACTGCTTCATCGTACTCCTGATTCATGATCTGAATCATCAATCTTCGATCCATATCGAATTCAGGTTGATCGCTCTGTACAGGGTAATTCAAAATTCGATGTTGGGTTCTCCCAATTGCTATCCAAAAAGAGAAATACATATCATCTATTTTAGCCTTCTTAGATCGGACATCTCTTTCCACAATATCAATGCGTCGTGCGGCTTTTCTCCATGCATCACTCACTCTTACTCGTTCAATTTTTTCTTTTTTCAGCTTAGATTCCAGCTTTATCATCTTATACTCTGCCAAAGAATGCTTCTGTTCAAGCATCACATATCGGGTAACACAAGCTTGAATTGTTGCATCCTTTTGCTCCACGACCGCCTGTCGTTCTTCAGCCTGCTCTTCTCACTCATGAATATGATTTTACAATTCTACATTTTGATCATATAATACCTCTAATAAATTCTCCTAAGGTACCTCTTCTTCCTCTTCTTCCTCACTCTCAGCTGTTACCTCTGCGACCATCTCGGGTGCAACTATCAATTCTTCACTCACCACATGGATTTCTCTAATTCCTTCTTCGCCTGACATCACATTATCTTGGTTGATGATTAGAGGTATCCCCACGGTCTCATTCACTCCATTGTTAACATTCTCAGCAGTCATTCTCAAATATTGCCATAAAAC
Organism: Panax notoginseng; assembly: GCA_016801055.1. Taxonomy (NCBI): domain Eukaryota; kingdom Viridiplantae; phylum Streptophyta; class Magnoliopsida; order Apiales; family Araliaceae; genus Panax; species Panax notoginseng. The sequence continues at coordinate 193,524,372 of CM029020.1, forward strand.
AAGGGTTAATTAAACAAATTAACATATCACATAATATCCCGATATTATGACTGACCAACAAATAAGCTTAGGTAGGACACACTAGCGAAGGATTTACTCATCTCTCCCCTCCTAGTTATATTCCTCGATCCCGCCAGAGACCATATCCCTTAGCTCTGATACCAAATGTGACAACCCCAAAATAGGTCCGTTCCATCCAACCTATTCTGAGTCGCCAAATACATGGTACAGAAAATAACTAAAACTTTATTACAACAATTGTTGTCCAAAGTACAACAACACATATGCTGTGAGTTTTAATACAAGTATATACCAAATGTGACTCATGTCCCAACCGTGGATAGCACGTCACAATGGCACCTTACATAAAGGTATAGTAAAAAACTGTTTTAGAAATTAGAATCTTTGGGAAGTGCTCTAGGAAACCTTCGTACATGGGAGGCCATGCGTCTAAGTTATGATAGATATCATATGGCCACAGAATAAACCTTGGTTGACCCAATAGACCCCAAAGAAAAATGAGAAGATTACTATCATATTCTTCCTAATGGTGAGTCTTCTCTTGACATATCATTATCTCCACTGTCTCTAATTGAGAATTATACTTCAAAAAAATACCAAGATTATATAGGTAGTGCTCGTAAATATACTCAGAAAGTGGATGAGCACATCCCTGTCTTATGATGATACGAGGTTATATTGCATTAGACATCTTGTATGGTAGTGGCAAAACACCCTTCCAACGTTGGGTTCACCTCACCCTATTTGATTCATCAAATATAACTACTAAATGATGTATACAACATTTTTTTATACTGCTTAGGTAGAACCTCCACAGCTAGAGACCACCGTTCTATTTCTCCGTTACCCTTGCTCGACCCAGCTACACTCTTATTACCTGAAAAGAAATTTTGAAGCAAAAGGGTGAGCACAACTAGCCCAGTAAAGAATATCATGACTAAAGATAATTAAATTATCAATAGTCTTCATCAGTAATAAATCAGAGATTTAGAACATATGGTAGATGATAAAACTTTTCAACCATAGTTGCAACGGAACGAGCAATCCATTAGAAGAGTCAAATAGACTATAAAGTCTATTATCTTCTCCATGTTAAAAGTCCACCAACAATATTTTATCCCTGTAACATCAATCAACAATTCCTGTCCACAATCACATGTATAACTCATAATCGTAATTGTTGTTCTAAATTCCTTTTCTCATCCAGGACAAAGATAATTTTTATCACCTGAAACATCAAAGATCATAGTTATACCAAATCACAGTTCATGTTCATAATCATATTAATAAATTCATCTTTGCACTACGGGCCAAAGATATTCATCTACAGACCATCTTTGCACTATATGCCAAAGATATTCAACAACAGATCATCTTTGCACTACAGGCCAAAGATATTCAACAATAGGTCATCTTTGCACTACGGGTCAAAGATATTCATCAATAATTCATCTTTGCACTACGGCGGGCCAAAGATATTCATCAATAAGTCATCTTTGCACTACGGGCCAAAGATATTCATATCTCAAAGAAATATATAATCATTTCAGAATTTATATAAACAATAATTATAACCATGTTGATCAATTCACATTTACACTTAAGCTAAAGATATTCAATTATAAATTCAATGGTCATGATCATACCAGTCATAATTCAACTTTGCACTACTGGCCAAAGAGAACCCATAGTCTTGATAATACCAATAATCTACCAATCTTTACAGTCAAGTGAAAGAAAATTTCAACATCATGGTTATAAAAATGTTATATATGATAATAAAAATAATATGATCAACATATAGATTTAATCTCAAGAGTAATATTCATAAATCAACTATAATTTGGTTAGAAAAAGAAACTAATTTTGTCGTGAATAGTAACTCGCGAATAGTAACTCATGAATAGTAACTCATGAATAGTAACTCGTGAATAGTAACTCATGAATAGTAACTCGTGAATAGTATTTCGTATTCGTACATAGTACCGTATATGTAAATAATGTCATATAAATAGTGTCATATGCATGAATAGTTCTGTAAACGTGAATAGTGCCGTATACGTGAATAGTAACTCCGACTCAAAAAGGTAAAAATTCCACAATAAAATCTAAACCCATTATTTCAGTATAATGATATTGAAAGAATAACATCATTATGAAGAATATAGCATCCCTTAATATCCCTTACTATCCCTTACCTCAAAAGAGCAGTACTTCTGACTGGATATCAGATATGACGCTGAAAGAAACTTGCACTGATGAATAGCAACTCACCAAGTATCTAAATACTCACAAAATACACTCAATAATCTAGAGAGAAAAAGAGAGAAAACTTATTTCTGGTGTGATTTTCAATTCTAACTTAACCCTCTATTTATAGGAAAATGTTAGCACGCCGAAGCAGACTTAATCTGCAACCTGATGGCTTTACCTGCTACTATTTCCACCCACCACATTTGAAATTCAGTTGAACACATTTCTCACCAACCAAAAGTGGGGCCCACAAATTCTAGAATTTTCCACTAAAATGATTTATTACCTAATTTTCGAATCAGTCACCTCTTAAAATTCATAACAAATCATTCGTTCATTTTTAACGGTTCAAAATTTGTGAACATATACTCAACTTATATATGTATAACATATCCAAAAATCACAACGATCCAATGGTCAGATTAAAAATTATAACTCACACAATAAAGTTGTAAGAACACTGATTTGATCTTTTAATACCTCCAATCCGACAAAATACTGATAAAATACCTCAACGTTAATTCCTTCATTTATAATCACATAAATAAATTCATCATTTATATCCACATCAAATAAATATTTTCTTATCATATAAATTAATAATTAATTATTTACAAATAATATTACAGAATCACAATTATGACAACCAGGTCGTTCTCAGGAAAGAGGGAGCTTTCCAATAAGGATTTCTCCTTACTGGCGCACAATTAGATGACCAAACTTCTCCTTAGACAAAACTTTCTAGACATTGCCAATAATGCTATCTAATAATATTATTCAAATAATATGAATTATTGATCTGATAATGAAAAATACTGTGCAACAACAATTATTGAAACAACAATAATATAAAATATCAACGCGGCAATTATTGAATCAATAAAATAAAATATTGAACAGTAACTACTGTAACAATTATTGAGTAGTCCCTTCTTACATAAGAATCAATAATTGAAAAAAATACTGTGCAATACCATGTGCTACTGTGCAACTACGCGTATTACTGTATTTTAACCACTAAGTATTCCAACAGTGTTAACGGTAAGAACTACGCCGTTATTTATAAAAACTCAAATTTATCGTTTTCTTCATTCGATAGTTATTCTGTTATAGAGCCCACAAATGGTTGTGTCGTCGTACGAATATTTCCCGACAGAAAGAATATTTCACGACTAAACGAATATTCCCCGACAACAATGAATATTTTATAACCAGTTGCGTATTTTGAAAAAAAATTCATATATCACCCTTAACTTTAACTTTTATCAATTTAACCATTTACTAAATAGTAATTATAAGAAAAATTGAATACTTTTATTTCATAAAATTCGGGGTCTTACACCTTACCTCAAAAGAACAGTACTTCCGGCTGAAATATCAAGTATAAGGCTGAAAGAAACTTGTACTAATAGCAACTCTCAAAGTATCTAAATACTCACAAAAATACACTCGATAATATAGAGAGAGAAAAAAAAAACTTGTTTCTGGTGTGATTTTTAATTCTAACTAAGCATTCTATTTATAGGAAAATGCTTAGAACGCCAAAGCAGACTAACCTGCTACCTGATGGCTTTACCTGTTACTATTCACACCCACCACTTTTGAAATAAAATTTCAGCACATTTCTCACCAACTAAAAGTGGGACCCATCCATTCTAAAAATTTCCAAAATATTTTAAATAATCAGTAACTTCAATAATTCATAATAAATAGCCATTTTATCAAAAAAATTCAAATCTCATGTCTATTCTATAGGAAATTTAATTCTCTACAACTTTGTAGAAGAAAGTTTTTCCAAATTCCAATCAAAAAATGTCCGAAATTCACATACGGATGATTTTTAATACATTCATTCCGATAAAATACTGATAAAATACCTCAGCATTAATTCCTTCTTTTATATCCACATAAAATAAATATTTTCTTATCATATAAATCAATAATTAATTATTCACAAATAATATTACAGAATCACAATTATGACAACCACGTCGTTCTCAGGAAAGAGGGGGCTTTCCGATAAGGATTTCTCCTTACTGGCGCGTAATTAGGTGACCAAACCTCTCTTTAGACAGAACTTCCTTAGACATTGTCAATAATGCTATCCAATAATATTATTCAAATAATATGAATTATTGATCTGATAATGGGAAATATTGTGCAGTGACAATTATTGAAACAATAATAATATAAAATATTAACGTAGCAATTATTGAATCAATAAAATAAAATATTGAACAGTAATTACTGTAACAATAATTGAGTAGTGCCTTCTTACGTAAGAATCAATAATTCAAAAAATATTGTGCAATACCGTGTGCTACTGTGCAACCACGTGTATTACTGTATTTTAACCACCGGGTATTCCAACAGTGTTAACGGTAACTATTACGCCATTATTTATAAAAACTCAAACTTGTCATTTTTTTCATCCGACTATTTTTCGTTTTGGGGCCCACAAATGGCTGCGCCATCGTATGAATATTCCCCGACGACAAGAATATTCCACGACCAAACGAATATTCCCCGACAACAATGAATATTTTATGACCACTTGCTTATTTTGCAAAATTTGCACATTTCACCCATAACCAAAGCATTATATCAAATTAACACCTTATTATTCAAAATAATAATTAGACGAAATTCAATTTTATTTAGGAAAAAGTTGGGGTCTTACAACCTCCCATCCTTATGAAATTTCGTTCTCGAAATTGACGTACGTACCTGGTGTTTCTAAAAGGTGAGGATACCTCGCTTTTATTTCTGATTCCAACTCCCAGGTCATTTCTTCAATAGCATGGTTCTTCCACAAAATCTTAACTTGTGGTATAACTTTGGTGCGTAGGACATGTTCTTTCCTATCCAAGATCTTAACAGGTACCTCCTCGTGCGCAAAATCTTCGGCTATCTCGTTTGGTTCTAACGCAATAATGTGGTTTGGGTCTTTCACATATTTACGAAGCATATATATGTGAAAAACATTATGAACACGAGACATGCTTGGAGGTAATGCGAGTTTATAGGCCACATTTTCTATTCGGTCAAGAATCTCAGATGGACCAACAAATCTTGGATTCAACTTTCTTCTCTTCCCAAATCTTGTCACTCCCTTCCATGGAGCAATACGTAACAATACATGATCTCCAATATTAAATTCCACATCCTTCCAATGAAGATTCGCATAACTCTTTTGTCGATCCTGTGCCATTTGTATACGTTGTCGGATCATTTGAATTTTCTCTGTAGTCATACGTACAAACTCTAGTCCCAATAACGTTGCTTCTCCCACCTCATCCCAACATACTGGAGAGCGACACTTTTGTCCATACAATGCTTAGAATGGAGCCACACCTATAGTTTCCTGATAACTGTTGTTGTAGGAGAATTCCACCAATGGTAGGTACTTATCCCAACTCCCTTTGAAATTTGGGACACAGAGTCTTCATAGATCTTCAAGAGTTTGAATAGTCCTTTCTGATTTCCCGTCTGTTTGAGGATGGTATGCCGAACTGAATCGTAAATCCGTGCCCATAGCTTTCTGCAAGTTAACCCAAAATCGTGAAGTGAATATTGGGTCACGATATGAAACTATGAATACTGGCATGCCATGCAATCTCACAATCTCATTCACGTACATACGAGTAAGACGTTCAAAGGAATAAGTCTCCCGTATAGGCAAGAAATGAGCAGGCTTGGTTAATCTATCAACAATGACCCAAATCGCATTTATGCCTTGAGAAACCTTGGGAAGACCTGTAATGAAATCTATAGTAATGTGTTCCCACTTCCATTTTGGAATCTCAAGTGGTTGCAATGGACCCTTTGGTACTTGATGCTCCGCCTTTACACGTTGACAAGTTAAACACCTCGAGATAAATTCCGCGATCTCTCTCTTCATATTGCTCCACCAAAATGTATGTCGAAGATCATGATACATTTTGGTACTCCCATGATAGATTACAAATGATGTGTTGTGTGCCTCCATCATGATTCTATGCTTTAAGTCAGAATCGTTAGGAACACAAAGTCTGGAGTTGACTCGAAGTATTCCTTCTTAATCGATTCTTACTTCTGGAATAACACCTTCTTGCACTTTCTTCTTCATACGCATCAGCTCCAGGTCCGTAGCTTGAGCAGCTTTAACTTTATCTATTAAAGTCGGTTCTACTCATATATTTGATATCATCACGTGGGTACTTGGAGCCTTTAGCTCTATCTCCATCCTTTGCAAGTCATACAAAATGGGCCTTTGTGTTGACAATATCGCACTCGTACCCGCATATGATCTTCTACTCAATGCGTCAGCTACTACATTCGTTTTTCCAGGATGGTATTGGATGGTATGATCGTAATCTTTCAACAGCTCAAGCCAACATCGTTGCCGCATGTTGAGTTCCTTTTGGGTGAAGAAATATTTAAGGCTCTTATGATCCGTATAAATCTCCACTTTCTCCCCATACAGGTAGTGTCGCCAAATCTTTAACGCGAAAACGACTGCTACCAACTCCAAATTATGAGTAAGATAATTCCTCTCATATTCTTTGAGTTGTCGCGAGGCATAGGCTATGAATTTCCCATGTTGCATGAGAACACATCCTAACCCTTTGCATGAAGCATAACAAATCTATCCGAACCAGATGGTATTTTCAAAACAGGTGTCGTAATGAGTCTCCTCTTAAGCTCTTGGAAACTCTTCTCGCATTCCTCGCTCCATACGAATTTTGTATCCTTCCACGAATCTCCGATAATAACCAACTACGCCTAGAAAGCTACGTACTTTCGTCACTGACTTTGGTTGCTCCCAACTTTGTATTGCTTCAATCTTCGTTGGGTCAACGGATACTCCATATTTTGACACTACGTACCCAAGAAATGCTACTTCCTCAAGCCAGAACTCGCATTTCTTCAGCTTGGCATATAGCTTGTTATCGCGAAGCCTTTGAAGTACTAGCTTCAAATGGTGCTCATGATCTTCACGGTTTTTGGAATAGATGAGGATGTCATCAATAAAGACAACAACGAACTGATCCAAATATTCTTTGAACACACGGTTCATCATATCCATGAAAGCAGTAAGAGCATTAGTCAATCCAAAAGACATGACTAAGAATTCATAATGCCCGTACCAAGTTCTGAAGGCAGTCTTTAGAATATCATCAATTTTAATCTTCAGTTGATGATATCCATAATGAAGATCGATCTTTGAAAAGAATTGTGCTCCTTTCATCTAGTCGAACAGGTCATCAATGCGAGGTAGCGGATACATATTCTTAATGGTGATATGGTTCAATTTCCAATAGTCGATACAAAGTCGCATACTCCCGTCTTTCTTCTTTACGAATAAAATAAGAGCACCCCAAGGAGATGTACTAGGACGAATGAAACCAATGTCTAACAACTCTTGTAATTGGACCTTTAACTCCTGAAGTTTAATAGGAGCCATTCGATATGGGGTTTTAGAAATGGGCTTTATACCAGGTTCAAGGTCAATAAAGAATTCAACTTCACGTTCTGGGGGTAGACCGATAAGTTCTTTAGGGAATATGTCAGGAAATTCACTAAAAACAGAAATATTATTCAAATCTGACGTGTTTTTGTTCAAGTCCGTGACATGGGCTAAGAAAGCTTGACATCCGTTTTTTTAATAAACGAATGGCTTTATGGCTTGATATGACAGTGATTGACTTTAGTGGTTTGGTTGCTCGAATTCGTATAACAGGTTGGTTAGGAATATGAAAACTAACAACCTTACGAAAATAATCAATTTTGCCATGATGAATAGTTAACCAATCAATCCCTAAAATCACATCAAATTCAAGTATTTTCAAAGAAATAAGATCGACAAGTAATGTGATTGTACCAACTTGGATCAAGCAAGATTTATAAATAGTAGATGCAATGAAGGTTTCTCCTAACGGAGTCTCAACAGATAAGTCAAAGTCTAATTTCTCCATAGTCAAGTTCAAACGTTGAGCACAAGCATGAGAGATAAAGGAATGGGAAGAACCGGTATCTAATAAGGTATAAACTTCGCAAGAGTTTATGATTAGCTTTCTCGTGATCACCTCGTTCGGGTTCCTCGCGTTTTAGCCAGTCACGACAAACGCTTTTCTAGGAACCGCTAACTTTGACTTGTCCAGAACAGCCTTCGGAGTCACCATTCCCGTTGGACCTGGTTTCACAACAAGACAATCTCTAGCTATATGACCTTCCTTTCCACAGTTATAACACACCTTAGATTGTTGTGGGTAGTTTGGGCTGATGTGTCCCTCTTTCCCGCATTTATAACAAACGACTGGTGCTCATTCTCCTCTCCTAGAAATAGTTGATGTTGGTGATGACGTCTTCACGTTATCATTGTTGTTCCTTCTCTTTTTGACATCTCCCCCCGACACGTTTCTGCTACCATCATGGCCATGATTACCACCAGAGTGGTTACCGCTTTTGTCTGAATATTTTCCTCCCCGCTGGTTTTCATTGCTCCGATGACTGCTGCCACCGGTATGACCCTGGTTGTGGTCCCTCGATTGAACATACTCATTATCCCGTTCTAATAATTGAGCCCTGTTTACAACATCTGAATATAAAGAAAATTTATGAGATATAAGATATTGTTGAATCTCGGGTTTTATACCTCTCAGAAATATCCGCGTCATTCGTTCTTCATTCTCTACCAAATGAGGTGCAAACCGGGATAACTCTGCGAACTTCGCCTCGTACTGGGACACCGTCATGTTGTTTTGTTCCAGTCTAATAAACTTTACCTCCTTCATATGACGAATACTTTCAGGAAAGTAGTTGTCATTAAACAGTTTCTGAAATGTTTCCCAAGACATGTTGAGTGCGGCAGGCTGGGTACGCTTCACAGACTCCCACCAGTAGTCTGCCTCACCATGAAACATAAAGGTGGCGAATGGAACCTTCTATTCCTCCGTGCATCCCAAGACATCAAATATCTTGATAATTTGTTTAACCCACGTTTCCGCCTTGATCGGATCTGGCTTTCCCACAAATTCTGGTGGTCCCAACTCTTTGAACTACTTGGCTGTGACAAGTCGCGCGTTGCTATCATTTGCACCCGTATTTTGTACACGAGTCTCCCTCATCTGATTTTACATGAACTGTAAAAAGCTTCTAAACATCCCATCATTAATCATTTGTTTGGTAAAGTTATTTATAGGAGGAATATTACAATCCTGTTGCACGTTCCCCTAGGTGGTGATTAAAGGTGTCTCCACGGTCTCATTAACTCCATTGTTAACGTTCTCGGCTGCCATTCTCAAACACTGCCATAAAACAAGGGTTAATTAACAAATTAACATATCACATATTAACCATATGCTCCGACTAACCAACCAAATAATCTTAGGTATAAAACACTAGCGAAGGATTACTCGTCTCTCCCCTCCTAGTTCTATTCCCCGATCTCCGCCAGAGACCATATCCCTAAGCTTTGATACCAACTGTGACGCCCCCAAAATAGGTATACATCACCTATTCTGAGCTGTCAAATACATGGTACAGAAATAACTACAACATCATTACTACAATTGTCGTGCAAAATACGACAACACATAAACTGTGAGTTTAAATACAAATATTATCTTCTAGACAATATCCACACTCAAATAAGTCCTTATTACAATTATTATAACACTATTTTATAAAATAGTGAGGACTGCTAACACAACTGACTAGAAACATCACTCCACACCCCGACTAGTTCCTGCTATATTCTCGCCTCCTGAGAAAAATGGAACAAAAAGAAAAAGGGTGAGCTCAACTAGCCCAGTAAAGAATATTATGACTAAGATAATATACAACAAATTATCATTAGTCTTCAACAGGGAAAAATTTGATAAAATATAATAGACAACAAGTTTTAGATCAACAACTGCAGTGGAAACAGCAATCCATTAGAAGAGTCAAGTAGAGAATGAATTCTACTATCTTCTAAGATTTAAAAGTTCATCATCAATATTTTATCCCTGTAACATTAATCGATATACATCTTGATTTAAATATTCATCTTTGTACTACAGGCCAAAGATATTCATTTGTATCACCAGTTGGTCATGTTCATCTCAACACATGTTCATCTTTGCTCTACGGGCCAAAGATATTCATCAGTTAATCATTCATCTTTGCACTACAGGCCAAAGATATTCAGTAATATCATCATTTAGGACTGAGGATGAAGAAAAATATCTTAAAGAAAACGAATCCAGTGAGATAAAAGATCAAAGATTAGGGATTCGTACTTTAGTTTATCCAAGTTCAAAAATATCTTATAATAATCAATTGTGAAACAAAATTCAAGAATGAAGATCAAAATATGGATACAATCAAAGATGTTAACCATAATAGACAACTTGGAAAAAGAAAAGAAAATTTCATTTTTTTCCTATGAATAGTGTCGTATTTGTGAATAGCGCCGTATACGTGAATAGTATCGTATACGTGAATAGTAATTCCGTCACAAAAAGATAGAAATTCCACAATAAAATTTATATCAATATTTCAGCATAATGATATTGAAGAAAATAATATCATTTACGAAGAAAATAACATCCCTTACCTCAAAAGAACAGTACTTCTGGCTGAAATATCAGGTATAAGGCTGAAGGAAACTTGTACTGAATAACAACTCTCAAAGTATCTAAATACTCACAAAAATACGATCGATAATATATATAGAGAGAGAAAAAAAACTTATTTATGGGGTGATTTTCAATTCTAAATAAGCACCTTATTTATAGAAAAATACTTAAAATGCCAAAGTAGACTAACCTGCAACTATTCACGCCCACCACTTTTGAAATAAAATTTCAGCACATTTATCACCAACCAAAAGTGGGGTCCCACCCATTCTAGAAATTTCTAAAATATTTTAAATAATCAGTAACTTCAATAATTCATAATAAATAGTCATTTTATCAGAAAAATTCAAATCTCATGTCTATTTCATAGAAAATTTAATTCTCTACAACTTTGTAGAAGAAAGTTTTTCCAAATTCCAATTAAAAAAATGTCCGAAATTCACATACGGATGATTTTTAATATCTTCATTCCGACAAAATACTGATAAAACACCTCAGCATTAATTCCTTCATTTATATCCACATAAAATAAATATTTTCTTATCATATAAATCAATAATTAATTATTCACAAATAATATTACAGAATCACAATTATGATAACCAGGTCGTTCCTAGGAAAGAGGAGGCTTTCCGATAAGGATTTCTCCTTTCTGGCGCGCAATTAGGTGACCAAACCTCTCCTTAGACAGAATTTCTTAGACATTGTCAATAATGCTATCTAATAATATTATTCAAATAATATGAATTATTGATCTGAAAATAGAAAATATTGTGCAGTGACAATTAATGAAACAACAATAATATAAAATATCAACGTAGCAATTATTGAATCAATAAAATAAAAAATTGAACAGTAATTACAATAACAATTATTTAGTAGTGCCTTCTTACGTAAGAATTAATAATTTGAAAAATACTGTGCAATACCGTGTGCTACTGTGCAACCACGAGTATTACTGTATTTTAACCACCGGGTATTCCAACAGTGTTAACGGTAACTATTACGTCGTTATTTGTAAAAACTCAAACTTTTCGTTTTCTTCATCCGATCGTTTTCCGTTATGGGACCCTCAAATTGTTGCGTCATCGTACGAATATTCCCCGACAGCAAGAATATTCCACGACCAAACGAATATTCTCCTACAGCAATGAATATTTAATAACCACTTACTTATTTTACAAAATTTGTACATTTAACCCATAACCAAAGCATTATATCAAATTAACACATTATTATTCAAAATAATAATTTGTGACGCTGCCAAAATAGGTATACAACATCCATTCTGAATCGCCAAATACATGGTACAGAAATAAATACAACTTTATTAATATAATTATCGTACAAAATATGACAACACAATATTGTGAGTTTAAATACAAATATTATCTAATAGACAGTATTCAAACTCAAAATGAGTCCTCATTACAATTATTGATACACTATTTTACAAAATAGTGAGGACTACTAAAACAACTATCTTAAATCATCACTCCATACCCCGGCTAGTTCCTGCTAAATTCTCTCCTCCTGAGAAGAACAATGGAACAAAAAGAAAAAGGGTGAGCTCAATTAGCCCAGTAAATAATATTATGACTAAGATAATTTACAACAAATTATCATTAGTCTTCAATAGGGAAAAATCTGATAAAATATAATAGACAACAAGTTTTAGATCAACAACTGCAGCGGAAACAGCAATCCATTAGAAGAGTCGAGTAAAAAATAAATTCTACTATCTTCTAAGATTTAAAAGTCTATCATCAATATTTTATCCCTGTAACATCAATCAATATACATCTTGAATCAAATATTTATCTTTGCACTACAGACCAAAGATATTCATTTGTATCACCAGTTGGTCATGTTCATCTCAACACCTGTTCATCTTTGCACTACGGGCCAAAGATATTCATCAGATAATCATTCATCGTTCCACAACAGGCCAAAGATATTCATCAAGTATCACCATTAAGGACTGAGGATAATGAAAAATATTTTAGAGAACGAATCCAGTAAGATAAAAGGATAAAGTTTAGAGATTCGTACTTTAGATAATTCAAGTTTAAAAATACTCCATAATAAACCATAATAGAGTAAAATTCAAGAATGAAGATCAAAACATGGATACAACAAAGACAGTAACCATAATAGACATCTGGGACAGAGAAGAGAAATTTTATTTTTCTGTTAATAGTGTCGTATTCGTGAATAGTGTCGTATACGTGAATAGTACCGTATACGTGAATAGTAATTCCGACACAAAAAGGTAAAAATTTCACAATAAAATTCATATCAATATTTTAGCATAATGATATTTAAGAAAATAATATCATATAAGAAGAAAATAACATCCCTTACCTCAAAAGAACAATATTTTTGAATGGAATATCGGATATGATGCTGAAGAAAATTTGCACTGAATAACAACCCTCAAAGTATTTAAATACTCACAAAATACGCTCGATAATATAGAGAAAGAGATAAAACTTGTTTCTGGTGTGATTTTCAATTCTAACTAAGCACCCTATTTATAGAAAAATGTTAGAACGCCGAAGCAGACTTAACCTGTTACCTAATGGCTTTACCTATTACTATTCATGCCCACTACATTTAAAATAAAATTTCAGCACATTTCTTACCAACCAAAAGTGGGGCCCACCAATTCTAGAAATTTCTAAAATATTTTATCATTTAAACAATAATTAGAAACTTCAATAATTCATAATAAATAGCCTTTTATCAGAAAAATATAAATTTTATGTGCTTTTCATAGGAAATTTAATTCTCTACAACTTTGTAGAAGAAAGTTTTTCCAAATTCTAAATAAAAAATGTCCGAAATCCATATACGGACGATTTTTAATACCTCCATTTCGACAAAATACTGATAAAATACTTCAGCATTAATTTCTCCATTTATAACCACAATAAATATATTCATCATTTATATCCACATAAAATAAATATTTCCTTATCATATAAATCAATAATTAATTATTCACAAATAATATTACAGAATCACAATTATGACAACCAAGTCATTCCCAAGAAAGAGGGGGCTTTCCAATAAGGATTTTTCCTTACTGGTACGCAATTAGGTGACCAAACCTCTCCTTACACAGAACTTCCTTAGACATTGCCAATAATACTATCTAATAATATTATTCAAATAATATGAATTATTGATCTGACAAAGGAGATATCGTGTAGTGACAATTATTGAAACAACAATAATATAAAATATCAACGCAGCAATTATTGAATCAATAAAATAAAATATTAAACAGTAATTACTGTAATAATTATTGAGTAATGCCTTCTTATATAAGGATCAATAATTCATCAATACTGTGCAATACCGTGTGCTACTGTGCAACCACGCGTATTACTGTATTTTAACCACCGGGTATTCTAACAGTGTTAACGATAACAACTACGCCGTTATTTGTAAAAACTCAAATTTGTCATTTTCTTCATCCGACCATTTTTCGTTATGGGGCCCATAAATGGCTGCGCCGTCGTACGAATATTCTTCGACAACAAAAATATTCTACGACCAAACGAATATTCCCCGACAACAATGAATATTTTATAACCACTTGCTTATTTTACAAAATTTGTACATTTTACCTATAACCATAGCATATATCAAATTAACACCTTATTATTCAAAATAATAATTAGAGGAAATTCGAATTTATTTATAAAAAGTTGGGGTCTTACAACCTCCACTCCTTATGAAATTCCGTCCTCAAAATTGACGTACGTACCTGGTGTTTCGAAAAGGTGAAGGTACCTTGCTTTCATTTCTGACTCCAACTCCCAGATCATTTCTTCAATAGCATGGTTTCTCCACAAAATCATAACTTGTGGTATAACCTTGGTGCGTAGGACATGCTCTTTCCTATCCAAGATCTTAACAGGTACCTCCTCGTACGTTAAATCATCGGCTATCTCATCTAGTTCTAACTCAATTATGTGGTTCGGGTCTTTCACATATTTACGAAGCATAGATATGTTAAAAATATTATGAACACGAGACATGCTCGGAGGTAATGCGAGTCTATAGGCCACATTTTCTATTCGATCAAGAATTTCAAATGGACCAACAAATCTTGGATTGATCTTTCCTCTCTTCCCAAATCTTGTAACTCCCTTCCATGGAGCAATACGTAATAATACATGATCTCCAATATTAAATTCCACGTCCTTTCAATGAAGATCCGCATAACTCTTTTGTCGATCTTGTGCCGTTTGTATATGTTGTCGGATCATTTGGATCTTTTCTGTAGATATGCGTACCAATTTTGGTCCCAATAATGTTGCTTCTCCCACCTCATTCTAGCATACTAGAAAGCGACACTTTCGTCCATACAATGCTTCAAATGGAGCCACACCTATACTTGCCTGATAATTGTTGTTGTAGGAGAATTCCACCAATGGTAGGTACTTATCCCAACTTCCTTTGAAATCTAGGACACAGAATCTTAATAAATCTTCAAGGGTTTGAATAGTCCTTTCAGATTGCCAGTCCGTTTGAGGATGGTATGCCAAACTGAATCGTAAATTCGTGCACATAGCTTTCTGCAAACTTACCCAAAATTGTGAAGTGAATCTTGGGTCACGATTTAAAACTATGGATACTGGCATGCCATGCAATCTCACAATATTATTTACGTACATATGAGCAAGATGTTCAAGGGAATAAGTGTCCCGTATAGGTAAGAAATGAGTAGACTTGGTTAATCTATCAATAATAACCCAAATCGCATTTATGCCTTGAGAAACTTTGGGAAGACCCGTAACGAAATCCATGGTAATTTATTCCCACTTCCATTTCGAAATCTCAAGTGGTTGCAATGGACCCTTTGGCACTTGATGCTCCGCCTTTACTCGCTGACAAGTTAAACACCTCGAGATAAACTCCGCGATTTCTCTCTTTATATTGCTCCACCAAAATGTATGTCGAAGATCATGATACATTTTGGTACTCCCAGGATGGATTGCAAACGGTGTGTTGTGCGCCTCCATCATAATTTTATGCTTCAAGTCAGAATCGTTAGGAACATAAAGTCTGGAGTTGACTCGAAGTATTCCTTCTTCATCGATTCTTACTTCTGAAATAGCACCTTCTACACTTTCTTCTTCATACGCATCAGCTCCAGGTCCGTAGCTTGAGCAACTTTAACTTTATCGATTAAAGTCGATTCTACTCGTATATTTGATATCATCACGTGGGTACTTGGAGCCTTTACCTCTATCTCCATCCTTTGCAAGTCATACAAAATGGGCCTTTGTGTTAACAACATCGCACTCGTACCCGCATATAATCTTCTACTTAATGCGTCAGCTACCACGTTTGCTTTTCCAAGATGGTATTGGATGGTATGATCGTAATCTTTCAACAGCTCGAGCCAACGTCGTTGCCGCATGTTGAGTTCCTTTTGGGTGAAGAAATATTTGAGACTTTTATGATCCGTATAGATCTCCCCTTTCTCCCCATACAGGTAGTGTCTCCAAATCTTCAATGTGAAAACGACTGCTGCCAACTCTAGATCATGAGTAGGAAAATTCCTCTCATATTCTTTGAGTTGTCGCGAGGCATAGGCTATGACTTTCCCATGTTGCATGAGAATACATCCTAACCCTTTGCCTGAAGCATCGCTGTAGATAACAAATCCATCCGAACCAGATGGTATTGTCAGAACAGGTGCCGAAATGAGTCTCCTCTTGAGCTCTTGGAAACTCTTCTCGCATTTTTTGCTCCATACGAATTTTGTATCTTTCCGAGTCAGCTGAGTTAATGGGGTACCGATTCTAGAAAATCCTTCCACGAATCTCTGATAATAACCAGCTAAGCCCAGAAAGCTACGTACTTCGGTCACCGACTTCGGTTGCTCCCAACTTTGTATTGCTTTAATCTTCGCCGGGTCAACAGATACTCCATGTTTTGACACCACGTGCCCAAAGAATGCTACTTCCTCAAGCCAAAACTCGCATTTCTTCAACTTGGCATATAGCTTGTTATCACGAAGCCTTTGCAGTACCAGCTTCAAATGGTGCTCATGATCTTCACGGCTTTTGGAATAGATGAGGTTGTCATTAATAAAGACAACAACAAACTGATTCAAATATTCCTTGAATACATGGTTCATCATATCCATGAAAGCAGCAGGAGCATTAGTCAATTCAAAAGACATGACTAAGAATTTGAAATGCCCGTACCGAGTTCTTAAGGCAGTCTTCGAAATATCCTCAGTTTTAATCTTCAGATGATGATATCCAAAATGAAGATCGATCTTTGAAAAGAATTGTGCTCCTTGCAACTGGTCAAATGGGTCATCAATGCGAGGTAGCGGATACCTATTCTTGATGGTGACATGGTTTAATTCCTGATAGTCGATACAAAGTCGCATACTCACATCTTTCTTCTTTATGAATAAAACAGGAGCACCCCAAGGAGATGTACTAGGACAAATGAAATTGATGTCTAACATCTCTTGTAATTGGACCTTTAACTCCTGAAGTTCAATAGGAGCCATTCGATATAGGGTTTTAGAAATGGGCTTTGTACCATGTTCAAGGTCAATAAAGAATTCAACTTCACGTTCTGGGGGTAGACCAGGAAGTTCTTCAGGAAATACGTCAGGAAATTCACTAACAACAAAAATATTATTCAAATCTGACGTGTTTTTGTTCAAGTCCGTGACATGGGCTAAGGAAGCTTGACATCTATTTTTTAATAAACGAATAGCTTCATGGCTTGATATGAAAGTGATTGATTTTAGTGGTTTGGTAGCTTGAATTCGCATAATAGGTTGGTTAGGAATATGAAAACTAACAACCTTACGAAAACAATCAATTTTAGCATACTGAATAGTTAACCAATCAATCCCTAAAATCACATCAAATGCAAGTATTTTCAAAGAAATAAGATCGATAGGTAATGTGATTGTACCAACTTGGATCAATCAAGATTTATAAATAGTAGATGCAATAAAGGTTTCTCCTAACGGAGTCTCAACAGATAAGTTCAGGTTTAGTTTCTCCGGAGTCAAGTTCAAACGTTGAGCACAAGCAGGAGAGATAAAAGAATGGGTAGAACCGGTATCTAATAAGGTATAAACTTCGTAAGAATTTATGATTAGCTTACCCGTGATCACCTCGTTCGGGTTCCTCGCGTTTTGGCTAGTTACGACAAACGCTCTACCAGGAACCGCTGACTTTAACTTTTTTGGAACAGCCTTCGGAGTCACCAGTCCCACTGGACTTGGTTTCGCTACAAGACAATCTCTAGCTATAGGACCTTCCTTTCCACAGTTATAACACACCTTGGATTGTTGTGGGCAGTTTGGGCTGATATGTCCCTCTTTCCCGCATTTGTAACAAACGACCGGTGCTCGTTCTCCTCCCCTAGAAACAGTTGATGTTTGTGTTGACGTCTTCACATTATCATTGTTGTACCTTCTCTTCTTGAAATCTCCTCCCGACTCGCTTCTTCTATTTTCATGGCCACGATTACTACCAGAGTGGTTACCACTTTTGTCCAAATATTTTTCTCCCCGCTAGTTGTCATTGCTCCGATGACTGCTGCCACCGGTATGACCCTGGTTGTGGTCCCTCAGTTGAACATACTCATTATCTCGCTCTAAAAATTGAGCCATGTTTACAACATCTGAATATAAAGAAAATTTATGAGAGATAAGATATTGTCGAATCTCAGGTTTTAGACCTCTCAGAAACATCCTCGTCATACGTTCCTCGTTTTCCACAAATAAGGTGCAAACCTGGATAACTCTGCGAACTTCGCCTCGTACTGAGACACAGTCATGTTGTTTTGTTCTAGTCTGATAAACTCTACATCCTTCATGTGACGAATACTTTCAGGAAAGTACTTATCATTGAACAGCTTCTGAAACGTTTCCCAAGACATGCTGAGTGCGGCAGGCTGGGTACGCTTTACAGATTCCCACCAGTAATCTGCCTCACCACGGAATATAAATGTGGCGAATGGAACCTTCTGTTCCTCCGTTCATCCCAAGACATCAAATATCTTGGTAATTTGTTTAACCCACGTCTCCGCCATGATTGGATCCGGCTTTCCCGCTAATTCTGGTGGTTCCAACTCTTTGAACTACTTAGCTGTGACAAGCCATGCGTTGCTATCATTTCCACCCGTATTTTGTACATGAGTCTCCCTCGTTTGATTTTGCATAAACTACAAAAATCTTCTAAATATCTCATCATTCATCATTTGTTCGGTAGTGTTGTTTACAGGAAGAATATTGTCTTCCTGTTGCACGTTCCCCTGGGTGGTGATCAAATGTGTCTCCACGGTCTCATTTACTCCATTGTTAATGTTTTCGGCTGCCATTCTTAAATACTGCCATAAAATAAGGGTTAATTAAACAAATTAACATATCACATAATATCCCTATATTATGACCAACCAACAAATAAGCTTAGGTAGGACACATTAGCGAAGGATTTACTCGTCTCTCCCCTCCTAGTTCTATTCCCCGATCTCCGCCAGAGACCATATCCCTAAGCTCTGATACCAACTGTGACGCCCCCAAAATAGGTATACAACACTCATTCTGAGTCGCCAAATACATGGTACAGAAACAAATACACCTTTATTAATACAATTGTCGTACAAAATACGACAACACAATACTGTGAATACAAATATTGTCTAATAGACAATATTCAAACTCAAAAGGAGTTCTCATTAAAATTATTGATACACTATTTTACAAAATAGTGAGGACTACTAAAACAACTATCTTGAATCATCACTCCATACCCTGGCTAGTTCCTGCTAAATTCTCTCCTCCTGAGAAGAACAATGGAACAAAAAGGAAAAGGGTGAGCTCAACTAGCCCAGTAAAGAATATTATGATTAAGATAATATACAACAAATTATCATTAGTCTTTAATAGAAAAAAATCTGATAAAATATAATAGACAACAAGTTTTAGATCAACAACTGCAGCGAAAACAGCAATCCATTAGATGAGTCAAGTAAAGAATGAATTCTACTATCTTTTAAGATTTAAAAGTTCATCATCAATATTTTATCCCTGTAACATCAATCAATATACATCTTGAATCAAATATTCATCTTTGCACTACATGCCAAAAATATTTATTTGTATCACCAATTGATCATGTTCATCTCAACACCTGTTCATCTTTGCACTACGGGCCAAAGATATTCATCAGGTAATCATTTATCTTTGCAGTACAGGCCAAAGATATTCATCAAATATCATCATTAAGGACTGAGGATTATGAAAAATATTTTAGAGAACGAATCCAGTAAGATAAAAGGACAAAGTTTAGATATTCATACTTTAGATAATTCAAGTTTAAAAATACTCCATAATAAACCATAATGTAGTAAAATTCAATATACGTGAATAGTATCGTATACGTGACTAGTAACCCCGGCACAAAAAGGTAAAAATTCTATAATAAAATTCATATCAATATTTTAGCATAATGATATTGAATAAAATAATATCATATAAGAAGAAAATAACATCCCTTACCTCTAAAGTACAATATTTCTGAATGGAATATCGGATATGATGCTGAAGAAAACTTGCACTGAATAACAACTCTCAAAATATCTAAATACTTACAAAATACGCTCGATAATATAGAGAAAGAGATAAAACTTGTTTCTGGTGTGATTTTCAATTCTAACTAAGCACCCTATTTATAGAAAAATGTTAGAACGCCGAAACAGACTTAACCTGCTACCTGATGGCTTTACCTGTTACTATTCATGCCCACCACATTTAAAATAAAATTTCAACACATTTCTCACCAACCAAAAGTGGGACCCACCAATTCTAGAAATTTTCAAAATATCTTATCATTTAAACAATAAACAGAAACTTCAATAATTCATAATAAATAGCCTTTTTATCATAAAAATATGAATTTCATGTGCTTTTCATATGAAATTTAATTCTCTACAACTTTATAGAAGAAAGTTTTTTCAAATTCCAAACAGAAAATGTCTGAAATTCACATACGGACGATTTTTAATACCTTCATTCCGACAAAATACTAATAAAACACCTCAGCATTAATTTCTCCATTTATATCCATAATAAATATATTCCGTATAAAATAAATATTTTCTTATCATATAAATCAATAATTAATTATTCACAAATAATATTACAGAATCACAATTAT
Source organism: Panax notoginseng (assembly GCA_016801055.1). Classification (NCBI taxonomy): domain Eukaryota; kingdom Viridiplantae; phylum Streptophyta; class Magnoliopsida; order Apiales; family Araliaceae; genus Panax; species Panax notoginseng. Next base: position 193,545,466 of record CM029020.1, read on the forward strand.
GACAACCAGGTCGTTCCCAGGAAAGAGGGGGCTTTCCAATAAGGATTTCTCCTTACTAGCGCCCAATTAGGTGATCAAACTTCTCCTTAGACAGAACTTCCTTAGACATTGCCAATAATGCTATCTAATAATATTATTCAAATAATATGAAGTATTGATCTGATAAAGGAGATACCGAGCAGTGACAATTATTGAAACAACAATAATATAAAATATCAACGCAGCAACTATTGAATCAATAAAATCAAATATTGAACAGTAATTACTGTAACAATTATTGAGTAGTGCCTTTTTACGTAAGAACCAATAATTGATGCAATACCGTGTGTAACTGTGCAACAACGCGTATTACTGTATTTTAACCACCGAGTATTCCAACAGTGTTAACGGTAACAACTACGCCGTTATTTGTTAAAACTCAAATTTGTCATTTTTTTCATCCGACCGTTTTCCGTTATGGGGCCCACAAATGGCTGCGCCGTCGTACGAATATTCCCCGACAGCAAGAATATTCCACGACCAAACGAATATTCGCCGACAACAATGAATATTTTATAACCACTTGCTTATTTTGCAAAATTTACACATTTCACCCATAACCACAACATATATCAAATTAACACCTTATTATTCAAAATAATAATTAGAGAAAATTCGATTTTATTTATAAAAAGTTGGGGTCTTACATAATTAGACGAAATTCAATTTTATTTATGAAAAAGTTGGGGTCTTACAAAAACTACTTAAGGTCAGGAGCGGATCTAACTTCTTAGGTCAGTGGGGTCAAATTGAAAATAAATAAATTCTCGCAAAAAAATAAAAATATAGTAAAATAAATTACAAATCAAAATAATGCCTAAATATTATTTTTAATTAATAACATTTTTTGAAACTTTATTACTTAAAATTGTTGTATGATAATCTCAGCTTTATTAGTTACAAAAATCCACAGGCAATTATAAAAAATCACAAAATAATTTCTAAATTTGTGAAATTATAAATTAAAAAAATATAACATATTGAATTTTCTCTAAAGTCGAACTTGTGGGAAGAATTAGGCCAATCCACTAAACAAGAAACAGATAGACAGAGTATTATAGTGACCAATGTAGTATAGAAATATAGAATATGAACTTTGAAGAATTTAATACACCTCCATTTCAAAATTAGCTATACATTTTGACTTTTTAAAGTCAATTCGCTAAATCCTAAAATTCAAATTGATATAAGTTCGTTCAAATTTTGAAAACAACAAAGATAATAATTAGTAGTGTTTTATAGTTAGTTTATAATTGTTATATTTGTTGTATTAAAACTAAATAACTTTATATCAATTTTGAATTTTTAGATTTCGTGAATTGATTTTAAAAAGTCAAAATATATCTCTAATTTTAGAACAGAGATAGTATTTTTCAATCTAAATTTTAAAAAATTTATTAAACACCCTAAAATTTTACTCTCTTTCTTTTTGACCCCTGAAAATTAAGTGGGGATTGACCCCAATCCCCTAAGCTAGATCCGCCCCCGCCACGTTTGGCTTTGGCATGTGGTGGAGTAGTATTAAGTAGTGCTAAACAAGGCTCTTGAATGACTCAAAGAATATGTGCTCAATGATGATGACTACTCTAGCTAGCATATAATATTTGTGATGGGTATTAAGTGAAATATGAACGGGGTGTTTGATAAAAACTGAATAAATCTGAATCTGAATGAGCTGAATTTGAATATGAATGAGTTGAATCTGAATCTGAATGAAAAAAACTATTTGATAATTGACATGTCTGAAATATCTGAATGACAAAACTTTATTATTTTACCCCCTCTAAAAAAATTCAAAATTATTATAAATTTATTTAATATTACTTAATTTAATAGTTAATATTTTTTTATTATTTTTTTTACTTCATTCAGCTCAAAAAATTTGACTTAGTCATTCAGCTCGTCTATCTTACCGATTCAGCCATTCAAACCAAAACAAACGCACTGACTGATTCAGCCATTCAGATTCAGCTCTAAACAAACACCCCCGAAGATTGATAGAATATTTCACATGAATCCCTCATTAAATGAATTTAAGAGTGTAGATGAGTTTAGTAAGTCTGAACATCAACCTAATAGGTTAATCTTTTGAGTAAGAAGGTGATCCAACGCGCTTATTGAACCAATTTACACATGTATGTTCTGTATTGATGACGAATTGATGTGAAATGAATTGTATAATTCCGTTATAAATTTTACTCTTAAATATTCAAAAACACATGAAATTGTAAGAACGTGTGTGGTGTGTAAGGGGAAAAAAGAAGAAAAAATTAGAGCAAATATAAATAATATATATTTATAAAAGACTAATTAAATATAATTATCCTTTCAATTTGAATTACGTAATTTATTCTGGTAAGAAATTTTAAAATAATTATAAATTTTATTTATAGAAATTCACAAACATTAAAATTCAAAAATAAATATTAAGTTTTAAAATATAAAAAAATTTAAATTTTAAAACAAAAGAAATATATGAGCATGTACTTGCCACAAGCACAAAAAGTGCAAACCTAACCCTCAGTCCTGAAAGGTCCACCACTAAACACAAAGCAATATCAAGTCAAAAATGGTCACTTTTTAATTCATTTCTCAAACAAAAATCCTTCATAAAGTTTCCATTCAATTAAATTAATGTCCAATCCACTTTCACATTTCACAATCATAAATATTTGTCCATATCTAGCTAGTGCTAGTGCTAGTGCTAGTGCATGCTCAAACAAATGAAATGGGTCCCCATAAATTCCATTACATCTATCCTTCATGAATGATGAATCAGAAAGATTATAGCATAGTACTTGTCTTCCTTATCTTTCCCCCTTCTTCTTGGGACAGGAAACAATTAATCCCCTCAACCTCCCCAGAAAATATACATACATATATATATATAGACACACACTGACACACATAGAGAGAGTCCTAAAATAATAAGTTTTCTTTCCCCCAGCTTGCTCCTTCAATGCTTGTCAGATTACGTTCTATTTATTGCCCTTAATTGTTAGGTAAGGTGTCTTTCTCCCGTGTAAACACATGGTCATGCATTTTTAAGTGTCATGCATGCATGATTTAATAGAATTACTCCAGGTGGCACACGAGTATGGCAGTAAACGAACCAAACAGTTCGGGTTTGGCTCGAAAAAATACGAACGAGACTTAAATTCGTTAATAATATGATTCAAATTTGAGTATAAAAAATAATTTAAATAAAAATATGAGTAGAATCTGAACAAGGTTATACTCAATCGTTTAAGATTCAAACTACTCGAAATCTTGATTGTGATTCGATACATACTCGATTGATACAGATTCGATTAGATACTCAATACATTCTCTTATTATATATATAAAATCAAATCAAAATAGGATAATTAATTATTATTATTTTGTTTTGTTTTTAATTTTAATTGTGATTTTATATTTGTAAAGTGTAATAGTAAATATATTTTCTCATTTCTAAGTAAAATAAAAAATTCAATTTATAATTAATTATATTTATTATAAAGTTAGTTATAATGTGAAGACTCGAATTCGAACTTGAATTTGAAACTCGGGAATAGTTTGAATATAATTCGATTTGAATCGGATCGAATTCGATCAGCTCTTTGTTCGCTTCGGTTCGACTTTTTTACACTCTTACACACGAGTTGTCGTATGTAAATTATATGGGGTAAAATAAAAAAATTATAAAATTTAGAGGACATAATAGAAAGATATAAAAAAATAATTTAAAAATGACAAAATAACAATATAGTTAAAGCTGTAAGGGGCAAAAGAGGAAAGTAAAAGAGCGCAACACAAATTCACCAAAGCCTCCATGGAAACTTTATAATATAGATATAGATGTTACAACTACTACATCCTTTTATAAGATAAATTTAAATTTAAATTTTAAATTTAATGTGATAATAATTTTAAAATTAATAATATTTTAAATAAATTATAATCTTTATAATTTTTAAAATTTAATTATTTATACCAAATTTAAATTTGAAAGTATTCGAAATTGATTTTTTTTAAATGAAACTTACTACATAACTATTTGAGTTACAAGTTATAAAATCATTATTAACTTTTGAAAGTTAATTAAAGATAGTTTCAAACTCAAAATTGTTCTAATTCATCTACTATTGTAAAACAATGAATCTTATAATTATTAGTATTTTTAAGATTATTTACAATATTCATCTCTGTATAATTAATTAAAATTAAATTAATTTTTGAAAGTTTGGAGTATGAAAATATTATCTCAAATTGACTTTAAAAAATCAGTAATAATCTTATATTTTAGAACGAAATGAATATTTAGTAAACATTCAAAATGTATTTTAGATTTCAGTTAGTGTATTCTTGTGTTATTAAACACTCTCAAATGTAGCCTTTTGAACTAAAAGTGTTTTCATATTTATATAACTAACCTTGTATATATTGGAATATAAACGATAAAAAGTAAGTCTATTTAGTCTTTTGCTAATTTGGGATGATTGTTGAACGTATCACTTTTTATTTTGCAAGAGGTCTGGGTATCACTTGTTATTTTGCAAGAGGTCTGGGTATAAACTAAGCCGAGTCCGATTAGTAAAGTAAGTCTATTTATATTTAATCTTAGGTAAGAAAGTTGTATGATGATAAGGGCAACTAGGTTAGGGCACATGTCAGTCATTAAGTCTTGCAGAAACACTCTATCACCATGCATATACCTGTAGGATCAAAAAATAAAATAAAATTGTGAAATAATTATTAAAATATGAAAAGTGGCTGGTGGGGTTGTCTATATAAGTAAAGGCTATGTGGTGGAGGTTTGATGTATTGTATGAACTCTAAGTTGCTTTTGCCTCTAAATTTTTTCTCATCTTTGTGTTTTTGAGGCACTTTTTTCTTTTTCTTTTAATTTTTTTAAAAAAAAAGATGAGTTATTTGGGTGTTGGTGTGAGTCCAGGAAATGTTGCAGTGTACCATGGGAGTGATTTGAAGGTTATTGATAGGAGGGTTAGGCTTGGAGAGTTAATATTGAGGTGTGTGATTTGTATTTTGGCTGTTCTTGCTTCTGTTCTTGTAGCTACTGATACTCAAGTCAAACAAATCTTCTCCATCCAGAAGAAAGCTAAATTCACAGACATGAGAGCTCTTGTGTAAGCTCTCTCTCTCTCTCTCTCTCCCCACCCCTCCCTCCTCCCCCTCCCCCTCCCCCTCCCCCTCCCCCCTCCCAAAAAAAAAGGTAAATTTTATATGGACATGAAAGCTCTTGTGTAAGTATGTCTCTCATACTTTTGGAGTGTATAGACATGCATTAATTAATATTTTGTATATCGTCTTTAATTTTTATTGCAGCTTCTTGGTGGTAGCCAATGGGTTAGTTGCAGCCTACTCACTGGTCCAAATATTGAGGTGTGTTGTGAGCATGGTTAGAGGGAGTGTGCTCTTCAACAAGCCCTTAGCTTGGGCAATTTTCTCTGGTGATCAGGTAAAATTTAAGAGTCCAAGTATTCTCCACTATTTTATTTTTAAGAAAATATTTGTCTATTTAGTAAATATAAAAAAAAAAACCAGCTTCGTCCCATTAAGAAACTTTTTGTACAAAATTTAAGAAAATTTTAAATTTTTATTTAATTTCCGAATTAACAACTAGTGTTCCAAAAATATGAACCATAATGGAGTAACGCACTATATATTCAAATAATAAAATTTGGCATGACTATGTTTAAATTAATTAGTCATTTAACTTTAAAATAAAATTATGAGACGGAGGGAATATTTATTTAATTTAAATCAATTTTGGTTCTTCATAATATTCGGGCCTAATTGCTAAAGTGTTCATTTAAGTTATCTAATTAATTTCAATTTGATCCTGTAAGTGCTAAAAATCTCAACCGGGTTCTTTATGTAGCCAATTTGATTCAATTGACCCTTGAAGTTAATCAAATTGATCAGTAGAATACCAACAGCAATAATATGCATTAATTCATTCAATGTTACTTAATTAATAACACGAGGTTGCTTATATATTTCATTTTTTCTGCAGATAATGGCCTACTTGACATTAGCAGCAACTGCATCAGCCACACAGGGTTCATTGTTTGCCAAATTCGGGCAGCCGGCGTTACAATGGATGAAGATCTGCAACATGTACGGCAAATTCTGCAACCAAATCAGCGACGGAATTGCGAGCGCCATAATTGTGAGCCTTAGCATGATGCTCCTCTCGGGCATTTCTGCATTTAGTTTGTTCCGCTTGTATGGAGGGAACAAAGGCAAGAACAGTAGTGCAGGATGGTAGAGTACTTTGTGTGCCTGCCCTTTTATCTGTCTCTCTCATGACCATAAAGATATGTTTAACTTTGTCCCTTGAACGACATATATATGTGAAATTAAGGAAGTGGGCTTTGTTATTTTCTTTTAATTTGTACAATAAAAATTAAGCTAAGCTTTGCGGAGACTGTCCACTTAATAATTGTACCACGAGATATTAGTTTGCTATAATATAAAATCAGGCAGTATATCATTTCAAATACAAACTTTTATTTATAAGTTGTAGTATAATTCTCCATAGAATAATTTAAGCTTATTTGTCCATATATATATTTTGGAAAAATTGATCACTACTCGACCACAAAAGGGTCAGCAAGTATAATATTTTGTTAATCAGAAAACATAATTTGTTTTATTCTTAAAAAGATGATATAAATGATATAAAGTGAGGGTAAATATATCATTTAGTAAGGTTTATTAGTATAAAAAATAAAAATATTTATCACTTTATTCAATTTTATAGATAAATTTAAAATTTTCTTTATTATTATTATTATTTTTTTAACAAATTTCATTTTTTGGGGGAAGGAGGGAATATATTTTTTCTTAATCTTGCACTGAAGTGCAGACTAAAAAGTTTGAGTGCTAATATCATTTCCGCAACGTAATCTTATGAATTTATTAGCAAAGGTTTACATAGTTTCATTGGACCCCAGTTGTAGGCCCCACTCTTTTTTAATTTAAAAAAAAAAGGAAATTCAAGAAATTAAATGAGACTTTTATTTAACTTTTTTATTTGATAAACTATTTTACTCGGTGACAGAGACTAAATATTTTGTCTTTTCATAACCTCCATCCGTTTTAAAATATAATAATATTATTAATTTCTTAAAATTAATTAAGATATTTTTATATTTAAATTTGATATATTTTTTTAAATTTTAATCGATACGATGATAGATATTATAAATTATCTAAAAAGTACTACTCATTATAAGATTTAATGTTCATAATTTTTAGTGAATTATTTCAATTTTTAATTTTAAATTTGAATACGTCTTATTTAAAATTTTACATATAAATAATAATCTTATAATTTATAAGGAAGGAAGTATACTCAGGTATGTTTTTAATATTTTTTAGTATCAAATCTTAACTTAAAACAATAATCTAAAAAATATCATAAAGTCTGTGATTTTTATGTAAGCAAAATGGTTTGCATTTTAAATTGTTTTATTGCTTCACACTAGAATAAATAAATATTTTCTTAATATTGCAGTGAAGTATCCAAATAATTGGAGTGCAAATCTCACATTTCGATCCATAATCTTATGAATTTATTAGCAAAGGCCTACACAGATTCTTTGGACCCCCACATGTAGCACTCGATAGATTTAAGATCGAAAAATATAGCACAAAATTACAAGAAATTAAAGAATAACTGAAAATAAAAGACACGTATACGTTCATCAATTTTACTAATTTTATTTGTTTGATATATTCATTAAATGTCTCAAACATATGGGTTACGGATCGCAAGCTTAAACCTTGTTATTTAAAAGTCTTTTAGGAAAGAGAGATATAGTCTGTCTGGTCTCAAGGTTAAGAGACTCCTTAAAATAAAAAAAAATAAAAAAATAAAAAAACCTTAACGGCTATATCATGGGTTCAAATCCTTGAGACCCAATACATTAATAAAATTTAAGATTGACTAACTAATAAATCCTCAAACCCAAATACACATTAGACTTATCTGTTGAGCGAGACCCCCGACTACCTTGTTGGTCATTAATGGAATCTATAGAAGTATGAATCAATCCCAACAGCTCCACTCATTTTTAAACGGAAAAAAATTCTCAACATGGGTAAAAAAGGAAATTCAAGAAATTAATAAACTTTTATTTAAAGTCAGAGAGTAATTATTTATTGACCCTCTGACTAATTACTCCCTTCCTTCACTAAAAAATCTCATTTAAACTTTTCTCTGGTTAATTTACAAAATTTTAGACCAATAGAAATTCATTTATTTTAATTAATGTACTAGTTAATACTATAAACCACTTTAAAGAAAATATTAAGTAAGAAATTATTATTTCAAAAATAAATAAATTTACATCACAACTAAATTTAAGTGAAAAAAGACTCTTTTATGGCATGATAGGGGGGTAATTGGTAATCTTGTAATCTAGATCGGATCCAATATATCCTTTCCTAAATAGAAAAAGGAAAAAGGAGATATATATATATATATATATATATATATATATCACGGGTAGTTTATATATATATATAAATAGTTTTTGCTTATTTTAATAAATCATCTGGGTAGTTCAAAATTTAACATAAATTTTACCGTTTATAGTACCTGAATCACGGGACTGTTGATAGTATATATATATATATATATATATATATATATATATATATATATATATATATATATATATATATATAGGAAACAGTCCGACAAATACTTCCCCCATAAAACCCGAGGGTCCTCTTTTAAGTCTTGGATTTTCGTACTACTCACTCTCTTTTCTCTCTCCTGCTGTACTTTGTACGTTACAATTCTTTGGGGCCAGAAATCTTGAACATGGTAACGCACCTGTCTTTTCTCTACTCATTTTTGTCTTAATTTTATTTCATTTTACAATTCTATTATTTATGTAGATTTCGATTCGATTTGTTTAAAATCACTAGTATTGATGGCTAATTTATGTTTATTGGCAGTTTTGATCTGTTCATCTTTTCGGATTGTTTGTTTCGATTGTGTTTTTTTTTTTGGCATAATTTCGGATCGGATGATGGTATAGGGAAAGTAAAGGAAAATGAAGAAGAAGAAAAAAAACCTAAGATGGCAATTTGTTGCACTACATTTTAAGCAATGCTATTTAAGCCCAGAGTTGTCGCGGATATGAAAATTGGACATGAATGTATTCAAATTTTACTTATTTATATTTTGACCCCAAATCATGTATTTGAATTTTACTTACTTGTATTTGACCACAATCATGTATTCAAATAAGTGAAATTCAAATACATGATTGGGGTCAAAATACAAATAAGTAAAATTCAAATACACTCATGTTCAATTTTCATGTCCAGTTAGAATTTTGTTAAGTCCAATAAAAAAAAGGAATTGAAATTAATATTTTTGCAAGACTCCTCTCACACGAATAATTAATGAGACGCACGTGTATTGTGAGATTTGCATATTAGATTTCTTGGAATCAGGATTCTCAAAAATCATATATGAAATGTTATAAACATAAATAAAGGATTTATATCCTATGCAATCTTTCCTTTGGCAGTATTTTTTAATAAAGTGCACATTCTTTAAAATAAAAACTAAGTTTTGGTAGTCTAAATTATTTTAAATCTTGTGTTGAGCCAAAAAGGATAATAATAATAATGAAAGTGAAAATGAGAATGGAGTATGAATTTTATTTTGTTTTGTATATGGTAAGAATGGATGGATTAATTAAGATTGAGAGATACCCTTCTTCTTAGTACAATCCTATTTTGCCATTTATGAATCATGTGATCCTATTATGGTGTATGAATTTTATTTTGTATTGTTTTTCACAGACTACGTCGAAGCGCCTTGCCGAGAGGAAGAATGCCAAGTTTGAGAAGAACATAAGCAGGAGAGGATTGGGTGCGGAGAACTCACTTAGGAAAAAACTCACTGTCGAGAACATTGTTCTTGTGTTCTTCGCCTTGCTCATCGTCGGATCATGTAGGTTTTTACATTATTTATTTACATCTTTGATTATTAGCATTATATAATCTGGTCGTTACATTTTGACTCTCCTTTTTTTATAAAAAAAAAAATCAGTTTGCAAAATTTTAAAATTCAAATATAATAAGAACTCGTTTAAGCTTTGAAAATAAAAAATTAAATATATTCGAATCGACTCTGAATTGAATATTTTGACCTCAATGTTAATGTTGTATTTCAAGCCCATAGATGATTAGGCTGTTGTAACTTTTATTGAATTTGTACTTTATTTAAGAAAATAATTGCCAGAATTTCACTCTATTTTTTTTTTATTTGGTAGTTGTGTTTCAGATAATCAAGCTAGCAATAATGGCAGAATAGAGTGAGGAAGATGTACCGGCTGGATATGAAGTTTCTGCCTTGGACAGTAGCATTATATATAAAAAAATAAATGGTACCTTTTGAATGATCTACTAAACATAATTTTGGTGTTTTGTGTTTTGGCTAGCACTTGTTTCTTTTGTGAACACAAGATGTAAGCTTTTTAACCATTTAATACATCCTATTTTAACATTCTTCTTAATATTATATTTTTTAAGTACATATAATAATATTTATCTTCATTGGATATATTATTTTTGCTATTAATTCTAAGTTTTTTATTTTATTTTCCTCTACATTTTTAAAGTTCAACACATACCACAAAAATATACTCCCTCAAAAAGGAAAATTAAAGGAGCATATCATTTTTTTAAGTAGGTCAATAAAATAAAATGAAAGTTTTATCATCCAATGTGAAAAGTGGGACAAGTTCTATAGCTAAAAATTATTATTTTTTAATTATTATTATTATTTGTCATATATATATCAAGTACAAAAGATATAATAAAGGAGACACATAAAAATTAAGACAGTGCAGTTACTAATTAAAAGGATAAAACTAAATATTAGATTTGCCAATTACAAAATTGGTTTTTTATAATAAACATGAATAGACAGTCTTGGCTCTTGGATGAACAAATATTCCAATATTTTCTACCACAATATTAAAATAAATAGCAATAAGTAAATATTCAAGAAACTAAGAAACAGAAAGGAAAAAAAACAGGATGATTCCAAAGCTTCCCCAAATTACCCAAATGTCAAATACATTTTTACCACAGGCAATCCACATATCCATTGAAAAAATTTAGTGCCAAATATGTCCACAGGACTTCTCATGGCATATTCAGTGCACAAGCAATCTACAAAATTTTCTCCCAGTAATAATTATTTTATGTGCTTAGAATGGACCATGTACCACCACCAGGCATCAACTACTGATCTTAACCCTTACACAGCAAGATTAATCTCTATTACAACAGAAAAATGAAAACATTGGCCAGTATATGATTTTTATCATATTCAACAAATCTAATACTGGCCCTAATAAAGTTGCACATTCAAAAATATGAGGGATGGAGCCAAGGATATGAAACTGAAATGCTAAAGAAAATGGGAATTTCAGGCCGACATAAAATTCAGAAAAGTTTATGCTGCATCTGCTTTCCATATGAGAATTTGCTTTCATCTGATCTGCGAGTTCCTCGGGATGATTTGTTCCTAGAGTCTGAACATTGGCAATAGTCTGAACTTTTGGATAGCTTCTTACCATGAGTGTCAAAGTCAAGGTCATTACAGGTTTGCATGCTAATTTCAGACAATCTATCATCATGCGGCGAATCATAGCCCGTTGCCTCAAATTCCTGCATTATAAATTAATTAGATCTGATTCATATATATTTTGCCCAGGCTAAAAGGGACGTCTGAGTTCAAATTCTTCAAAGGTAAAATGTATACTACCTTGGACTTTGTGGCGTAATAAGGTGTTAAACAGGGATTCAAATCCTTGAGGAACATATCATCTGGACTGCCAGGAGTTGTGTGACCTGGGGAGCTGAACTCCTGAATTAATTTCCAGGCAGATATTTGAGAACTAAAAGAATAACTGTCGAGAAGATAATCTTACAACAAAATGCTCTTTTAAAGATTGTGGAAAAGAGACGGAAAAAATAGAATGAGACAGTCTGATCTATGTGAGAGTGGTTAAGTACAAACATTGTGTTTTATACTGCCACAACTGGAAATTCTTAGGAAATGAAGTGTCATTTATGATATAACAAGGGCAGATAAAGAGCCTAATCCCTTACAAGTCAAGGAGATCTAAAGGTGTGTAGGCCTCTGGAGGAAGCTCAAAGAGTGAGAACAGAAAGTTTAAGTTTGCAAAGATATACTTAAAACATTATAGTTAACAATTTAGGCTTTGGTATAATAAGAGAACATGACGGAAAATAATAGAAATTTTAAAATGCGCGCTATATCTAACAGACCACTATACTAATCTATATATACACAAGCTTAGAAGGGAAACTATAAAAGAGAAGACGTAAAAGGACAATTAAGTATGTAAACCTAATAGACCCTTTTTAGAGTAGTGCTTTATCCACCGAAGTGGAATTACCGGATAGGCACCAAAAGGTGCTGAAAGGACCCTTCGACCCTTCAAATTACACATCAGCATGTGTGCAAATGAGTAGAAAGGTCCTTTTGAAAACTTTATGTGCCTATTCCGTGTCCCACTTCAGTGGACACTATTATTACACCGTTTATGTTGGAGCCAAGATGTCTCTCACGCCCAAGTTGCATAAAATGGGATGGAACACCATACTTACAACAATTCTTATGCTCTGTTCGGATTGAAGGAACGAAATGATACAACAATGGAATAATTTTTTTACATTTCCAAGTGCATGTTTGATTAGATTCAAAAATGAAACGAGGAATAAATAAATAACCCAAATACTCTGAACAAATAAAATGTGTGGTGAGGCAGGGTGCGTATGGGGGTGTAGGTACTGGCAGTGGATGATGGGAGTGACGGTTGCAACAAATGGTGGGAATGGTGGCGGCGGCATATGGGTACAGGATGGTGGAAGCATGGGGTATTGGTGGGGCTGGTGCTAGAGGTGGTGGGAGGGCACAAATATTGGTCTTTTGATTGAAGGACATAATTAACACAAGTTCATGTATAACTTTTTGCAACCAACCATACCTTGAATCACTTAGTTATCTATGTGGCTTTTGTTTCATAGTCAATGACATTGGAAAAGTGAGAGCCTCACATGTAGCAAGAAGCCAAAATGTGTTGGAAGTGTAATTGTCATACTCACATGTGCTCATAATTCAAGGCAATCTGACACCAATTGATGTAGAACAGTTAACTTTAGAGTTTGAGGAGTTAAATATAAAACAGGAAAGGAGAACTGGTCCGAAGAAACGATCATAATTCCCGAAGACTGGTGCTAGTCCCGAAGAGCTGGGTGGCTTCGAGAGATGTCTTCAGGTTTGAAAATGACGTCGTGGCTTCGAGAGATCAGAACTACTTCGGAATTGGTGGCATAACTTCGGAAAGATTGGATTAGTTATTATTATTATCATTATTTAGTTCTTTTATGATAAAAGTATTTTATTAGGTAGTAAATCTTTTATAATTAAGTTGTTACCTATTAGAATTTTATTTTCATAATTTTAGAAAGTTTGTTAGGATTTTTTTCCGTATCTCTAGGAAGATTCTAGAATGACTTGGACAGAAAGTTTTGTTAGCTATATAAACCCGGCTTATGGGTTTAAGGGAGAGACAATTAATTCCTTTTGATTATCTTTTACGATTGATATCGTTTGTTTCTCTGGTGGATTCCAGTTTATATTCCAAAAGCTTACGTTGGTAAACTCTTTTCGTTTTCCAATTAATAAACTCTTACATCTTGTTAGTGTTAGTTGATACAATGCTAACTTGAGACCAAGCCAACTAATTTATTTCGTTCACCTTATTAGAGGTGGCAAACAGGCGGGCGAGCGGGCGGGCAGGCCCGGGCCGGGCCGAGCGCGGACGGCCAAAAACGGGTCAATCTAAAAAAGCCCGGATTTTGGAGGGCTGAAAATGTGAGGCCCGTGACCCGGGTTGGGTTGGGTCGGGCCGACCCGCGGACTTCTTCCCCTATTTTTTTTTTTTTTTGCAAAATTTTTGCTACACCAAAAATAGTAATAATAATAAATATTAAAAATAATAAAATAATTTATAATAAACAATAATTCTAATTACTTAAATTAACTACATTCTCAATCAATTAAAATTTTAATAATATTATAATTTTAGATAGTATTCTAAAGGCATGATTTGGGATAATGATTGATTTACTTTTCAAATAAGTAGGGGAATGCATAATTAAGGGATAATGATTGATTTATTTTCCAAATATACTACAATAAGTAGGGGGATTGCATAATTAAGGGATAAAATTATCTATATTATTGTGTACAGATTTTGGACTTGCAATCTAAAAAATTAGTGGTTGATTCGGATTATATATTGCTAGTAATTCAAAGTATATAATCAAATTTGATTCTTTAAAATTAATATAATTTATTTAACTTTTAAAAATAATAAATACTGTAATTAATACTAATATATAGATAATTTTAAATTTTTATAATTATATTATCTAACTTAAACTAATAATTGTTAGTTTAATAGTTTTATACTTTGAAATTATTAACTACATATCTCAATCAATTAAAATTTTAATAGTATTATAAATTAGTATTATTAATTAATTACCTACATTAACTACATATCTTAATTATAATTTTCAATTATAGTTAAAATATATTGAAGATTGCATTAAAAACAAATAGTTGTTGTACCTTAGTTGGTTTGAACTTTTATTTATTTACTTACAAGTCTTGTGTTCAAGCCTCACAGCCCACAAGTAATAACAGTTTATTTTAAAATAAAAAAAAAGTTCACGGGCCACTTGGGCGGGCCGGGCTAAAAACGGTCCGGGCCAAAAAGGTCCGAGTTTTGGCGGGCTAGAAAACTACAGTCCAAAGCCCAGTTTTTGGCGGGCGGGCCGGCCCAGCCCGCGAGCCTGGGCCATCTTTGCCAGGTCTAGAGGACATGAGTTACAAAGAGGAATTAAGACCATGATGGCTCACTCTACTTATGATAGTCGCAACCACTGTTTTGAATCGACCCCGACTGACCAGTTCAACCTGGACCAGTTCCATGTCTAGTCACCACCACTCGAACCGATAGTTCAACAGATAAAACCGGTTAAGTTAACCTGATGACCTAATTTTTTATTATTTTTTAATATTTTTTGTACCAAATTTTTTTTAATATTAAAATTAACCACTTTTAGTAATATTGTAACTCAACTTTATTATGTTTTAATTCATAAAAAATGAGATTTTTTAAAATTTTATTAATTACTTATAATATATATTTATATATATATTTATGACATCACCGATTCAATAACAGTTCAACCACTGGTTGAATCAATAGTCTATCCACCTGATAAATTTTTCGGTTTGATGATCAATCCGGGTCTAAAAATTTTCCAACTACATAAATTTTCCAACCTTAACAATAACCAATTGACTTGGGGTTTAACGCTAAGTTGAAACTTAAACCAAATAACGAACAAATAACAAACATAATTTCAAGGTCTGAAACATATATAATAAACTATGAAAGGATAATAAACACAACATTCATAGCATGGTTATCAAGGTGTCACCTAGTTGTTGACTATGCACCAAGGTGATGGAAAGAGTGCAAGGCGATGTCACACCTTAGTGACACTAAGCTCAACACATGTAAGTTATCCAAAAACATCACAAATAGAGTCAAACAACATCACGGAACATAAAAATGAACAAATTGGTGAAGAAATCCGATGACGATCGAAGATCTCACATGCCGGAGTGGGGAGGCGCTTGTCATCAGCTGCGAATTTCTTGATATTCTGCGATAGGACGTGAGAGTTTTTAGCATGTCGACAAACAAACTACCATGCTCTTCCGATGAAGGTGATCCATCTAATATGTTAATCTCAATTGTTGGGTTCCTATTTCTGAGTTGGCGTGTATGATACAAAGTTAAGTTGAGTTAATATTTTATTTTTAACTTTCCACGAGTGTTTGGTGAGTGGCGACTGATTTGAAAGTCACTAATATCACATGTGGGTGAGGAAGTTTGTGGACTGTGATGCTTGACTATTAACTGTGCTTGGTCACGTTAGCTAATGACCTCAAATGGAGAGGACAGCTAGCTGTCACTTATCACCTTAAGGCTTATTTGAATGTTTGTCAATAGGTTTTAGAACCTTAAAAAAAGTACTAATATATATAGTTAGTGATATCTATTTCTTCTTTTGTTATACTTTCGTGTTTTTCCATAATTAAAATATACTAATTTCATGTATTAATATACACATATTTTTGTATTAAGTAATTTAAGTGTATTTTCTTCTCTATTTAATATATTTTTTAGTACATATATATATAATTACAATATATAAATTATACATTGTTATCGACTTATAGCCTAACAAACAATTAGGTGGGTGCCTTATCACCTAAGCTCCTAGTCACCACCTCACTTCGCCTTAGCACCTTGACAACTTCATAGACAAACATTATGCCCAAAGGTTAGAAATGTCAAATATTACCGATAAAGAACAGATTAACAAAAGCTACAAAGAAACAACCAAACAGCACAAAAACATTGATATGAACCCTCAAAGACACTAGACCTATCAACATGGTTTGGAACGAGGAACCCAAGTTAGAGCAGAAACAAGGGATGAGATCAGGAATGGAATGCAATCCTGTGCCAATGCGTGGGACCTAAAACAATGACACATGTTTCCAAGTAAAGTGTGACTGCTCAATTTGCAACAACGATCTATCCATCAAGATTTTCTTGCCATTCCAAGCACATCCATGTGCTTAGACCTTAAATCCATTTACAATTCCTTGATCAGTTTCATAATCAGGTGGTCGAGCTTCTATTTGGTTTTAATTGACGTTTGACATTCTCACACCAGCACGAGGAATCTTTTAGTGTGATTGTTATATGTGTGGGTTTGTCCTAAAAAAATGTTAAGAATTTAGGTTCTGGATATAATATGAGAAGAAGATGGATGATAATGAGAGTGGAAAGATTTGGACAAGTGTGTGTTATTTCTCACTACACTATAGTTTAGCTTTTAGTGTGATTGTTAGATGTGGTGTTTGTCCTAAACAAATCAATCTACATCAATAAGTTAAGAATTTAAGTTATGGATATAATATGAGAAGAAGATGGAGGATAATGAGAGTGGAAAGATTTGGACAAGTGTGTGTTATTTCTCATTACACTATAGTTTAGCTTTTAGTGTGACTGTTAGATCTTAGATGTGGCTTTTGTCCTAAACAAATCAATCTACGTCACTAAGATAAGAATTTAGGTTCTGGATATAATATGAGAAGAAGATGGAGGATAATGAGAGTGAAAAGAATTGGACAAGTGTCTGTTATTTCTCACTACACTACAGTTTATAGAAGGTATTACGAGAGGAAAGAATAAAATAAACAATATTATGTAACCAGACAATTATAAATATATCCATCTACGAAGCAACAACTCTGACACGGGACACTACATGATACGCAACACGGTATACGACATTTTCAAAAAAAAAAGAGGATACGATACGTTAGGGTCACGTTCAATTTTATATATATATATATATATATATATATATATATATATATATTCAATAATTAAATGTATTTTTTATAATAAATAAATTTAATATTAATAGAGCACGATAAAAAATTGAATAAAATAATAAGAAACACACATATTACATATTAAATATCTTAAATTTACATTATGTCCAAACTTAAAAGACATAAAATAACCGACAACTTTTATATTGCAATTTAAGTACTACAATTTTCTTTTTAAAACATTTACCCTAGACGTGTCCTCTAGCCTGTCCTGACGTGTTTGAGGCAAGTCCCAACATGTTCAAGTCGTGTCCAAGCTTTTAAAAAAATAATAAAATAAAAGGAAGCTCTTGGACACGTGTCGGGTGCATGTTTAAGGTGTATCAGAGCGAATTCTTGTTCGACACAAATTTGTGCCCCTCCGAGAAGTGTCCATGCTTCCTAAATATGCATTGACAACATCTTTTCGTGGTGTTGCAAGAGAATCAAGGAGCATGGACGTCACATGTGCATAAACAAGTCACTTATTTGAAACCCAACTTGACCTAAAAACTTAAACCATTAGGCCTTGAGTCCATTCATGCATATTAGTGCTTCACCATTTTATTTTTTATTTGATGTGGGACTCCAACTCACTTGCGAATTCCTATCAAGCAAAACATTGAATTGTGATTATTTTCTTATTTCCTTTTATTTTGCTAAGTAAATAGCATGCATTGAAGTGTTCCGCATGCTCATTCATGTTGATGGTTCAAGAAAGGAGAAGATATATCGTTACAAGCCAACAAGTATATACCCCGCATACTGATTTGTTAAATAAAAGGAAGACTCTAAAATGTTATAAGCAATTTCAATTTTATTTTAATATTTAGTTTACCAGAGAATTAGTTGCTTCTTCTTGATCATGAGTTGGTGTTCTTGGAGAACTGATATGACCATCATAGCACCCCCTGATAGAATATTTATCTGCCTTCACCTGTTCACAAAATATATTTTTCCATAAACAAATGCCTTTTCCCTTGATATATACTCCCTCCGTCCCCAAAAGATGAGCAAAGCACAATTTGCACACAGAAAAGTAAAAGTAAAGAAAAGAGAATAAAAAAATCTAAATTTATTCTTAATAGCCCCACAAGATTATATAAAGTGATGTGTACTTTTATTTATTTATACTAATGAACCCCTCTAAATGACCAAGTTACCCTTCACTTTATGTACTTCATCTCATCCTTTTGGGGACAACAGTATTTGTACCTTTAATCATCCTTTTGGGGACAGAGGGAGTATTACTTAAGAACTGCATTAGCTTTGTTTCAAATGCAAGAGATGCTCTGAAATGTCTATATAAACAGTAATACCCCTCTCCTATGTCCACTGATGAAAAACGCAACATTTGCTCAAAAAAAGAAAGAAAAAAATGTGATGTTCCTTCAAGCAACTTAGATAAAGGAATGTTTCTGTTAAAAAACGAGTGCTGAAAGCACATAAGAACTATTTCTTATAGAGTAAAGGTTTTCCCAATACACCGAACATATCTAAAACTTAGTTTATAGCTGTAGGTGTGCATGATCTTGACTCGTAGAAGGAAACATGTGAATCAATCCTCGGTGAGCATAGTTTGTCTACACAAAAGAAATCTGCACTTTTAATTTAATTATTTCTGTTTTGAGATGTTTTAGTAGACTTCCATTTTCGAACAAACAAGCTCAACCACACATTAACATTTTCACCAAAAAAGTGATCCAAATGACTCGATTTAACAATGAATTTCATTTTTGTTCCAGTCAAAACTTTAGGAGATCAAATTATGGACAAGTTTTAGATTCTTAAATTAAAGTAAATTGAAGCAAGATTTTCACTATCCAAATGCAGTTCTATTCAGTTTAAGGGCGTTCAGGCATGACGAAATATCAGCTTTAGAGCAAATGATTTCTATGATTCATCTATAACAAGTCCTTCAATTTTTGTTGGCAAGAATGGTCATTCTACAAGTTCCTAAGTTATCACATGTAATAAACACCTACCAGCTAGGACATTAATTACTCTCTTTAGGGTAACATCTAATGGAATTGGTAGATAAAATATCTCTGCCATAAAAAGTTAAACACCAATATTATAAATTGTTGCAGGCCTAAAAGGACATAACTACGAGAACTACCTCTTTGAGATCCTCAGCGAGAAACTGAAGTTGGCCCGTAAGAGAGGTGACTTGTTTCTGCAGACTCGGGATGAGTTGCTTTGCCTGTTTCAGTTCAGACCCCTGCTTCTCCAAAAGCTCCTGAAGTTGTGAATTCATAACGTCTGGGAAGAGTATGGCACTCTTCAACGCTTTTATCTCTTCCCTTTGCTTCAAACACAAATCCTTCAGTTTCTCAACCTGCAATACAGATATTAAGGTACTATTATCATTGATATTAATTCAGCATTGCATCACATTTGGGAATTCAGCGTTGCATCACATTTGGGAATTTGAGTAGGGGGGTTTGCTCCTCAACTCAACAATGTAAAATAAAATCATCCATATAAAGATAAGTCATTGCTATTAATTCAGCATTGCTGTCACATTTGGGAATTTGAGAATTGCTTTCATGTTTAGCCTAAAGCAAATAAAAAATAATAAAAGTCGGTCTTTACTCTCATATCACGTATCATACTATTAGCACAAACAAGTATCACTAGACTATTTTCAGTAGCATTCAAAGTATTTGTTAAACATATTAAGAAGTTGCAAGAACCCATTTACTTAAACCCCCAAATAGTTGGTACAATTGAGTTCATTTTTCTAATTTCATACTAGTATGAAATAACACACTAACTCCAAACTGGTACCTAACTTTCAGAATTGTTGAGAAAACCAGAGTTCATAAATCTGATCTACCTAGCATTGCTAAATTTTTTATAAATCATAAAAACTAATAAATCCCATCAACAATTTAACAAAAATATGAATGTGTATAAAAATGTCACCTCACTGTTTCTCTCCTCAATCGTCAACTTGAGGTCAGTAATCTCCATTTCCAAATCCTTATTCTGGCTCAAAAGCTCTCTTTCACTCCTCAGCACCATCGCTAAAGTCCTCGTATTCGACTTCACTTCCGTCAAAGCCTTCCCCTCACTCGATCTCTCCCCCTTTCCGGAATTAAACAATTTCTTATGCAACCCACCAAAATTCGACCCTTTCTTCCCATTCTTCTTCAAATCCTCCGCCAAAAAATCCGCCGCCACAATCAAACCGCCACGATTGGCCCCCTTCGGTTTCTTCTCCATGAATTTCTTCACCATGGTACTTAAGCTCTGCTCATTCTTCGTTTTCGCCAGGGCGCGAGACGATGATTGAGGAAGTGCGGTGGCGTCTGGAGGTTTCTGGTGGGATTTTGAACCGCCGATGAGGCGCTTAAATGAAGAGGATGAGTGGTTTTTGGGTTTGAGCTCAGTGGATGAAGAGGGATCTGATTGTGCGGAAGATCTAGAGTCGATAAAGGAGCTATATCGAGAAGACATTTTTGGAGTGATTGAAGCCTGTTGAGAGATTGAAGCTTGAATTTTTAGGGGGAAAGTAGCATTTTTCTAGGGTTTGGTTGGATTTTGTACGAACAATCCCTATCTATGTAAGAGAGGGGGAGGGACTTTTGGTGCTGTCTGAATTCAAAAAAATTGGGTGATTTGAATTTTCAAATGTTTTGCGTGAGAGGCGCGATGTTTAATAATTGAACAATGGCAAGCTCTTACGACTATTAACTATGAAGTTTTTGCATCCGTTGCATCCCTTCCTAAAAGATTTGGTTTAAACTTTTTGCAATTAGATTAAAAAAGTATTATTTATTAAGTAAAATTTATTTAAAATTTTATCACTATTTTTTTATTAGAAGTTGAAAACTATTAATAGAAAGAAGATAATTTCTTGGAATAATGAGAGAATGTAGGGATAATATAGGAAAATAAATAATTTATTCTCCTCAAAAGTTGTAAACGATAAATTTTTTGAAATAATTTTTTTCTTCTAAAACGACAATCTTTTAGAAATGGAGGGAGTATTTAATAAACTTAGTATTTTCCTTAATAAAATGATTAACTAATATAAGTTATTCTCTTTCTTATAAATGTTCTATTTTTCATATATTTTCATTTTTACATATCAAATAATTTATAGCATCAAGATTGCCACATATTACAATTATAGATATTTAACTATAATTTAATCCTAAAACATATATTTGAAATAAAATATTATTTTATTCACAATACGTACTATACAATATTTTCGTATCTCACATTCTTCCCTCCTTAAAGAGATTCCGTCCTCGGAATCATACAATACAACTTATTGAAAAAGTTGAGGATAATTCTACATCATCTTCTCTTCAAGTTCCCAAGTAGCCTATTTAATATCTTGATTTCACCATATCAATTTCACTAATTGAATGACTTTGTTTCGTAAAATTTGCTCTTTTTTATCGACTATCTGGACATGAACTTCTTAATATGATAAGTCCTCTATCTGTAAAGGTTCATATGCGACCATGTGACGCCCCCAAAATAGGTATACATCACCCATTCTGAGTCGTCAAATACATGGTACATGATTCAAATACAAACTTAATTAATACAATTGTCATGTAAAATACGACAAAACATAGCTGAGTTTTTACACAAATATTGTCTCATAGACAATATCCAAACTCAAATTCAATTCTCATTACATTTATTATCACACTAAATAGCGAGGACCACTAAAACAACCATCTCGGACAGTCACTCCATTCCCCGACTAGTCCCGGCTACGTTCTCATTTCCTGAAGAGAATAATGAAAGTAAAAGGGTGAGCTCAACTAGCCCAGTAAGAAATATTATGACTAAGATAATGCAGAATAAATTATCATTATCCTTCAACAGTGTTAAACTAATTAAATACAATAAATATCAAGTTTAACTGCAGCGGAACAAGTAATCCATTAGAAGAGTCATGTAGGGCATGATATCTACTACATTCTATGATTTAAGAGTTTATCAACAATTTTATCACTGTGACTCAGCTTAATAAATAATCCACATCATCGAATCATCCCTACACTACGGGCGAAGGATATTCATTAGTATCACGTCCACGAATTATCCATGCACTACGGGCCAAGGATATTCGTGTAATCATCAATGGTCATGATCATGCCAACAACAGTCCATCAATGCACTACGGGCTAATGAGGACTTTTACCACATCATTTATAACATTACGGTAATGATTATACCGAATAATCTCTGGTCATAATCATACCAATCAACAGTCCATCAATGCACTACGGTCCAATGAGGACTTTCATCATAATATAAGCATGAGGATGATGACAATGATATAAGAATTCAATTAAACGAAAGCAAATGATAAATTTTTAAAAATTTATAATTTAATTTATCCAGAATTTAATAATGTCCAAATTATTAACATGATACTATTTTGTGGAGTAAAATTCAAGAATAATATTGTATCAAAAATGATTTGAACCGAAAAAAAAATTAATTTTTGTCATGAATAATACCCTGGGTGAATAGTACCCGAGTGAATAGTATCCCGTGAATAATACTTCGTGAATAGTATTCCGACATGAAAAAGTTAAAACTTATCAATAATGTTTAGAATAATATTTCCATGAAAAGATACTGGATGAAGCGCAAATTTTAAGGATATTCTACTAATTTCATGGAGTATAGAAGTTAAAACTTAACAAAATGAGTATAGAATTCGGAATCTGAAATGAAATAATATTACTTACATACTACAGAGTATAGAAGAAAATATTATTTCATACGAATATTGAACAAAAATAATATCCCTTACTTGAAGAAAACTTGTACTGTTTTCTACGCTCAAAATTTTCTTAAACTCTAAAGAAATACACTCAAGATTATAGAAGAAGAATTCTCTGATTCTGGTGTAATTTTTAATTCTAAACTAAGCATCCTATTTATAGGAGAATGGAAAGGATACTATTTAAATTTAGAATTCATGTACTGCACAGAGACCATACACGGGAGACCGAAAAATTCGTCTGATTTTTCAAAATTTTACTATGCAGACACTATGCACACATTATGCATAATAAAATATAATATATTCTATTTTTTATAAAAAAAAACAAAACTTATTATAATATATATAGAGAGAGAGAAAAAAAAAAGAACAAGGATCTTAAGCTCACCCTTATTGAGCTCACCCCGAGCTCACCCTGCCTTTTTTTTTTATAAAAAAAACATAACTAATAAAAAATGTATAATAATTTTTAGAATTGAAAGTTTTTAAAAAAAAGTGTTTTGGGTGTGATTTCGGTACATATAACAAAACAGTGTTGTACAGTCTGTACAACACTGTTTTGTTATATGTACTCAAATCACACCCAAAACACTTTTTTTTAAAAAACTTTCAATTCCAAAAATTATTATACATTTTTAATTAGTTATGTTTTTTTTTACAAAAAAAAAAAAGAGGCAGGGTGAGCTCGAGGTGAGCTTAATAAGGGTGAGCTTAAGAAATGGACTGTATATATATATATATATATATATATATATATATATATATATATAAATCATGCAGTACCCCTCCCGTGACCATTTTGAAATCCTCTCCAGGACATTTCATTTTTTTCTTCCACATGTGGCCCCCACCTTTATTATATAAAAATATATTCTGAATAACTTTCTACCAATTATTTGGAAAAATAGATAAATGGGGGTCCAAATAGTACGCCAAAATTTACAACAAATACTTTAGAAAAAAATTTCCTCAATATTTTTAATAATATTTATTCATCATTATTATAACTCGCAATATTAACAACCAGATCGTTCCCAAGAAAGAGGGTGCTTTTTCGATAAGGATTTCTCCCTATTGACGCGCAATTAGGTGACCAAACCCCTTTCCTCGACAGAACTTTCTAGACATTGTTAATTATACAAATAATAATATGAATAACTTGTCATCTCAATTATTGATTTAATAATATAAAATATTGACAATAATTGAATCAAATAACGTGAGATACTATGCAGCAATTACTATAGCAATAACTGAATATAACTGAGTGACTTCTCACGTAAGCATCGATAATCAATACCGTGTGCTACTATGAAACCACGCGTATTATTGTACATTTATTACCGGATATTTCAACAGTTAACGATAAAACTTTCGCCGTTACTTTTATAAAAAGATATTTATGTCGTTTTCTAACTCTAATAATAATTTCGTTGTGGGGTCCACCAATAATTGTGCTGTCGTACGAATATTTTCTGTTAAAACGAATATTCTCCGACCAATCAAATAATTTATAACAACTTGCATACTTTGCAAAATTTATAAATATTACACACAACTATAACATTATATCAAATCCACACCATAATATTCAAAAATATATTTCGAGAAAAATCAATCTTTATTTATGAAAGTTGGGGTCTTACAGATCACATGCTTGTAATCAGGTTTGTATGGTCGCAATACTGATACGTGAAAAACATTGTGAATGTGCTCCATCTCCGGAGGTAAAACTACCTCGTAAGCTACTTCTCCGACTTTCCTCAAAACTTCAAATGGTCCGATAAATCTAGGGCTCAAGTTTCCTTTCTTACCGAACTTGATTTTGCCTTTCCACGGAGAAACTTTTAAAAATACATAGGTACCTACTTCAAAGTCTTTATGATTTCTATGCAGATCAGCGTATTTCTTTTGTCGATCATGAGCCGCAATCAATCGAGCTTTTATGGTTTTGACAATTTCTGTCGTTTGCTGAACTATCTCCGACTCCAAAAGTTTGCGTTCGCCCACTTCATCCCAGCATAATTGTGTTTTGCATTTTCGTCCGTATAACGCTTCGTACGGTGGCATGTCAATACTCACGTGATAACTATTATTGTATGCAAATTCTACCAATGGCAAATGATTATCTCAATTTCCTTTGAAATCCATCACGCAGGCTCGTAATATGTCTTCTAATGTTTGAATTATACGCTCACTATGTCCGTCTGTCTGAGGATGATAAGATGTGCGTAGTCTCAACTGTGTCCCCATTCTTTCTTGAAGACTCTTCTTAAAATTTGATGTGAAAGGAGGATCTCAATCCAATATGATTGACATCGGTACTCCATGCCTTGAAACAATTTCCTTTATATATATATCTTCGCCAATTGATCAAGATTGAATCTAACTTTGATTAGTAGAAAATGCGCTAACTTCGTCAATCGATCCACTATAACCCATATTGCATCGTAACCTTTATGGGTAATCGGAAGACTTACCACGAAGTCCATCGTAATATGCTCCCATTTACACTCTAGTATCTCCAATGGTTGTAACAGACCATTGGGTCTTTCATGTTCCAATTTGATCGTCTGGCAAGTTAAGCATCTTGCAACACATTCCGTGATCTCTCGCTTCATATTTGGCCACCAAAAATGTTGTCGAAGATCTTGATACAATTTGGTGCTTCCAGGGTGAATCGAATATCTTGCACAATGAGCCTCCTGTAATATTTCTTCTTTCAATGCAGGTACGGAAGGCACCCAAATTCGATTTTCATATCTCAAGATTTCATCCTAGTCCAATTTGAATTTTATTTCCTCCTTTTCTGCTATTCGAAGTTTTATTCGATCACACTCCTCATCTTTTTCTTGAGTTTCCTCTACTTTATCTAGTAGGATCGGTTGAATCTCTACTTCAAATAGTTTTTCGTCTGATTCCTTCAGATACTTAATTTCTGTTTCCATCTTGGCCATTTCTTTATCTAACTCTTCCTAAGAAGTTAACATGAACAGTTTCTCTCTGCCTTTCCTACTCAATACATCTGCTACTATATTAGCTTCCCCAGGGTGATGCAAAATTTCACAGTCATAATCTTTAATCAACTTAAACCATCTCCTTTATCGCATATTCAAATCCTTCTGTGTGAAGATATACTTCAGACTCTTGTGATCTGTGTATATCTCACATTTTTCTCCGTAAAGTTAATGTCTCCATATCTTCAGAGCAAACATTACTGCTACCAATTTTAAATCATGAGTTGGATACCTTTTTTCGTAATCCTTCAGCTGTCCAGATGCATACATAATGATTTTGTCATTTTGCATGAGTACATAACCTAGTCCTTTACGCGATGCGTCACTGTACACTATAAATTTTCCCGTATCGTTTGTAGAGACAACACAGGTGCTTCGCCTAATCTTTTTTTAATTCATGAAATCTTTCTTCACACTTGTCCGTCCATACAAACTTTACTTTCTTCCTTGTCAGATTTGTTAACGGATTTGTTATCTTAGAAAAATCCTGGATAAATCATCGATAATATCCGGCTAACCCTAAGAAACTCCTTACTTTTGTCGGTGTCTTCGGCTGCTCCAATTTATTACGACTTCCACTTTTTTTGGATTTCCCAAAATTCCATCTTTGTCAATTACATGACCCAAATATTGAACACGCTCCATCCAGAATTCACATTTTTTAAATTTAGCATATAGTTTTTCTCTTCTCAACATTTCCAACACCATTCAGAGATGTTCTGCATGCTCTTCTTATATTTTTGAATAAACCATGATATCATCGATAAACACAACCACAAACTTATCCAGATATAACTTAAATACCTCGTTCATCATATCCATAAATGTTGTTGGTGCTTTCGTTAACCCGAATAACATCACCAAAAATTCATAATGACCATAACAGGTTCAAAATGTTGTCTTCGGTACATCCTCGTTTCTAACCTTTAGCTGATGATATCCACTTCCCAGATCTATCTACAAAAAACACTTGGCCCGACCCTTTCAACTGATCAAAATGGTCGTCGGTTCTTCATAACAAATATTTTTTTATGGTAACCTTATTGAATTCCCTATAGTCGATACAAAGTCGTAACTGTAATACCCGTGAATTTTATTAATTATAATAATATTGAGAATAATAAATATTTAAATATTATTTCAAATATATATATATATATATATATATATATATATATAAATATATTGTTGTGGCATGAAATTTGATAATTCAGTAAAATTGAATTAAGTGTTTGAGAATTCAAGTATAAATAAAGATGAGCTTAATTTAAGCTTATGGATATGCCCATTGTGGCAAAGTGATGAAATGAGAAATTCATTAATAAAGAAATGATTAAATAATATGGTGAATTAATAAACTTGTGAACCCAAAAGGAAATATACCTAAGTATGTTAGTCCCTATTTTTCAAATGCTGAGTATTAGAAAGAAGTGTCCCATATTCATAGACCCGTCTTTTCTTTCTTTACGTGTATAGGTTATTGGCCTAAGCTTAGCCTTTTCCCTCCTTGCAAATTATCAATACATTCAAAATGATGAAATGGGGAGTGGCTTCAATAGTGACAAGAGAACTATTCTACCAAATCCTCTCAAACCTTTGGTTCTTTGTTCTTCCCTTTGGTTTAATTTCTAGGGAAATAACCAAATTTGGGTAATGAGTCCTCTATAAATTGAAGTTTCCTCTTCATTATTGATGTTTCTAAGTTATTTGTAAGCTCAAATTAAAGAGAGTGGGTGTTGTTGAATTGTAGAGCAATATGAAGTTAGAAACAAAAGCTAGCCATTCAAGCTCCAAGAGGTAGCATTACTTTACTTATATTATAAATTTTTAGATGGTTAGAATTTGATGTCAGTGTGTTATATGAGTTTGTATGTATGTTATGGACAATGTATGGCTAGTTTAAGCATGCTAAATTAAGTATATAAGTTGTATGGTCTGGGTTCTACAGAAGCATAGCCAAGTCTGGTGTTGTACCAAAGTGGCGTGGCCGCGCCACTTCCCAGTATAAACCCAGTGTTGCCGCGCCATCTACCATTCTTGGATTCCAATTTTTGTTGCTTTCTGTTATGTTAAGCATGCTAGTATGACTT
The DNA here is from genome assembly GCA_016801055.1 of Panax notoginseng. Lineage (NCBI taxonomy): Eukaryota > Viridiplantae > Streptophyta > Magnoliopsida > Apiales > Araliaceae > Panax > Panax notoginseng. The sequence continues at coordinate 193,573,984 of CM029020.1, forward strand.
GATTATGCATATAAAAGACCCTAACATATGGATTGAGGTTGCTTTGATTATATTAAGTCACTTTAGCTTGAGTTAATTTAAGTTTTTTTTAAAGAAAACTTAGGGTTTTAAAAGCGAACCTTGACAAATTCTGCATTCTTGTGTTCTGATCCTTTTGAGCATGTTTATGTGACTTATTGTGTGAACAGATGAATATGAAATGTAATACAAAGTTGCTTTAAGTATTAGCTTGAGTTAACATGAGTTTTAAAAAGGAAACTTAAAGATTTTTCAAAATGATGATCATGGTATTCTTTAAATTATAACCTTTTTAACACACGTGAATAGCTTGAATATGTGTACAAATGAGCATGAGATGTTGTTTTAAGTTATATTGCATAAAGTAGGTTTCATAGTTTGATCCATAGGTGTTTTCAAAGAAAACTCTTAAGTTTTGAAAAATAATTATAAGAAACGTTGTGTGAATTACATTTTGACCATATGAGTAAGCATAATAGGATACTTTATGCCTCTAGACATGACCTATATGTTCATCCAACTAGTTAAGCATGATATGTACTATGCAAGCATGTTTTACGATAAGTTTAAATGCAAAGCTTAAGTGACTATGTGTACATGAGAAGGATAATAACAAGCATGCATATTAAAGGTTGGCTAACACCTTTACATGTTCAAATGGTTAAAATAGATGGTCTCTTGTTGCTTGAACTTAATTAGCCATGTAGAATGGAAATTTTGCGAATAAAACTACATGATTTGAAAGTAGTCTTGGAAATGAGCATAAAGAACATAAAATCTAGTCCTAGACCCTTAAACAAGTATTGTAACGACCCCAAAATCTATACAATTTAAATCCCGACTTCGGTCGTTAACCATACATTCAACCTCTAAATAATACATCATTATTCTATGTTAAACTTAATAAAATTACGGAATATTTAAAACTTTTATACATTTCCTTCTTTCTTGCCCTGAATCGCAACCATTACATTACATCTCTTTGATTCAATCTTATATCATGAATCGTTACAACAAAATGACTATACAAAGTCTTATATCATAACTAAATATCCATATACATTGGATAGCTCAACTTACATTTCAACAACATGTTACGTTCAAAATATGAAATACATTTCTCATAAAACATTAGTAATCTTCGTGAATATAGATCTCTATAACTCACATAGCACATATCTTTACCTTAAAATCTTGACCTGCAAAAGTGGTTATTTGCAAGAGTGAGCTCGACAGCCCAGCAAAGTCTAACAGTTTTCATGCATCACATATCACATAATAATATTCTCGACATACATCTCATTAAAGTAACATGGCATACATGCTTTTAATTCACATAACAAATATAAAGATTGAGTTCCTTACTCAATCATCATTACTTAGCCAAAACAATGCAGTCATATATTGACTTTAACATTTCATGATTTCAACATGCATAACATATCATGCAATTTAAAACAGTTCATCAAGTCCACATAGAAAATAGGAACCGAAAGACTTTCCTTGATCGTTGTTTACCAATAACAGTTTAACAGCTTACAGCTATCTGCACTTCACGTGCCCTACGCAATTATATAATCACATCAAATATTAGTCACATAACAACACATAGTAATAGTAATGTAAACTCTACTCTACGTCTCATAACCCTTCCTATCATAAATACACAATGTTCAACTTAATTGTGTTAACTTTCAACTTATATCTCACTGTATTTCATATTTGCAGTTCATTCAAGTGTTTAAGTCTTGCTAGGACTACTTATTGGTTTTATATTAAATCCATTCCTTATCTTATAATATTCATTTCATTTGAATTAAAACACTTTTTAAGTTCATTAACACTTGGTACGGCGTTTCGACGTTCATTCGTCACACGCCCGATTTGCCTCTCTTGTGTATGCTTTCTATGCTTCTATAATCATCTAATACATCATATATTAATGTCAAGCATCATTATATTTACTATTATTCATGTTTTGTAACTTAGGACATCATCTTTTATGGTCAGGAGCACTACACATGCATATGTGCATGCCCGACGCCCTCCGATTGCCTTCGAAAACACAAAAGTCCTAAAGATAACCATTTTGACCCATCTTAGTGACCTCAAATTGAAAAACTTAAAGAACTAAAGTTGTAGGTCTACTCGTCCTCGTTCCGGATCATCTTGAATCACCTCAATCGGAGTTCGTATGAGGAAGTTATGGCCATTTTACTACAGGAGGTCAAAACTGTCCAAGTCAGACTTCTGTCCCCACGCCGCGGTGCGAGAACTAGGCTAACCAGTGGCGCCGCAGCGTGAGAGTGGTGCTAGGGCGCTAATTTCAGCGCTGGGGCGAGAACTTCTGGCGCTGGGGCGCGAATTTTGGCGCCAGGGCGCCGAAACTTACAGAACCCAACCACGAAGAACAGAATAACTAAACTCTGGACTAATTACTACTGCTAACATCTAAATTAAGACGTGAAACTTATAAAGATTACTCATAAATATTTAATTATCATACATATACCAATTTAGCACCGCTTAACAACAATTTTAGAAAACTTAAATCCTTGAAAGCACTATTTTTAAACCAACAATACTCCATAACCGACGTTTGTTTACACAGTGAATACTATCATCCTACTAATTTGATTCCTTTGAACCATGTTCTGCTTAATATCTTACTCAATTAACGAATTCAAAGTTAAATTTTGCAATTAGTATACACCTCAACCACCAATTTTGCTACTGTCATTATCCTTGTATAAGAACATACACTGAGAAACAGTTTCCCTTTCTTTTAATAAAATTAACATAACCCTTCATGTTTAAACACTACTTCTAACATCATACACCCATAAAACACCATAGTTCAGTTATATAACAACTACTACAGAATTTTGTAAAAACTTTATATATACAGTGAAATAGAAGAACACAAACTTTAGTATCACGATGTAAAACATATGAGATTATGGGAAAAATACCTTCTTGTTGCTTTAAATTACTTGCAAACCACTGAGAAACGTTTTGGAATTATAGAACCCTTTCTCTCAATTTTTCTCTGATACTTCTCTCTCAAACCCTCTGTAATTCTCCTTCTCAGAAAACTTCTATTTTTCTTCTTAGGCTTAAGCCAAATGCATTATACGTAAACTAAAACTAACCCCCAAACGCACGTCTTAATTCAAACGCTTAAAACCGACACTACTAATGGCCTTATTAAATTAGCAGTTACCAAATTAATATATATATATATATATATATATATATATATATATATATATATTATTTATATTATATTATTAATAATTCAAAATTTAAAATCCAAAAGCCATAAGGCTCCGTTTGGCAAAACTCTTTTAAAATTAAAGACTTAATATATTTATGCCTTGTTTGGCAAAATAAATTAAAACTACTTTAATTTATTTTAATAACCATTTATAATATAATTATTTGTCACACTTCTAATTAATTAAGTTTTCATACTTAATTTAATTAATTCTAATAACAATTCATTGCATAATATAATAATTTATTTAATCATTATAAACTCTCTAACTTAATTATTAAATTAAATTAGATTACTATTTCAAAATAACTACTTTCCTTAACTCATTAATTATTTATTAAACAAATAAATAATCAAATCACGTCACATCAATTAAACAAATACTTATTCAACGATAAACACATCAATTAAATATTTATATAATTCATTAAATATTTAAATATTATAATAAAAATTTGGATTGTTACAAGTATCTCTGATATGTATTAGCATTCTGGTATGCTAAAAACCAAGCAAGAATCATAAAATCAAAAGTATAATTCTAGTTTGATTAGGGAGCAGCGCGACCGCGCCACTCCCAGGTCAAAATGTAGCGCGGCCGCTCTACATGCTAGAGAGATCTAAATTTTTTTACCTTGTCCAGAGTCTTGTAGCATGGTTCCATAAACGTGTAAAGATATAATGCATGATGAAAATGATATTTTAAATGCTTAAGTATATAGTGGCTACATTGAATCAATGCGAAAAGATTTTTTGACAAAGTTTTTAAAACCAAATCAATATTGATGTAATAACAGTATGAGGTTATGGTGTAACTAAAATAGGACTTGAATTATATGCTTGATGGTTAAGCATGTGTAAGGGATTGGTTTGCTTATCAAACATCTTTGACTAATGTGAATACTTATATACATAGGATAATATAGTTCTTGAAAGTATTAAGCTCTAAGTGGTAATCGACGCTAAAGGCAAGTTTCTTGAACCTTCTCATATATTATTTATGCGCAAGTTCTCTAACTTACACTATCTCTATGATTCAAGTATTTGAACATTACTTTATGCTGTGCCAGTTTTGAATTATTGAGCCAATATCTATACTCGTATGAATTGTTACTCTTATTCTAAAATTCGACTTAAACCTTATATGTCTTGAACCATATTGCGAGTTGGAACATATTGTTCTTAAATATATTGAAAAGGAGATCTAAGCCATTTGATTCGGCTAGACCATTACCTGAATATTTGAAAATGCTATCCAAACCAATTGATTTGGTGCGGACTCTTATAATTACTGAGATGAACAACTCTCTTAGGAGGAGAAATTTTATATTTTCAGGAAACCGATATGTACACAAAACAGTATGATTAAATATTATGCATAACGTAGGGTACTTTAGGCTGATCACCTGTTGTACTCGTGTATTGAGATTTATCAGTGACACGCTGCTAAATCTGGTAGAAGTTCTTAGTCCTTGGCGACTACTCAGTATATGAAATTCTTAAATTATTCCAGTATTGAAATCCTTGAATTCTAATGATAATTCTTGGTCCATAATGACTTTTACTTCAATTTGAAAGATAGAACTGTTGATATTTCTTTGCTTACAAAATTAATTCTGAAAACTTTTGAGCTATCATTTATCTTGATATTTATGTCTGTTTTGCTTTATATACTTGTAGAGCAAACTTGTTGTTCACCCTTGCTTTCCCTTAAATATTTCTGTAAGACCCCAATTTTTTTTAATAAAGATGATTTTTCTATAAATATTATTTTTAAATATTATGGAATGAATTTGATATAATGTTATAGTTGTGGGTAATATTTATAAATTTCACAAAGTACACAAGCTGTTATATAATATTCGATTGGTCGGGAAATATTTATTTTAATAGGGAATATCCGTACGATGGCACAATCATTGGTGGACCCTACAATAGAATTATTGTCAGATTGAGAAAACGACAAAAATATTTTATAAAAATAACGGCGGAATTTTTACCGTTAACTGATGAAATACCTGGTGTTAAAAGTATAGGAATATGCGTGGTTGCATAGTAGCACACGGTATTGATTATTGATGCTTATGTGAGAAGTCACTCAGTTTTATTTAATTATTGCTATAGTAATTGCTGCATAGTGTCTCACGTTATTTGATTAAATTATTGTCAATATTTTATATATTATTAAATCAATAATCGAGATGATAAAGTTATTAATATTATTATTTGCAATATTAACGATGTCTAGAAGTTCTGTCAAGGAGAGGTTTGGTTACCTAATTGCGCGCCAATATGGAAAAATCCTTATTGAAAAGTCCCCTCTTTCTTGGGAACAACCTGGTCGATTAATATGGTGAATTATAATAATGGTGATAAATTTTGTTTTATTAGTACTATTAATGTAATAAAATAGAAATTTTTTTTATATAAAACAGAATACTTTTATAAAGTTATTTGTTTTATTAGACTATAAATAGAATATATTATATTTTATTAATACTGCATAGTAAATCAATATGGACCGTCCGTTTAAAAGTAAATCAATCTGGACCGTTCACGAATTAGTTACTATTCAGTCCATTCTCCTATAAATAGAAGCTCATTCCTTCATTATTTCTTACGAATTCACTGAAACTCTAGAGAGAGAAACTATAGAGAGAAAGAAGAAAAGTATTCTACTACTTCACTAATCCTATATCCAGTTTATTCTAAGGTAAGGGATATTATTTCTTTCGTATTCATGAAGAGAACTTCTGTTATTCCATTCCTTATTATTCTGTTAGAATAACCTGTTTATGCGAAGTACCGCATACATGGTGACATTCTTCTAATATTCCGTTCTTTATTATTCTGTCGGAATATCCTGTCTGTGCGTTTACGCCGGACCTGGTTCCATTATTTATTATTCTGTCGGAATATCCTGTCGGTGCGTTTACGTATGACCTGGTTCCATTATTTATTTTTCTGTTGGAATAACTTGTCTATGCGGTCTATCGCATGCTTGGTGAATTCTTTTATTATTCAATTCTTTCTTATACTCAGTTGGTTAAAGTTTTGGCTTTTATACTACATGAAATTAGTAGAATATCTTTGATATTTGCGCTTCATCCAGTATCTTTTCATGAAAATATTCTTCTGAGCATTCTTGAATTTTACTCTACAAAGCAGTATCATGTTGACAATTTGGACGTTGTTGGTTCCTGGATAAATTAATTCTTGAACTTGTTTTATTGAATTCTTATATCATTGTCATCATCCTCATGTTTATACTTTGTTGAAAGTCATCTGTGGCATGTAGTGCATAGATGGACTTGGTATAATTATAACTAGAGATTATTTGGTGTAATTATGACCGTTATGTTACAAATAATGTGGTAAAGGTCCTCATTGGCCCATAGTTCATTGATGGATAGTTGTTGGCATGCTCATGACCATTGATGAATACACAAATATTCTTGGCCCGTAGTGCATGGATAATTTGTGGTCGTGATACTAATGAATATCCTTGGCCGTAGTGCAGGGATGATGTGGATTATTTATTAAGCCGAGTCTCCGCGATAAAAGTGATAAAAAACCTTTTTAAATCATAAAAGATAGTTGATTTTATTCTCTACTTGACTCTTTTAATGGATTGCTTGTTCCGCTGTAGTTAAACTTGATGTTTGTTATATTTTATCAGTTTAACACTGTTCAAGGCTAATGATAATTTTTTTCTGCATTATCGTAGTCATAATATTTCTTACTGGGCTAGTTGAGCAAACCCTTTTGCTTTCATTGTTCTCTTCAGGAAATGAGAACGTAGCGTGGACTAGTCGGGGAACGGAGTGACGGTTCAGATTATAGCATTAGTAGTCCTCACTATTCTATGAAATAATGTAAAAATAAATGTATTGAGGACTTATTTTGAGTTTGAATACTGTTTAGAAGACAATGTTGTATTAAAACTCACAACTTATGTTTTGTCGTATTTTACACGACAGTTGTATAATTAAGTTTTTATTTATATTTTGTACCATGTATTTGACGACTCAGAATATGTGATGTACACCTATTTTAGGGGCGTCACAGTTGATATCAAAGCTTAGGGATATGATCACTGGCTAAGATGTGAGATTAGAACTAGTAGGGGAGAGACGGGGAATTCTTTCGCTAGTATGACCTACCTAAGTTTGTTTGGTATTTAATTGGTCGGTCAGAGTATAGGGATATTATGTTACATGTCAATTAACCTTTGTTTTGTGGAAGTATCTGAAAATGACATCCGAGAATGTTGAGAATAACAATGGAGCACAAGAGACCATTGAGGTTCCACATATCAATAATCAGGATAATGTGCGTCAGGAAGGCGATAATCCTCATGCAAACAACAACACTGACCAAATGATGAATGATGGAATGTTCAGAGGCTTTATGCAATTCATGCAACATCAGGCGAAAGCGGCTCCTGTCCAAAATGTAGGTGAAAACACTGAAAACTCTCAGACGGTCACCGCTAAGCAGTTCAAGGAGCTGGGACCACCGGAGTTTATTGGAGAGCCAAAACCACTTAAGGCGGAAACGTGGATCAAGCAGATCACCAAGATATTTGATGTCTTGGGATGCGTCGAGGAGCAAAAGGTTTCCTTTGTCACCTTTACGTTGCGAGAAGAGGTAGATTACTGGTGGGAATCAGTAAAGCGTACTCAACCTGCCGCATTGAAGATGTCTTGGGAGAAGTTTCAAGAACTGTTCAATGACAAGTACTTTCCCGAAAGTATTCGTCAAATGAAGGAGGTAGAGTTCATCAAGTTAGAGCAGGATAATATGACCGTGTCGCAGTACGAAGCTAAGTTTGCCGAGTTGTCCCAGTTTGCGTCCCACTTGGTTGATAATGAGGAGAGAATGACACGGATATTTTTAAGAGGTTTGAAACCGGAGATACGTCAATATCTTATTTCTTATAAACTGTGTTTGTATTCAGATGTTATAAATAGGGCTCAGTTATTGGAGCGCGATAACGAGTAAACGCAGCCAAGAGAAAGCAGCCGACAGAATGAAAATACCAGTGGTAACAGTCATCGAAGCGGTGACAACAAACGTGGAGGAAATCAACATGCCAGAAATGGTAACCACTTTGGTGGTAATCATGGCCAAGGCAATAAAAGTGGACATTTCAAGAAGAGGAGATTCAACAATGATAGAAAGACGTCAGCACCAACACCCGTTGTTAAGGAAGGAGAGCGACCACCTATCATATGCTTCAAATGCGGTGGGGAGGGACATATCAGTCCAAACTGCGTAATGCTAACCAAAACGTGTTATAATTGTGGAAGAGAAGGTCACCTAGCCCGATTTTATCATGCACCGAAGACAAGTCCAGTTGGAACGGTGACACAAAATACCGTCCCAGACAAGTCAAAACCAGTAGTTCAAGGGAGAGCGTTTGTTGTGACCTTCCAGAAAGTAAGGAACCCGAACGAGGTCATCACGGGTAAGCTTATCATAAACTCTAGCGAAGTTTACACCTTATTTGATACCGGTTCTACCCATTCTTTTATTTCTCCTACTTGCGTTCAACGATTAAATTTGATTCCGGAGAAATTAGACTTTGACTTATCTGTGAAAACTCCGTTGGGAGAAACCTTCATTACATCCACTATTTATAAGTCTTGTTTTGTTCAAATCGGTACCCTCACATTACCTGTCGATCTTATTTCATTGAAAATACTTGCATTTGATGTGATTTTAGGAATTGATTGGTTAACTACTCATCATGCTAAAATTGATTATTTTCGTAAGGTTGTTAGCTTTTATATTCCTAATCAACCTATTATGCGAATTCAAGCGACCAAACCATTAAAATCAATCACGGTCATCTCAGGCCATAAAGCTATTCGTTTATTGAAAAATAGATGTCAAGCTTTCTTAGCTCATGTCACAGATCTAAACAAAAATACGTCAGTTTTGAATGATATTTCTATTGTTAAAAAATTTCTTGACGTATTCCCTGAATAACTCCCTGGCCTACCCCCAGAGCGTGAAATTAAATTTTATATCGGCCTTGAACCCGGTATAAAACCCATTTCCAAAGCCCCATATCGGATGCCTCCTATTGTACTTTAGGAGTTAAAGACCCAATTGTAGGAATTGTTAGACATCGATTTCATTCGACCTAGTACTTCTCCTTGGGTTGCTCCTGTTCTATTCGTGAAGAAGAAAAATGGAAGTATGCGACTTTGTATTGATTATCGGGAGTTAAATCATGTCACCATCAAAAATAAGTACCCGTTGCCTCGCATTGATGACCTATTTGACCGGTTGCAAGGAGCACAATTCTTTTTAAAAATCGATCTTCGTTCTGGATATCATCAGCTGAAGGTTAAAACTGAGGGTATTCCAAAGACTGCCTTCAGAACTCGATACGGGCATTATGAATTCCTAGTCATGTCTTTTGGATTGACTAATGCTCCTACTATCTTCATGGGTTTGATGAACCGAGTATTCAAAGAATATTTGGATCACTTTGTCATCGTTTTCATTGATGACATCCTCATATATTCCAAAAGTCGTGAAGATCATGAGCAACACTTGAGGCTGATACTCCAAAAGCTTCGTGAAAACAAGATTTATGCCAAGTTGAAGAAATGCGAATTCTGGCTTGAAGAAGTAGCATTCCTTGGGCACGTGATGTCAAGTTATGGAATATCTGTTGACCCAGCAAAGATTGAAGCTATTCAAAGTTGGGACCAACCTAAATCAGTGACCGAAGTGCGTAGCTTTCTCGAATTAGCTGGTTATTATCGGAGATTCGTGGAAGGATTTTCTCGAATCGCTACTCCATTAACTCAGCTGACTTAAAAAGATACAAAATTCGGTTGGAGCGAGAAATGTGAGAAGAGTTTTCAAGAACTCAAGAGAAGACTCATTTCAGCATATGTTCTGACCATTCCATCTGGCTCGGAGGGATTTGTCATCTACAGTGATGCTTCAGACAAAGGGTTAGGATGTGTTCTCATGCAACATGGAAAAGTCATAGCCTATGCCTCTCGACAGCTCAAAAAATATGAGAGAAATTATCCTACTCATGATCTAGAGTTGGCAGTTGTTGTCTTTACACTTAAAATTTGGAGGCATTACCTGTATGGGGAGAAAGTAGAGATCTTTACGGATCATAAAAGTCTCAAATATTTCTTCACCCAAAAGGAACTTAATATGCGGCAACGACGTTGGCTTGAACTGTTGAAAGATTATGATCATACCCTCCAACACCATCCTGGAAAAGCGAACCTGGTAGCTGACGCATTGAGTAGAAGATCATATGCAGGTACGAGTGCGATATTATCAACGCAAAGGCTCATTTTTTGTGACTTGCAAAGGATGGAGATAGAGTTAAAGACTCCGGGGGCCCATGTGATGATGGCAAATATACGAGTAGAACTGACTTTAATCGATAAAATTAAAGCTGCTCAAGCTACAGACCTGGAGCTGATGCGTATGAGGAAGAAAGTGAAAGAAGGTGCTATGCCGGAAGCAAGAATCGATGAAGAAGGAATACTTCGAGTCAACTCCAGACTTTGTGTTCCTAACGACCCTGATTTAAAGTATAAAATCATGATGGAAGCGTACAACACATCGTTTGTAATCCATCCTAGGAGTACCAAAATGTATCATGATCTTCGACATACATTTTGGTAGGGTAATATGAAGAGAGAGATAGCGCTGTTTATCTCAAGGTGTCTAACGTGTCAACGAGTCAAGGAGGAGCATCAAGTACAAAAAGGTCCATTGCAACTACTTGAAATTCCAGAATGAAAGTGGGAGCACATTACCATGGATTTTGTTAATGGTCTTCCCAAGGTTTCTCAAGGCATAGATGCAATTTGGGTCATTGTTGATAGATTGACCAAGTCTGCGCACTTCTTACCTATACGAGAAACTTATACACTTAAACGTCTTGCTCGTATGTATATAAACGAGGTTGTAAGATTGCATGGTATGCCAGTATCCATAGTTTCTGATCGAGACCCAAGATTCACTTCACGATTTTGGGTTAGTTTACAAAAAGCTATGGGCACGGACAGACAATCAGAGAGGACTATTTAAACTCTTAAAGATTTATTAAGACTCTATGTCCTTGACCTCAAGGGAAGTTGGGACAAGTTCTTACCATTGGTGGAGTTTTCCTACAACAACAGCTATCAAGCAAGTATTGGCATGACTCCATTTAAAGCGTTGTATGGAAGAAAGTGTCATTCTCCAGTATGCTGGGATGAGGTGGGTGAAGCAACGTTTTTGGGACCGGAGTTGGTACGTATGACTACAGAAAAGATTTAAACGATTCGACAACGTATAAAAACCTCACAAGATCGACAAAAGAGTTATGCTGATCTTCATCAAAAGGATGTGAAATTCGATATTGGAGTTCATGTGTTGTTACGGGTTGCTCCATGGAAATGAGTTACGAGATTTGAAAAGAGAGGAAAGCTCAATCCTCAATTCATTGACCCATTTTTAATCCTCGATCGAGTAGGAACTGTGGCTATAGACTCGCTTTACCGCCAAGTATGTCTCATGTTCATAGCGTTTTTCACATATCTATGTTACGTAAATATGTGAAAGACCCGAACCACATTATTGAGTTAGAATCGGATAAAATAGCAGAAGATTTGAAGTATGAAGAGGTTCCTGTTCAAATCTTGGATAAGAAGGAACATATTTTACGCTTCAAGGTTATACCTCAAGTCAAAGTTTTGTGGAGAAATCACGATGTTGAGGAAATGACCTAGGAGTTAGAATCTGAAATGAAATCAAGGTATCTTTACCTCTTCGATATACCAGGTACGTACCCTAATTTCGAGGGAGAAATTTCATAAGAAGGGGAGGTTGTAAGACCCCAATTTTTTTTAATAAAGATGATTTTTCTATAAATATCATTTTTAAATATTATGGATTGAATTTGATATAATGTTATAGTTGTGGGTAATATTTATTAATTTTGCAAAGTACGCAAGCTGTTATATAATATTCGATTGGTCGAAAAATATTTGTTTTAACAGTGAATATTCGTACGACGGCACAATCATTGGTGGACCCCACAACAGAATTATTGTCAGATTGAGAAAACGAAAAAAATATTTTATGAAAATAACGGTGGAAGTTTTACCATTAACTGTTGAAACACCTGGTGTTAAAAGTATAGGAATACGCGTGGTTGTATAGTAGCACACGGTATTGATTATTGATGCTTACGTGAGAAGTCACTCAGTTTTGTTCAATTATTGCTACAATAATTGTGGCATAGTGTCTCACGTTATTTGATTCAATTATTGTTAATATTTTATATATTATTAAATCAATAATTGAGATGATAAAGTTATTAGTATTATTATTTTCAATATTAACGATGTCTAGAAGTTCTGTCAAGGAGAGGTTTGGTCACCTAATTGCTCGCCAATAGAGAGAAATCCTTATTGAAAAGCCCCTTCTTTCTTGGGAACGACCTGGTCGATTAATATGGTGAATTATAATAATGGTGATAAATTTTGTTTTATTAGTATTATCAATGTAATAAAATAGAAAAGCTTTTTATATAAAACAGAATACTTTTATAAAGTTATTTGTTTTATTAGACTATAAATAGAATATATTATATTTTATTAATATTGCATAGTAAATCAATATGAACCGTCCGTTTAAAAGTAAATCAATCTGGACCGTTCATGAATTAGTTACTATTCAGTCCATTCTCCTATAAATAGAAGCTCATTCCTTTATTATTTCTTACGAATTCACTGAAACTCTAGAGAGAGAAACTATAGAGAGAAAGAAGAAAAGTATTCTACTACTTCACTAATCCTATATCCAGTTTATTCTAAGGTAAGGGGTATTATTTCTTTCGTATTCATGAAGAGAACTTCTGTTATTTCATTCCTTATTATTCTGTTAGAATAACCTGTTTATGCGAAGTACCGCATACATGGTGACATTCTTCTAATATTTCGTTCTTTATTATTCTGTCGGAATATCCTGTCTATGCGTTTACGCCGGACCTAGTTCCATTATTTATTATTCTGTCGGAATATCCTTTCGGTGCGTTTACGCATGACCTGGTTCCATTATTTATTTTTCTGTTGGAATAACATGTCTGTGCAGTCTATCGCATGCTTGGTGAATTCTTTTGTTATTCAATTCTTTATTATACTCAGTTGGTTAAAGTTTTGGCTTTTATACTACATGAAATTAGTGGAATATCTTTGATATTTGCGCTTCATCTAGTATCTGTTCATGAAAATATTCTTCTGAGCATTCTTGAATTTTACTCTACAAAGCAGTATCATGTTGACAATTTAGACGTTGTTGGTTCCTGGTAAATTAATTCTTGAACTTATTTTATTGAATTCTTATATCATTGTCATCATCCTCATGTTTATACTTTGTTGAAAGTCATCTGTGGCATGTAGTGCATAGATGGACTTGGTATGATTATGACTAGGGATTATTTAGTGTAATCATGACCGTAATGTTACAAATAATGTGGTAAAGGCCCTTATTGGCCCATAGTGCATTGATGGATAGTTGTTGGCATGATCATAACCATTGATGAATACACAAATATCCTTGGCCCGTAGTGCATGGATAATTTGTGGTCGTGATACTAATGAATATCATTGGCCGTAGTGCAGGGATGATGTGGATTATTTATTAAGTTGAGTCTCAACGATAAAAGTGATGAAAAACCTTTTTAAATCATAAAAGATAGTAGATTTTATTCTCTACTTGACTCTTTTAATGGATTGCTTGTTTCGCTGCAGTTAAACTTGATGTTTGTTATATTTTATTAGTTTAACACTGTTGAAGGCTAATGATAATTTTTTTTTGCATTATCTTAGTCATAATATTTCTTACTGGGCTAGTTGAGCTCACCCTTTTGCTTTCATTGTTCTCTTCAGGAAATGAGAACGTAGCGGAGACTAGTCGGGGAACGGAGTGACCGTTCAGATGATAACATTAGTAGTCCTCACTAATCTATGAAATAGTGTGAAAATAAATGTATTGAGGACTTGTTTTGAGTTTGAATACTATTTAGAAAACAATGTTGTATTAAAACTCACAGCTTATGTTTTGTCGTATTTTACACGACAGTTGTATAATTAAGTTTTTATTTGTATTTTGTAACATGTATTTGACGACTCAGAATAGGTGATGTATACCTATTTTGGGGGATCACAGTTGGTATCAAAGCTTAGGGATATGATCCCTGGCTAAGATGTGAGACTAGATCTAGGAGGGGAGAGACGGGGAATTCCTTCGCTAGTATAACCTACCTAAGTTTGTTTGGTATTTAATTGATTAGTCAGAGTATAGGGATATTATGTTACATGTCAATTAATCTTTGTTTTGTGGCAGTATCTGAAAATGACATCCGAGAATAGCAATGGAGCACATGTGACCGTTGAGGTTCCACATATCAATAATCAGGATAATGTGCATTAGGAAGGCAACAATCCTCATGCAAACAACAACACTGACCAAATGATGAATGATGGAATGTTCAGACGCTTTATGCAATTCATGCAACATCAGGCGAGAGCGGCTCCTGTCCAAAATGTAGGTGAAAACACTGAAAACTCTCAGACGGTCACCGCTAAGCAGTTCAAGGAGCTGGGACCACCGGAGTTTATTGGAGAGCCAAAACCACTTAAGGTGGAAACGTGGATCAAGCAGATCACCAAGATATTTGATGTTTTAGGATGCGCCGAGGAGCAAAAGGTTCCCTTTGCCACCTTTATGTTGCGAGGAGAGGCATATTACTGGTGGAAATCGGTAAAGCATACTCAACCTGCCGCATTGAAGATGTCTTGGGAGAAATTTCAAGAACTGTTCAATGACAAGTACTTTCCCGAAAGTATTCGTCACATGAAGGAGGTAGAGTTCATCAAGTTGGAGTAGAATAATATGACCATGTCGCAGTACGAAGCTAAGTTTGCCGAGTTGTCCCGATTTGCATCCCACTTGGTTGATAATGAGGAGAGAATGACGCAGATGTTTTTAAGAGGTTTAAAACCGGAGATACGTCAATATCTTATTCTTATAAACTGTGTTTGTATCCAGATATTGTAAATAGGGCTCAGTTATTGGAGCGCGATAACAAGTCAACGCAACCAAGAGAAAGCAGCCGACAGAATAAAAATACCAGTGGTAACAGTCATCGAAGCGGTGACAACAAACGTGGAGGAAATCAACATGCCAGAAATGGTAACCACTTTGGTGGTAATCATGGCCAAGGCAATAAAAGTGGACATTTCAAGAAGAGGAGATTCAACAATGATAGAAAGACGTCAGCACCAACACCCGTTGTTAAGGAAGGAGAGCGACCACCTATCATATGCTTCAAATGCGGAGGGGAGGGACATATCAGTCCAAACTGCGCGATGCCATCCAAAGCGTGTTTTAATTGTGGAATAGAAGGTCACCTAGCCCGATTTTGTCGTGCACCGAATACAAGTCTAGTTGGAACGGTGACACAAAATACCGTCCCAGACAAGTCAAAACCAGTAGTTCAAGGGAGAGCGTTTGTTGTGACCTTCCAGAAAGTAAGGAACCCGAACGAGGTCATCACGGGTAAGCTTATCATAAACTCTAGCGAAGTTTATACCTTATTTGATACCGGTTCTACCCATTCTTTTATTTCTCCTACTTGCGCTCAACGATTAAATTTGACTCTGGAGAAATTAGACTTTGACTTATCTGTGGAAACTCCGTTGGGAGAAACCTTCATTACATTCACTATTTATAAGTCTTGTTTGGTTCAAATCGGTACCCTCACATTACCTGTCGATCTTATTTCATTGAAAATACTTGCATTTGATGGGATTCTAGGGATTGATTGGTTAACTACTCATCATGCTAAAATTAATTATTTTCGTAAGGTTGTTAGCTTTCATATTCTTAATCAACCAATTATGTGAATTCAAGCGACCAAACCATTAAAATCAATCACGGTCATCTCAGGCCATAAAGCTATTCGTTTATTGAAAAACGGATGTCAAGCTTTCTTAGCTCATGTCACAGATCTAAACAAAAATACGTCAGTTTTGAATGATATTTCTATTGTTAATAAATTTCCTGACGTATTCCCTGAAGAACTCCCTGTTCTGCCCCTAAAGCGTGAAATTGAATTTTGTATAGACCTTGAACCCGGTATAAAACCCATTTCCAAAGCCCCATATCGGATGGCTCCTATTGAACTTCAAGAGTGAAAGACCCAATTGCAAAAATTGTTAGACATCGATTTCATTCGACCTAGTACTTCTCCTTGGGGTGATCCTGTTCTATTCGTGAAGAAGAAAGATGGAAGTATGCGACTTTGTATTGATTATCGGGAGTTGAATCATGTCACCATCAAAAATAAGTACCTGTTGCCTCGCATTGATGACCTGTTTGACCAGTTGCAAGGAGCACAATTCTTTTCAAAGATCGATCTTCGTTCTGGATATCATCAGCTGAAGGTCAGAACTGAGGATATTCTAAAGACTGCCTTCAAAATGCGGTACGAGCATTATGAATTCTTAGTCATGTCTTTTGGATTGACTAATGCTCCTGCTGCCTTTATGGATTTGATGAACCGAGTATTCAAGGAATATTTGGATCACTTTGTGGTCGTCTTTATTGATGACATCCTCATATATTCCAAAAGCCGTGAAGATCATGAGCAACACTTGAGGCTGATACTCCAAAAGCTTCGTGAAAACAATCTTTATGCTAAGTTAAAGAAATGCAAGTTCTGGCTTGAAGAAATAGCATTCCTTGGGCACGTGGTGTTAAGTCATGAAATATCTATTGACCCAGCAAAAATTGAAGCTATTCAAAGCTGGGAGTAACCTAAATCAGTGACCGAAGTGCGTAGCTTTCTCGAATTAGCTGGTTATTATCGGAGATTCGTGGAAGGATTTTCTCGAATCGCTACTCCATTAACTCAGCTGACTTGAAAAGATACAAAATTCGGTTGGAGCGAGAAATGTGAGAAGAGTTTTCAAGAACTCAAGAGAAGACTCATTTCAGCATATGTTCTGACCATTCCATCTGGCTCGGAGGGATTTGTCATCTACAGTGATGCTTCAGACAAAGGGTTAGGATGTGTTCTCATGCAACATGGAAAAGTCATAGCCTATGCCTCTCGACAGCTCAAAAAATATGAGAGAAATTATCCTACTCATGATCTAGAGTTGGCAGTTGTTGTCTTTACACTTAAAATTTGGAGGCATTACCTGTATGGGGAGAAAGTAGAGATCTTTACGGATCATAAAAGTCTCAAATATTTCTTCACCCAAAAGGAACTTAATATGCGGCAACGACGTTGGCTTGAACTGTTGAAAGATTATGATCATACCCTCCAACACCATCCTGGAAAAGCGAACGTGGTAGCTGACGCATTGAGTAGAAGATCATATGCGGGTACGAGTGCGATATTGTCAATGCAAAGGCTCATTTTGTGTGACTTGCAAAGGATGGAGATTGAGTTAAAGACTTTGGGGGCCCATGTGATGATGGTGAATATACGAGTAGAACCGACTTTAATCGATAAAGTTAAAGCTACTCAAGCTACAGACCTGGAGCTGATGCGTATGAGGAAGAAAGTGCAAGAAGGTGCTATGCCGGAAGCAATAATCGATGAAGAAGGAATACTTTGAGTCAACTCCAGACTTTGTGTTCCTAACGACCTTGATTTAAAGTATAAAATCATGATGGAGGCGCATAATACACCATTTGCAATCCATCTTGGGAGTATCAAAATGTATCATAATCTTCGACATACATTTTGGTAGGGCAATATGAAGAGTGAGATAGTGTTGTTTATCTCAAGGTGTCTAACGTGTCAACGAGTCAAGGCGGAGCATCAAGTACCAAAAGGTCCATTGGAACCACTTGAAATTCAAAAATAAAAGTGGGAGCACATTACCATGGATTTCGTTACTGGTCTTCCCAAGGTTTCTCAAGGTATAGATGCAATTTGGGTCATTGTTGATATATTGACCAAGTCTGCTCACTTCTTACCTATACGAGAAACTTATACACTTGAACGTCTTGCTCGTATGTACATAAACGAGGTTGTAAGATTGCATGGTATGCCAATATCCATAGTTTCTGATCGAGACCCAAGATTCGCTTCACGATTTTGGGTTAGTTTACAAAAAGTTATGGGCACGAATTTACGATTTAGTTCAGCATATCATCCTCAGACGGACGGACAATCAGAGTGGACTATTTAAACTCTTGAAGATTTATTAAGACTCTGTGTCCTTGACTTTAAGAGAAGTTAGGACAAGTTCTTACCATTGGTGGAGTTTTCCTACAACAACAGCTATCAAGCAAGTATTGGCATGGCTCCATTTGAAGCGTTGTATGGAAGAAAGTGTCGTTCTCCAGTATGCTGGGATGAGGTGGGTGAAGCAACGTTGTTGGGACCGGAGTTGGTACGTATGACTACGGAAAAGATTCAAACGATCCGATAACGTATAAAAACCTCACAAGATCGACAAAAGAGTTATGATGATCTTCATCGAAAGGACGTGGAATTCGATATTGAAGTTCATGTGTTGTTACGAGTTGCTCCATAGAAAGGAGTTACGAGATTTGGAAAGAGAGAAAAGCTCAATCCTCGATTCATTGGCCCATTTATAATCTTCGATCGAGTAGGAACTGTGGCCTATAGACTCGTTTTACTGCCAAGTATGTCTCGTGTTCATATCGTTTTTCACATATTTATGTTACGTAAATATGTGAAAGACCCGAACTACATTATTGAGTTAGAACCGGACGAAATAGCGAAAGATTTGACGTATGAAGATGTTCCTGTTCAAATCTTGGATAAGAAGGAACATATTTTACGCTCCAAGGTTATACCTCAAGTCAAAGTTTTGTGGAGAAACCACGATGTTGAGGAAATGACCTGGGAGTTAGAATCTGAAATGAAATCAAGGTATCCTTACCTCTTCGACATACTAGGTACGTACCCTAATTTCGATGGCGAAATTTCATAAGAAGGGGAGGTTGTAAGACCCCAATTTTTTTTAATAAAGATGATTTTTCTATAAATATCATTTTTAAATATTATGGAATGAATTTGATATAATGTTATAGTTGTGGATAATATTTATAAATTTTGTAAAGTACGCAAGTTGATATATAATATTCGATTGGTCGGGAAATATTCGTACGACGACACAATCATTGGTGGGCCCCACAACAGAATTATTATCGGATTGAGAAAACGACAAAAATATTTTATGAAAATAACGGCGGAAGTTTTACTGTTAACTGTTGAAACACCCGGTGTTAAAAGTAAAGGAATACGCGTGGTTGCATAGTAGCACACGGTATTGATTATTGATGTTTACGTGAGAAGTCACTCAATTTTGTTCAATTATTGCTACAGTAATTGCTACATAGTGTCTCACGTTATTTGATTCAATTATTATCAATATTTTATATATTATTAAATCAATAATTGAGATGATAAAGTTATTAATATTATTATTTGTAATATTAACGATGTCTAGAAGTTCTGTCAAGGAGAGGTTTGGTCACCTAATTGCGTGCCAATAGGGAGAAATTCTTATTGAAAACCCCCCTCTTTCTTGAGAACGACCTTGTCAATTAATATGGTGAATTATAATAATGGTGATAAATTTTGTTTTATTAGTATTATTAATGTAATAAAACAGAAAAGCTTTTTATATAAAACAGAATACTTTTATAAAGTTATTTATTTTATTAGACAATAAATAGAATATATTATATTTTATTAATACTGCATAGTAAATCAATATGGACCGTCCGTTTAAAAGTAAATTAATCTGGACCGTTTATGAATTAGTTACTATTCAGTCCATTCTCCTATAAATAGAAGCTCATTCCTTCATTATTTCTTCCGAATTCACTGAAACTCTAGAGAGAGAAACTATAGAGAGAAAGAAGAAAAGTATTCTACTACTTCACTAATCCTATATCCAGTTTATTCTAAGGTAAGGGGTATTATTTCTTTCGTATTCATGAAGAGAACTTCTGTTATTCCATTCCTTATTATTCTGTTAGAATAACCTGTTTATGAGAAGTACCGCATACATGGTGACATTCTTCTAATATTTCGTTCTTTATTACTCTGTCGGAATATCTTGTCTGTGCGTTTACGCTGGACCTATTTCCATTATTTATTATTCTGTCGGAATATCCTGTCGGTGCGTTTACACATGACCTGGTTTCATTATTTATTTTTATGTTGGAATAACCTGTCTGTGCGGTCTATCGCATGCTTGGTGAATTCTTTTGTTATTCAATTATTTATTATACTCAGTTGGTTAAAGTTTTAGCTTTTATACTACATGAAATTAGTGGAATATCTTTGATATTTGCGCTTCATCCAGTATCTTTTCATGAAAATATTCTTCTGAGCATTCTTGAATTTTACTCTATAAAGTAGTATCATGTTGACAATTTGGACGTTATTGGTTCCTAGATAAATTAATTCTTGAACTTGTTTTATTGAATTCTTATATCATTGCCATCATCCTCATGTTTATACTTTGTTGAAAGTCATCTGTGGCCTGTAGTGCATAGATGGACTTGGTATGATTATGACCAGGGATTATTCGGTATAATCATGACCGTAATGTTACAAATAATGTGGTAAAGGTCCACATTGGCCCATAGTGCATTGATGGACAGTTGTTGGCATGAGCATGACCATTGATGAATACACGAATATCCTTGGCCCGTAGTGCATGGATAATTTATGGTCGTGATACTAATGAATATCCTTGGCCGTAGTGCAGGGATGATGTGGATTATTTATTAAGCTGAGTCTTAGCGATAAAAGTGATGAAAAACCTTTTTAAATCCTAAAAGATAGTAGATTTTATTCTCTACTTGACTTTTTTAATGGATTACTTGTTCCGCTGCAGTTAAACTTGATGTTTGTTATATTTTATCAGTTTAACACTGTTGAAGGCTAATGATAATTTTTTTCTGCATTATCTTAGTCATAATATTTTTTACTAGGCTAGTTAAGCTCACCCTTTTGCTTTCATTGTTCTCTTTAGGAAATGAGAACGTAGCGGGGACTAGTCGGAGAACGGAGCGACTGTTCAGATGATAGCATTAGTAGTCCTCACTATTCTATGAAATAGTGTGAAAATAAATGTGTTGAGGACTTATTTTGAGTTTGAATACTGTTTAGAAGACAATGTTGTATTAAAACTCACAGCTTATGTTTTGTCTTATTTTACACGACAGTTGTATAATTAAGTTTTTATTTGTATTTTGTACCATGTATTTGACGACTCAGAATAGGTGATGTATACTTATTTTGGGGGTGTCACAATTTCAGTGAAGACGGAATGTGGTGAACCCTCATGCAAAGATAAGGCTAAGAGCAAGGCTACTGAATAGCTAGTTCCCTATGTTAGAAGATTATAATTATGTCAAAATAAATCTTTATGTTGTATTAGAAACTTAAGTATGATTTGTATTATTTTGAGATGTTTAATTTAAGTTACATATTAAGATAGTAATGGTTACGAGACCCTGGGACTAGAATGATTATATTATATTAATGTAATTATTCTATTATTTCTGTTGTATTAGATTATAGTTGTTATTGGAATTAGATCGTGAAATACCGAGTTCGAGATATTAGTGTCTAAATTTGGGGGCGTCACAAGTTGGTATCAGAGCATTAGGTTATTGATAAGTAGGTTTTATACCTACTTATTGGCTATCTACTTGTTAGAACTATAGCTTAATCTCAAGTGTTTTAGTTACTTTTTATGCGCGTTATCTTCATTTTGTAGTTTGCATGGCTGAAACTCTTTTGTTAGGATCGTGGATGGAAATGACATGGAAACGGTTTTTTAGCGAGATTGTGGTGGAGTGAAGATGGAATTGGCATATGAAGGTGAGCATGGCAAGTGGAAGTGACATGGAAGTGAAAAGAAGAAGAAGTTTGAAGCTAGCAGCAACAACTAAAGGACCAAAAGTGCACTAGAAAATATCCTGTAGGAAAACATAGCATCGCGGTCGCGCCCTTATAGAGCTTGGATACGGCGTGCCCGTGTCAGGCAGAAAGTTCAGCCAAGAGCAGCGCCCCCGCGCCCCATTGTGATTACAGGGTGGCACGACCACGCCAGAGAAATCTTAACCAGTGTTAACTTTTCATTAAAAATTCTATCTACGTGTTTTTCCTTTAAAGGATGTAATTGGATGTTATAGACTTATGCTTTAATCGTTGTTTTTACTATTCTAGGGTTTTATAGAGACACAGAGAGTTCATAGCTTTTACTTTTACTTTTTGGGCTTCTCTCTTGCATCTTTGTTAGATTTTCATAATTAGGGTTTTAATTTTGGTTGATTTAGGAATATTGATTCAGCTTTGAAGGTTTTCATTGGACAAAGAAATAGTAGATTTACACTTTCTCAATCCCTTGGTTCTCTTTGTTTGCAATTTATAATCTCATGCTTCAACAGATTCCCATAATGGTTATTGCTTCAGTGATGAACTAATCTCCATTATGGGATTCTAATGGACCTTTTTGCTTAGTTCAGATTTCTATGCCTCTTTGTTGGATATGATTGATTATGCATAGATTACCTAATATGGTTGTTTTAATTGTTTAGATGCTTGATCACCATCTACCATATAAATTTGTATGAACTTGGAAAATGAAGTACAAATTTAGATTTAGCCATATTAGCATGTGTTCATGATTTTTACATGTGATAGATTTTATGATTCGTAATCTGGATAGACATATAACGTATTAACGCGTGTAGTCAATTGAGAGGACTTGTGCTTAATTCCATATTACTTTTAAGTCACATAAAAATATAGTGGTTTAGGTAATATTGGATGTTCAGATATATTCTATCTTTTGTCGATTGTATGTGATATAATCATGGTATATTGAGAGATAGTCATGTTTTATCTTTGTGTTCTCGATTAACAATCCGAAGTAATCAATTAGACTTAACAAGAGGTATATAATTTGAATAAGGCACTAAGTGAAGTTAGAATCCCATATCTTCTTAATTTAAATCATTCGTTTGTTAGTTAGTTTATTAGTTGATAATCATTCTAGATAGTTAATTGACATCTTAATCATTCGTTTAAGTAGGCTAAAATAATTATAAAGTTGTTGCATGTTACACTAAAAATAATCATTTTTCTTTGTGGGATCAATAATTTTCTTACCTTATGTTACTTGTGGACCGCGTGCACTTGCGTGTATGTGATTGTTTTTGTTAACACCGAAACAAGCCAACAAGTTTTTGGCGCCGTTGCCGGGAAATAGTGTTTATTTTTATTACTTTCAACATCAACTTAAGTTAAATTTGTCTGACTTAAACAATTCACATCTTATCTCATTTGTATTTTATTTTTTCTTTTGGTTTCAGGTACTCTTGGTTAGTTTATGCAAACTCGATCTCAGAATTCTACTTTGGTGCCTAGACATGACAACATCAACGAGAGAGCTTGGAGATTGAATACCATTACTGCTAATACACAAGAGGGAACTGAAACACCGGTACTTATGGCGGCCGATGAACATAGAGCATTGAGCATAATCAAGCCAGTAATAGCTGTGAACACCTTTTAAATCAAATCAGGGATAATCCAGATGGTACAGAACACAGTCCAGTTTGGGGGTTCAGCTAATGATGACCCGAACGAACATCTTCTGAGTTTTATTGAGATTGGCAACACATTCAAGTATAATAATGTGTCGGATGATGCGGTGAGGCTTCGGCTCTTTCCATTCACTTTGAAGGACAATGCTAGGAGTTGGCTTCATTTGCTACCAGTAGGGTCGGTGACTTAGCACCGAAGTTTCTAGCAAAATTCTTTCCTCTGGCTAAAACTGCGAAGTTGAGGAGTGCTCTTTTTCAATTTGAGCAACAATAAGGAGAATCTTTGTATGAGGCTTGGGAAATATATAAAAAGATTCTAAGGAAGTGTCCTCATCACGGGATGCCAGATTGGATGGTGATTAATACATTTTACAATGGTTTGGGATGGCAATCTAGGCCGAGCATTGATGTCGCCGCAGGAGGAGTTTTATGGGCAAAAACCTATGAGGAAGCTTATGATTTGATAGAAACCATGGCAACGAATGACTTCCAAAATCTGTCATCTATAATGCCTCAACCAAAAGTTTTCGGGGTATTGGAAGTGGATGCCATCACGACATTATCAGCTCAATTGGCGGCGATGTTGAAGAAGATTGATTCTATGGCTGAGACCAAAGTACAACAAGTTGCCTTCGTCTGTGAGTTATGTGCGGGAGCACACCCGATGAATCAATGTGCTATCACTACAGATTCGGTTCAATTTTTAAGCAATTACCAAAGGCCACCTAATCAATTTTAGAATTCGTACCATCCGAACAATAGAAATCATCCCAATTTTAGTTGGAGTAACAATCAAGGTTCTCAACAACAACATCAACCTCATCAACATCAACCTCAACAACAACACCCACAACAATAGTATATTCCTAGACCGTCGTACCTTCTCGAATTTTAGCAACATCAACATCCTCCAGCTCTAGCTCCAGCTCCTCAGTCGGAAAAGAAATCTGGAATTGAGGAGATGATGTCGAACTATATGGAAAACACCGAAGTGTTAATCAAGAGCCAAGCTGTGGCGATTAAGAACTTGGAAAACCAAATGGGCCAAATGGCCAACATGCTGAATAATAGACCACAAGGAGCGCTACCAAGCAATATGGAGGCAAATCCGAGAAGGGACGAAAAGGAACAGTGTCAGGCTATCTCTTTAAGGAGTGGAAAAAAGACTGCTGAAATTGGGCCTGGCGCGGCCGCGCCCCAAGAAGAAGGAAACACAGCGCGCCCGCTCCATTATGCAGAGAATTCAGAGCAAGTTTTGATTGAGGAAACAGATGGGAAGCATGTAGTTGACGCAGAAAAGAGGGAATCAACTGATAAATCCAATGCTATACCACAAGTTGTGTACCCTCCTGTGCTATACCCTAAGAGACTCCATAAATAGTTTGCTAAATTCATGGAGGTTTTTAAGAAGCTGCAAATCAACATACCCTTCGCAGAGTCTTTGGAACAAATGCCGAGCTTTGCTAAGTTCATGAAAGGCATTCTGTTGAGAAAGAAGAAACTGGAAGACTATGAGACATTTACTTTAACTGAAGAGTGCAGTGCAGTTTTACAACGCAAGCTACCTCTTAAGCCCAAGGAACCCAGAAGTTTCACGATACCTTGCTCCATTAGGAAGTGGTTTTTCAACAAGTGTTTATGCGACTTGGGGGTGAGCATTAATCTTATGCCTCTATCAGTGTTTACACAGTTGGGATTGTCGGCTCCTAAGCCGACAAACATATCATTGCAGCTTGCCAATAGATCCATCACATATCCGAGGGGTATTGTAGAACATGTCCTGGTGAAAGTGGATAAGTTTATCTTCCCTGCCAACTTTATTATTCTTGACTATGAAGAAGACAAGGACATACCGATCATTCTGGGGAGACCTTTCCTAGCTACTGGAAGAACTCTCATCGACGTACAGAGGGGATATCTAACAATGAGAGTTCAAGACCAAGAGGTTACATTTAATGTATTCAAAGCTATGAAGTTTCCCACTAATGAAGAAGAATGTTTTTGGATTGATGCAGTCGACATGGTATTGAATGAAGGGGCCATGCAAGTGATGAGCAGTGATCCTTTAGAGAGTGCCTTACTGGGGGATCTTGACATGGAGGATATAAATGTGGTTGAGTATGTGCAAATTCTAAAAACAGTGCCACAAATGTGAAAATTCAAGAGTCCTGTTGAACCACTCCGCCACACAAGGGAGACATCGGAGCGTCTTAAACCTTCTCTTGAGACGCCTCCTATTCTTGATCTTAAACCTCTTCTTAACCATCTAAAGTATGCATTTTTGGGTGAATCTTCCACGTTGCTAGTTATAATTGCCTCTACACTATCATCTTGTCAGGAAAGTAAGCTGCCGCGAGTTTTAAGGGAATTCAAATATGCTATTGGGTGGACCATAGCGGATATCAAGGGGATAAGTGTAAGACCCCAACTTTTTAATGAATAAAATCGAATTTCTTCTATTTATTATTGTGAATAATAAGGTGTTAATTTGATATAATACTTTGGTTATGGGTGAAATGTGTAATTTTTTTTAAAATAAGCAAGTAGTTATAAAATATTCATTGTTGTCGGGGAATATTCGTTTGGTCGTGGAATATTCTTTCTGTCTGGGAATATTCGTACGACGGTGCAACCATTTGTGGGCCCCATAACAGAATAACTGTCGAATAAAGAAAATGACAAATTTGAATTTTTATAAATAACGGCATAATCGTTACCGTTAACACTGTTGGAATACCCGGTGGATAAAGTAATACGCGTTGTTGCACAGTAGCACACGGTATTGTACAATATTTTTGAATTATTGATTCTTACGTAAGAAGGCACTACTTAATAATTGTTACAGTAATTACTGTTCAATATTTTATTTTATTGATTCAATAATTGCTACGTTGATATTTTTTATTATTGTTGTTCAATAATTGTCACTGCACAGTATTGTCCATTATCAGATCAATAATTCATATTATTTGAATAATATTATTAGATAGCATTATTGGCAATGTCTAAAAAGTTCTGTCTAAGGAGAGGTTTGGTCATCTAATTGCGTGGCAGTAAGGAGAAATCCTTATTGGAAAGCCCCCTCTTTCCTAGGAACGGCCTGGTTGTCATAATTGTGATTCTGTAATATTATTTGTGAATAATTAATTGTTGATTTATATGATAAGGAAATATTTATTTGATGCAGATATAAATGATGGATTTATTTATGTGGTTATAAATGAAAGATTTAATGTTGAGATATTTTATCGGATTGGAGGTATTAAAAGATCAAATCGGTGTTCTTAATGCTCTATTGCGTGAGTTATAATTTTGATCTGACCGTTGGATCGTTATGATTTTTGGATATGTTATACATATATAAGTTGAGTGTATGTCCACAAATTTTGAACCGTTAAAAATTAACGCATGATTTGTTATGAATTTTAAAAGGTTTTGAAACGGTGTTTAAAATCATCCGTTTGTGAATTTTGGATATTTTCGGTCTGGAATTTGGAAAAAAATTCTTCTGAAAGTTATAGAAAATTCGATTTCATGTGGAATAGACATAAAATTCGTATTTTTCTGATAAGCGGGCTATTTTCGATGAATTACTGAAGTTTCGAAAAATTAAATAATTTTTATTAAAATTAGGTGTGGGACCCACTTTTGTTTTAACACATGTGGGCTGCCAAATTTGTTCAAGTATGGCATGCTAGAGGCTGCTAAGTTTTCAAGAGAGGTGGCGTAGAGAGAAAAAATAAATAAATTAATATTTTATTAATTTAATCTCATTTGGCGTTCTATCATTTTCCTATAAATAGGTGCTTATGTTAGAATTGAAAATCACACCAGAAACATAAATTTTCTCTCTCAATATTGTCGAGCATATTTTTATGAGTATTTAGACACTTTGAGAGTGTCTTTTCAGTGCAAGTTTTCTTCGGCTTTACATCCGATATTCCAGTCAGAAGTACTACTTTTTTGAGGTACGGGATTTTAAGGGTTGTTATGTTTTTCATGTTTCGTAACTTTTCAGACCTTCAAAAATTTTGAAAAAATTTAAAATGATAAATTGATGAGTTTTCTAGATTGTGTCCAAAAATGGCGATTTTTGGATGTATAGATTAAGAGTTATGAATTTTATAGGAAAATACTATTTTAAAAGTAAACCCTTATAACTCCTTGTGGTTAACTCCAAAATTGGTAAAATTTTTATTAGGAGAACATGTATATAACAGAAGTATACTCTGTAAATTTTGGAATTTTTGCACAAAAGTACAATTTATGATAAATGTCTAAATATTCGGCAGTTTTGGCCATAAGAAAAATAGTAAATGAATTTTAAAAATTTCGAGAAAAATATATGTTCAATATGGGACTATATTCTGCTAAATCCCAGAAAAGAAATATTTTTGAGACTGATTTGGTATTTTTCTTGAAAATAGACTAGTTATGAGTAAATGAATTAAATATGTTATGAGAAGTAAGAAAATTAGAAAATAGGATTTTATGGCTTGAAAATCCTATATGAGGTATATGCAGATTTTTGATGAGGGTTTTTGGTGATGAAATCTTATGAGTTTGATATTTTAGGATGATTAAATGCATTATTTAGTAAAGTGTAAACAATTAAGATAAATTGTTTATAAGTCTAAGAAATATTATTCTTTCAATATCATTATACCGAAATATTGGTATGTATTTTATTGTAGAATTTCTACCTTTTTCATGTCAGGGTTACTATTCATGAATTACTATTCTTGAGTTACTATTCACGAGTTACTATTCACGGAGTACTATTCACGACAAAATTGGTTTCTTTTACTGACCAAATTATCGTTGATTTATGAATCTTACTCTTGAGATTAAATCTATATGTTGATTATATTATTTTTATTATCATATATAATATTTTTATAACCCTAATGATGATGTTTATCTTTGACTTGAGTGTAAAGATGGGTAGATTATTGATATGATCGTGACTATGTGTTCTCTTTGGCCAGTAGTGCAAAGATGAATTGTTGACTGGTATGATCATGACCATTGAAGTTATAATTGAATATCTTTAGCTTAAGTGCAAATGTGAATTAATCAACATGGTTATAATTATGGTTTATATAAATTCTGAAATGATTATGTGTTTCTTTGAGATATGAATATCTTTGGCTCGTAGTGCAAAGATGACCTGCTGTTGAATATCTTTGGTCTGTAGTGCAAAGATGATTTGTTGTTGAATATCTTTGGCCAGTAGTGCAAAGATGAACGGTTGACGAATATCTTTGGCCCGTAGTGCAAAGATGAATTTATTAGTATAATTATGAACAGAAATTGTGATTTGGTATAACCATGATCTTTGATGTTTCAGGTAAAGACATGTGATGAAAATTATCTTCGTTCTGGATGCGAAGAGGAATTTAGAATCACAATTATGATTATGAGTTATTCCTATGATTGTGGACCAAAACTGTTGATTGATGTTATAGGGATAAAATATTGTTGGTGGATTTTTAACATGGAGAAGATAATAGACTTTATGGTCTATTTGACTCTTCTGATGGATTGCTCGTTCCGCTACAATTATGGTTAAATTTTTTTTATCATCTACTATATGTTCTAAATCTCTGATTTATTACTGTTAAAAGCTATTGATAATTTATTTATCATTAGTCATGATATTCTTTACTAGGCTAGTTGAGCTCACCCTTTTACTTCACAATTCTTTTCAGGTAATAAGAGTGTAGCTGGGTCGAGCGGGGGTAACAGGGGTGTGACGCCCCCAAAATTAGGTATACATCACCCATCTTGGGTCGTCAGATACATGATACAGAATACAAATACAACTTACTAATACAACTGTCGTGTACAATACGACAAAACATAACTGTGAGTTTGAATACAATTATTGTCTACTAGAGACTATACAAACTCAAAAAGAGTCCTCATTACAATTATTGTCACACTATTTAATAGAATAGTGAGGACTATTAATACTATCATCTGGTCCATCACTCCATTTTCGGACTCGTCCCAGCTATATTCTCATTTTTTGAAGAGAACAATGAAAGAAAGGGTGAGCTCAACTAGCCCAGTAAGAAATATTATAACTAAGATAATGCAGAATAAATTATCATTAGCCTTCAACAGTGTTAAACTGATAAAATATAACGAACATCAAGTTTAACTGCAGCGGAACAAGCAATCCATTAAAAGAGTCAAGTAGAGAATAAAATCTACTATCTTCTATGATTTAAAAGGTTTTTCAACACTGTTATCGCTGGGACTCAGCTTAATAAAATAATCCACATCATCGAATCACCCCTGCACTACGGCCAAGGATATTCGTGTATTCATTAATGGTCATGATCATGCCAACAACTGTCCATCAATACACTACGGGCCAATGATGACTTTTACCACATCATTTGTAACATTACGGTCATGATTATACCGAATAATCCCTGGTCATAATCATACCAAGTCCATCTATGCACTACAGGCCACAGATAACTTTTAACATTTTATAAACATGAGGATGATGACAATGATATAAGAATTCAATAAAACAAGTTCAAGAATTAATTTATCCAAGAATTAACAACGTCCAAATTGTCAACATGATACTGCTTTGTGGAGTAAAATTCAAGAATGCTTAGAAGAATATTTTCATGAAAAGATACTGGATGAACCGCAATTTTCAAGGATATTCCACTAATTTCATGGAGTATAGAAGTTAAAACTTAACCAATTGAGTATAATAAAGAATGTAATAACAAAAGAAATCACCCGGCATGCGATAGACCGCATAGACAGGTTATTCCAACAGAATAATAAATAATAGAACCAGGTCCGGCGTAAACGCACAGACAGGATATTCCGACAGAATAATAAATAATGGAACCAGGTCTGGTGTAAAACGTACAGACAGGATGTTCTGACAGAATAATAACAAGACGGAACCAGGTCCGGTGTAAAACACATAGACTGGATGTTCCAACAGAATAATAACAAGACGGAACCAGGTCCGGTGTAAAACACAGAGACAGGATGTTCCAACAGAATAATAATAAAACGGAACCAGGTCCGGTGTAAAACACACAGACAGGATGTTCCAACAGAATAACAGAAGAATGTCACCAAGTATAGGGTAGACCGCGTATATAGGTTATTCCAACAGAATAATAAGAAATAGAATAACAACAGTTCTCTTCATGAATAAGAAAGAATAACACTCCTTACCGTTTTAAAGAAGAACTGAAATAAGGAAGTAGTTAAGTAGCAGAATACTTTTCTTCTCTCTCTCTATAGTTTCTCTCTCTAGAGTTCAGTGAATTCGTAAGAAATAATGATGGAATGAGCTGCTATTTATAGAAAAATGGAATGCATAGTAACTAATCCATGAACGGTCCAGATTGATTACTTTAATCTGACGGTCCATATTTAAAGAAAAATCTTTTAAATAAAATATAATATATTCTATTTATAGAATAACTTTAATAAAGTATTCTGTTTTATATAAAAAGATATTTCTGTTTTATTACGTTAATAATACGAATAAAATAAAACTTCATTATCACTAAATAATTCATATTATTAACTGACAATAATTGAATCAAACTGAGTGACTTCTTATATAAACATTAATAATCAATACCGTGTGCTACTATGCAATCAGATGTATTACTGTACTTTTACTACCGAGTAGTTCAACAGTATCAATGGTAAAACTTCCGCCGTTATTTTTAATAAAATATTTTTGTCGTTTTCTCAATCCGACAATAATTCCGTTGTGGGGTCCACTAATGATTGTGCCGTTGTACGAATATTCCCTGTTAAAACGAATATTCCCCGACCAATCGAATATTATATAACAACTTGCGTACTTTGCAAAATTTATAAATATTACCCACAACTATAACATTATATCAAATTAACTCCATAATATTCAAAAATGATATTTATAGAAAATCCATCTTTATTTATAAAAGTTGGGGTCTTACAACCTCCACTTCTTATGAAATTTTGCCCTCGAAATTAGGGTACGTACCTGGTATGTCGAAGAGGTAAGGATACTTTGATTTCATTTCAGATTCTAACTCCCAAGTCATTTCCTCAACATCGTAGTTTCTCCACAAAACTTTGACTTGATGTATAACCTTTGAGCGTAGAATATGTTCCTTCTTATCCAAGATTGGAACAGGAACTTCTTCATACGTCAAATCTTCTACTATTTCGTCCGGTTCTAACTCAATAATGTGGTTCGGGTCTTCCACATATTTATGTAACATAGAAATGTGAAAAACGTTATGAACACGAGACATACTTGGCGGTAAAGCGAGTCTATAAGCCACAGTTCCTACTCGATCGAGGATTAAAAATGGACCGATGAATCGAGGATTGAGCTTTTCTCTCTTTTCAAATCTCGTAACTCCTTTCCATGGAGTAACACGTAAGAACACATGATCTCCTATATCAAATTCCACGTCCTTTCGATGAAGATCAGCATAACTCTTTTGTCGATCTTGTGAGGTTTTTATACGTTATCGGATCGTTTGAATCTTTTCTGTGGTCATACGTACCAACTTCGGTCCCAACAACGTTGCTTCACCCACCTCATCTCAGTATACTAGAAAACGACATTTTCTTCCATACAATGCTTCGAATGGAGCCATGCTAATACTTACTTGATAACTGTTGTTGTAGGAAAACTCCACCAATGGTAAGAACTTGTCCCAACTTTCCTTGAAGTAAAGGACACAGAGTCTTAATAAATCTTCTAGAGTTTGAATAGTCCTCTCTGATTGTCCGTCCGTCTGAGGATGATATGCCGAACTATATCGTAAATCCGCGCCCTTAGCTTTTTGTAAACTAACCCAAAATCGTGAAGTGAATCTTGGGTCTCGATCAGAAACTATGGATACTGGCATACCATGCAGTCTTACAATCTCGTTTATGTACATACGAGCAAGATGTTCAAGTGTATAAATTTTTCGTATCGGTAAGAAATGAGCCGACTTGGTCAATCTATCAACAATGACCCAAATCGCATCTATACCTTGAGAAACCTTAGGAAGACCGGTAACGAAATCCATGGTAATGTGCTCCCACTTCCATTCTAGAATTTCAAGTGGTTGCAATGGACCTTTTGGTACTTGATGCTCCGCTTTGACTCGTTGACAAGTTAGACACCTTGAGATAAACAACGCTATCTCTCTCTTCATATTGCTCCACCAAAATGTATGACGAAGATCATGATACATTTTGGTACTTCCAGGATGGATTGCAAACGGTGTGTTGCGTGCCTCCATCATGATTTCATACTTTAAATCATGGTTGTTAGGAACACAAAGTCTGGAGTTGACTCGAAGTATTCCTTCTTCATTGATTCTTGCTTCCGGTATAGCACCTTCTTGCACTTTCTTCCTCATACACATCAGCTCCAGGTCTGTAGCTTGAGCAGCTTTAACTTTATCGATTAAAGTTGGTTCTACTCGTATATTCGTCATCATCACATGGGTCCCTGGAGTCTTTAACTCTATCTCCATCCTTTGCAAGTCACACAAAATGGGCATTTGTGTTGACAATATCGCACTCGTACTTGCATATGATCTTCTACTCAATGCGTCAGCTACCACGTTCACTTTTCCAGGATGGTATTGAATGGTATGATCATAATCTTTCAACAGTTCAAGCCAACGTCGTTGTCGCAAGTTGAGTTCCTTTTGAGTGAAGAAATATTTGAGGCTTTTATGATCCGTAAAGATCTCCACCTTCTCCCCATACAAGTAATGCCTCCAAATTTTAAGTGAAAAGACAACAGCTGCCAACTCTAGATCACGAGTAGGATAATTTCTCTCATATTCCTTGAGTTGTCTTGATGCATAGGCTATGACTTTTCCATGATGCATGAGAACGCATCCCAACCCTTTGCTCGAAGCATCACTGTAGATGACAAATCCCTCCGAGCCAGATGGTATTGTTAGAACAGGTGCTGAAATGAGTCTCCTCTTGAGTTCTTGAAAACTCTTCTCACATTCTTCACTCCAACCGAACTTTGTATCTTTTCGAGTCAGCTGAGTTAATGGAGTAGCGATTCGAGAAAATCCTTCCACGAATCTCCGATAATAACCAGCTAAACCAAGAAAGCTACGTACTTCGGTCACTGATTTAGGTTGCTCCCAGCTTTGAATAGCTTCAATCTTTGCTGGGTTAACCGATATTCCACGACTTGATACTACGTGCCCAAGGAATGCTACCTCCTCCAGCCAGAACTCGTATTTCTTCAACTTGGCATAAAGCTTGTATTCACGAAGCTTTTGGAGTACCAGCCTCAAGTGTTGCTCATGATCTTCACGGCTTTTGGAATAAATAAGGATGTCATCAATAAAGACGACCACAAAGTGATCCAAATATTCCTTGAATATCCGGTTCATCATATCCATAAAGGCAGCAAGAGCATTAGTCAATCCAAAGGACATGACTAGGAATTTATAATGCCCGTACCGAGTTCTGAAAGCCGTCTTTGGAATATCCTCAGTTCTAACCTTCAGCTGATGATATCCAGAACGAAGATCGATCTTTGAAAAGAATTGTGCTCCTTGCAACTGGTCAAACAGGTCATCAATACGTGGCAATGGGTACCTGTTTTTGATGGTGACATGATTCAACTCCCGATAATCAATACAAAGTTGCATACTTCTATCTTTCTTCTTCACGAATAGCACAGGAGCACCCCAAGGAGAAGTACTAGGACGAATAAAGCCAATGTCTAACAATTCCTACAGTTGGATCTTTAACTCCTGAAGTTCAATAGGAGCCATTCGATATGGGGCTTTGGAAATGGGTTTTGTACCGGGTTTAAGGTCGATACAAAATTCAATTTCACGCTCTGGGGGTAGGCCAGGAAGTTCTTCAGGGAATACGTCAGGGAATTTATTAACAATAGAAATATCATTCAAAACTGACGTATTTTTATTTAGATCCGTGACATGAGCTAAGAAAGCTTGACATCCGTTTTTCAATAAACGAATAATTTTATGGCTTGAGATGAAAGCTAACAACCTTACGAAAACAATCAATTTTTGCATGATGAGTAGTTAACCAATCAATCCCTAGAATCACGTCAAATGCAAGTATTTTTAATGAAATAAGATCGACAAGTAATGTGTGGGTACTAACTTGAACCAAACAAGACTTATAAATCGTGGATGTAATGAAGGTTTCTCCCAATGGAATTTCAACAGATAAGTCAAAGTCTAATTTCTCCGGAGTCAAATTTAATCGATGAGCACAAGTAGGAGAAATAACAGAATGGGTAGAACCGGTATCAAATATAGTATAGACTTCGTTAGAGTTTATGATAAGCTTACCCGTGATGACCTCATTCGGGTTCCTTGCTTTCTGGGAGGTCACAACAAACGCTCTCCCTTGCACTACCAGTTTTGACTTTTCTGGGACGGCCTTTGGTGTCTCCATCTTGGCTGAACTTATTTTTGGTAAACGACAAAATCGAGCTAAATGACCTTCTCTTCCATAATTATTATATGCTTTAGACGGCATCACACAGTTTGGACTGATGTGCCCCTCCCCTCCGCATTTAAAACATATGATAGGTGGTCGTTCTCCTTCCTTAACAACGGGTGCTGGTGCTGACGTCTTTCCATCATTGTTGAATCTCCTCTTCTTGAAATGACCATTCTTATTATTTTGGCCCTGATTACCACCGAAGTGGTTACCAATTCTGGCCTGTTGATTCCTTCCACGCTTGTTGTCACCGCTTCGATGACTGCTCTCACTGGTATTATCATTTTGCCGACTGCTCTCTTTTGGTTGCGTTGACTCGTTATCGCGCTCCATTAACTGAGCCCTATTCACAACATCTGAATACAAACACAGTTTATGAGAAATAAGATGTTGACGTATATCAGGTTTCAAACCTCGCAAAAACATTCGCGTCATTCGCTCTTCATTCTCCACCAAGTGGGACGCAAATCGGGACAGCTCAGCAAATTTAGCCTCATACTGCGACACGATCATATTATTCTGCTCCAATTTGATGAACTTCACCTCCTTCATGTGACGAACACTTTCGGGAAAGTATTTGTCATTGAACAGCTCTTGGAACTTCTCCCAAGACATCTTCAATGCGGCAGGTTGAGTACGCTTAATCGATTCCCACCGGTAATCTGCCTCTCCTCGCAACATAAAGGCGGCAAAAGGAAACCTTTTGCTCCTCGGAGCATCCCAAGATATCAAATATTTTGGTGATCTGCTTTATCCATATTTCCGTTATAAGTGATTTTGGCTCTCCCTTAAACTCCGGTGGTCCCAGCTCCTTGAACTGTTTAGCGGTGACCGTCCGAGAGTTTTCAGTGTTTCCACCTATATTTTGGACAGGAGCCGCTCTCGCCTGCTGTTGCATGAACTGCATAAAGCTTCTGAACATTTCATCATTCATCATCTGGTCAGTGTTGTTGTTTGCATGAGGATTATCACCTTCTTGATGCACATTATCCTGATTATTGATATGTGGTGAATCAACAGTCGTCTATGCTCCATTGCTAATCTCAACATTCTCAGATGCCATTTTCAGATACTGCCACAAAACAAAATTTAATTGATATGTCATATATTATCTTTATATTATGACTGACCAATTAAATATCATGCAAATAAACTTAGGTAGGTCATACTAGCGAAGGAATTCCCCGTCTCTCCCCTCCTAGTTCTATTCTCACATCTTAGCCAGGGATCATATCCTTAAACTCTGATACCAACTGGGACGCCCACAAAATTAGGTATACATCACCCATCTTGGGTCGTCAGATACATGGTACAGAATACAAATACAACTTACTAATACAACTGTCGTGTACAATACAACAAAATATAACTGTGAGTTTGAATACAATTATTGTCTACTAGAGACTATACAAACTCAAAAGGAGTCCTCATTACAATTATTGTCACACTATTTAATAGAATAGTGAGGACTACTAATACTATCATCTGGTCCATCACTCCGTTCCCCGACTCGTCCCAGCTATATTCTCATTTCCTGAAGAGAACAGTGAAAGAAAGGGTGAGCTCAACTAGCCCAGTAAGAAATATTATGACTAAGATAATGCAGAATAAATTATCATTAGCCTTCAACAGTGTTAAACTGATAAAATATAATGAACATCAAGTTTAACTGCAGCGGAATAAGCAATCCATTAAAAGAGTCAAGTAGAGAATAAAATCTACTATCTGCTATGATTTAAAAGGTTTTTCAACACTGTTATCGCTGGGACTCAACTTAATAAAATAATCTACATCATCGAATCACCCCTGCACTACGGCCAAGGATATTCGTGTATTCATTAATGGTCATGATCATGCCAACAACTGTCCATCAATGCACTACGGGCCAATGAGGACTTTTACCACATCATTTGTAACATTACGGTCATGATTATACCGAATAATCCCTGGTCATAATCATACCAAGTCCATCTATGCACTACAGGCCACATATAACTTTTAACATTTTACAAACATGAGGATGATGACAATGATATAAGAATTCAATAAAACAAGTTCAAGAATTAATTTATCCAAGAATTAACAACGTCCAAATTGTCAACATGATACTGCTTTGTGGAGTAAAATTCAAGAATGCTTAGAAGAATATTTTCATGAAAAGATACTGGATGAACCGCAATTTTCAAGGATATTCCACTAATTTCATGGAGTATAGAAGTTAAAACTTAACTAATTGAGTATAATAAAGAATGGAATAACAAAAGAAATCACCCGGCATGCGATAGACCACACAGATAGGTTATTCCAACAGAATAATAAATAATGGAACCAGGTCCGGCATAAATGCACAGACATGATATTCCGACAGAATAATAAATAATGGAACCAGGTCCGGTGTAAAACACATAGACAGGATGTTCCGACAGAATAATAACAAGACGGAACCATGTCCGGTGTAAAACACACAGACATGATGTTGCAACAGAATAATAACAAGACGGAACCAGGTCTGGTGTAAAACACACAGACAGAATATTCCACCAGAATAATAATAAAAATGGAACCAGGTCCGGTGTAAAACACCCATCTTGGGTCGTCAGATACATAGTACAGAATACAAATACAACTGTCGTGTACAATACGACAAAACATAAACTGCGAGTTTGAATACAAATATTATCTTCTAGAGAGTATTCATACTCAAAAGGAGTCCTCATTACATTTATTAACACACTATTACATAGAATAGTGAGGACTACTAACTAATACTATCATTCAAACCATCACTCCGTTCCCCGACTTGCCCCAGCTACGTTCTCATTTCCTGAAGAGAACAGTGAAAGAAAGGGTGAGCTCAACTAGCCCAGTAAGAAATATTATGACTAAGATAATGCAGAATAAATTATCATTAGCCTTCAACAATGTTAAACTGATAAAATATAATAGACATCAAGTTTAACTGCAGCGGAACAAGCAATCCATTAAAAGAGTCAAGTAGAAAATAAACTCTACTATCTTTTATGATTTAAAAGGTTTTTCAACACTGCTATCGCTGAGACTCAGCTTAATAAAATAATTCACATCATCGAATCACCCCTGCACTACGGCCAAGGATATTCGTGTATTCATTAATGGTCATGATCATGCCAACAACTGTCCATCAATACACTACGGGCCAATGATGACTTTTACCACATCATTTGTAACATTACGGTCATGATTATACCGAATAATCCCTGATCATAATCATACCAAGTCCATCTATACACTACATGCCACAGATGAGTTTCAACATTTTATAAACATGAGGATGATGACAATGATATAAGAATTCAATAAAACAAGTTTAAGAATTAATTTATCCAAGAATTAACAACGTCCAAATTGTCAACATGATACTGCTTTGTGGAGTAAAATTCAAGAATGCTTAGAAAAATATTTTC
Organism: Panax notoginseng; assembly: GCA_016801055.1. Lineage (NCBI taxonomy): Eukaryota > Viridiplantae > Streptophyta > Magnoliopsida > Apiales > Araliaceae > Panax > Panax notoginseng. The sequence continues at coordinate 193,612,888 of CM029020.1, forward strand.
ATGAAAAGATACTGGATGAAACGCAATTATCAAGGATATTCCATAAATTTTATGGAGTATAGAAGTCAAAACTTAACTAACTGAGTATAATAAAGAATGGAATAACAAAAGAAATCACCATGCATGCGATAGACCACACAGACAGGTTATTCTAACAGAATAATAAATAATGGAACCAGGTCCGGCGTAAACGCACAGACAGGATATTCCGACAGAATAATAAATAATGGAACCAGGTCCGGCGTAAATGCACAGACAGGATATTCTGATAGAATAATAAATAATGGAACCAGGTCCGGTGTAAAACACACAGACAGGATGTTCCAACAGAATAATAACAAGACGGAACCAGGTCCGGTATAAAACACACAGACAGGATGTTCCAACAGAATAATAATAAAAACGGAACCAGGTCCGGTGTAAAACACACAGACAGGATGTTCCAACAGAATAACAGAAGAATGTCACCAAGTATAGGGTAGACCGCGTATACAGGTTATTCCAACAGAATAATAATAAATAGAATAACAACAGTTCTCTTCATGAATAAGAAAGAATAACACCCCTTACCGTTTTAAAGAAAAACTGAAATAAGGAAGTAGTTAAGTAGCAGAATACTTTTCTTTTCTCTCTCTATAGTTTCTCTCTATAGTTTCTCTCTCTAGAGTTCAGTGAATTCGTAAGAAATAATGATGGAATGAGCTGCTATTTATAGAAAAATAGAATGCATAGTAACTAATCCATGAACGGTCCAGATTGATTACTTTAATCTGACGGTCCATATTTAAAGAAAAATCTTTTAAATAAAATATAATATATTCTATTTATAGAATAACTTTAATAAAGTATTCTGTTTTATATAAAAAGATGTTTCTGTTTTATATAAAAAGATGTTTCTGTTTTATTACCTTAATAATACGAATAAAACAAAACTTCATTATCGCTAAATAATTCATATTATTAACTGACAATAATTGAATCGAACTGAGTGACTTCTTACATAAGCATTAATAATCAATACCGTGTGCTACTATGCAACCACACGTATTACTGTACTTTTACTACCGAGTAGTTCAACAGTATCAATGGTAAAACTTCCGCCGTTATTTTTAATAAAATATTTTTGTCGTTTTCTCAATCCGACAATAATTCTATTGTGGGGTCCACCAATGATTGTGCCGTTGTACGAATATTCCCTGTTAAAACGAATATTCCCCGACCAATCGAATATTATATAACAACTTGCGTACTTTGTAAAATTTATAAATATTACCCACAACTATAACATTATATCAAATTAACTCCATAATATTCAAAAATGATATTTATAGAAAATTCATCTTTATTTATAAAAGTTGGGGTCTTACAACCTCCCCTTCTTATAAAATTTCGCCCTCGAAATTAGGGTACGTACCTGGTATGTCGAAGAGGTAAGGATACCTTGATTTTATTTCAGATTCTAACTCCCAAGTCATTTCCTCAACATCGTGGTTTCTCCACAAAACTTTGACTTGAGGTATAACCTTGGAGCGTAGAATATGTTCCTTCTTATCCAAGATTTGAACAAAACTTCTTCATACGTCAAATCTTCTGCTATTTCGTCCGGTTCTAACTCAATAATGTGGTTCGGGTCTTCCACATATTTATGTAACATGGATATGTGAAAAACGTTATGAACACGAGACATACTTGGCGGTAAAGCGAGTCTATAAGCCACAGTTCCTACTCGATCGAGGATTAAAAATGGACCGATGAATCGAGGATTGAGCTTTCCTCTCTTTCCAAATCTCGTAACTCCTTTCCATGGAGCAACACGTAAGAACACATGATCTCCTATATCAAATTCCACGTCCTTTCGATGAAGATCAGCATAACTCTTTTGTCGATCTTGTGAGGTTTTTATACGTTGTCGGATCGTTTGAATCTTTTCTGTAGTCATACGTACCAACTCCGGTCCCAACAACGTTGCTTCACCCACCTCATCCCAGCATACTAGAGAACGACATTTTCTTCCATACAATGCTTCGAATGGAGCCATGCCAATACTTGCTTGATAACTGTTGTTGTAGGAAAACTCCACCAATGGTAAGAACTTGTCCCAACTTCCCTTGAAGTCAAGGACACAGAGTCTTAATAAATCTTCTAGAGTTTGAATAGTCCTCTCTGATTGTCCGTCCGTCTGAGGATGATATGCCGAACTAAATCGTAAATTCGTGCCCATAGCTTTTTGTAAACTAACCCAAAATCGTGAAGTGAATCTTGGGTCTCGATCAGAAACTATGGATACTGGCATACCATGCAGTCTTACAATCTCGTTTATGTACATACGAGCAAGACGTTCAAGTGTATAAGTTTCTCGTATCGGTAAGAAATGAGCAGACTTGGTCAATCTATCAACAATGACCCAAATCGCATCTATACCTTGAGAAACCTTAGGAAGAACGGTAACGAAATCCATGGTAATGTGCTCCCACTTCCATTCTGGAATTTCAAGTGGTTGCAATGGACCTTTTGGTACTTGATGCTCCGCTTTGACTCGTTGACAAGTTAGACACCTTGAGATAAACAACGCTATCTCTCTCTTCATATTGCTCCACCAAAATGTATGACGAAGATCATGATACATTTTGGTACTTCCAGGATGGATTGCAAACGGTGTGTTGTGCGCCTCCATCATGATTTCATACTTTAAATCAGGGTTGTTAGGAACACAAAGTCTGGAGTTGACTCGAAGTATTCCTTCTTCATCGATTCTTGCTTCCGGCATAGCACCTTCTTGCACTTTCTTCCTCATACGCATCAGCTCCAGGTCTGTAGCTTGAGCAGCTTTAACTTTATCGATTAAAGTTGGTTCTACTCGTATATTCGCCATCATCACATGGGTCCCTGGAGTCTTTAACTCTATCTCCATCCTTTGCAAGTCACACAAAATGGGCCTTTGTGTTGACAATATCGCACTCGTACTTGCATATGATCTTCTACTCAATGCGTCAGCTACCACGTTCGCTTTTCCAGGATGGTATTGAATGGTATGATCATAATCTTTCAACAGTTCAAGCCAACGTCGTTGTCGCATGTTGAGTTCCTTTTGAGTGAAGAAATATTTGAGGCTTTTATGATCCGTAAAGATCTCCACCTTCTCCCCATACAAGTAATGCCTCCAAATTTTAAGTGCAAAGACAACAGCTGCCAACTCTAGATCATGAGTAGGATAATTTCTCTCATATTCCTTGAGTTGTCTTGATGCATAGGCTATGACTTTTCCATGTTGCATGAGAACGCATCCCAACCCTTTGCTCGAAGCATCACTGTAGATGACAAATCCCTCCGAGCCAGATGGTATTGTTAGAACAGGTGCTGAAATGAGTCTCCTCTTGAGTTCTTGAAAACTCTTCTCACATTCTTCGCTCCAACCGAACTTTGTATCTTTTCGAGTCAGCTGAGTTAATGGAGTAGCGATTCGAGAAAATCCTTCCACGAATCTCCGATAATAACCAGCTAAACCAAGAAAGCTACGTACTTCGGTCACTGATTTAGGTTGCTCCCAGCTTTGAATAGCTTCAATCTTTGCCGGGTCAACCGATATTCCACGACTTGATACTACGTGCCCAAGGAATGCTACCTCCTCCAGCCAGAACTCGCATTTCTTAACTTGGCATAAAGCTTGTATTCACGAAGCTTTTGGAGTACCAGCCTCAAGTGTTGCTCATGATCTTCACGGCTTTTGGAATAAATAAGGATGTCATCAATAAAGACGACCACAAAGTGATCCAAATATTCCTTGAATACCCGGTTCATCATATCCATGAAGGCAGCAGGAGCATTAGTCAATCCAAAGGACATGACTAGGAATTCATAATGCCCGTACCGAGTTCTGAAAGCCGTCTTTGGAATATCCTCAGTTCTAACCTTCAGCTGATGATATCCAGAACGAAGATCGATCTTTGAAAAAAATTGTGCTCCTTGCAACTGGTCAAACAGGTCATCAATACGTGGCAATGGGTACCTGTTTTTGATGGTGACATGATTCAACTCCCGATAATCAATACAAAGTCGCATACTTCCATCTTTCTTCTTCACGAATAGCACAGGAGCACCCCAAGGAGAAGTACTAGGACGAATAAAGCCAATGTCTAACAATTCCTGCAGTTGGATCTTTAACTCCTGAAGTTCAATAGGAGCCATTCGATATGGGGCTTTGGAAATGGGTTTTGTACCGGGTTCAAGGTCGATACAAAATTCAATTTCACGCTCTGGGGGTAGGCCAGGAAGTTCTTCAGGGAATACGTCAGAGAATTTATTAACAATAGAAATATCATTCAAAACTGACGTATTTTTGTTTAGATCCGTGACATGAGCTAAGAAAGCTTGACATCCGTTTTTTAATAAACGAATAGCTTTATGGCTTGAGATGACAGCGATTGATTTTAATGGTTTGGTTGCTTGAATTCGCATAATAGGTCGATTAGGAATATGAAAGCTAACAACCTTACGAAAACAATCAATTTTTGCATGATGAGTAGTTAACCAATCAATCCCTAGAATCACGTCAAATGCAAGTATTTTTAATGAAATAAGATCGACAAGTAATGTGTGGGTACCAACTTGAACCAAACAAGACTTATAAATCGTGGATGTAATGAAGGTTTCTCCCAATAGAGTTTCAACAGATAAGTCAAAGTCTAATTTCTCCGGAGTCAAATTTAATCGATGAGCGCAAGTAGGAGAAATAAAAGAATGGGTAGAACCGGTATCAAATAAAGTATAGACTTCGTTAGAGTTTATGATAAGCTTACCCGTGATGACCTCATTCGGGTTCCTTGCTTTCTGGGAGGTCACAACAAACGCTCTCCCTTGCACTACCGGTTTTGACTTTTCTTGGACGGCCTTTGGTGTCTCCATCTTGGCTGAACTTGTTTTTGGTAAACGACAAAATCGAGCTAAATGACCTTCTCTTCCACAATTATTATATGCTTTAGACGGCATCATACAGTTTGGACTGATGTGCCCCTCCCCTCCGCATTTGAAACATATGATAGGTGGTCGTTCTCCTTCCTTAACAACGGGTGCTGGTGCTGACGTCTTTCCATCATTGTTGAATCTCCTCTTCTTGAAATGACCATTCTTATTGTTTTGGCCCTGATTACCTCCGAAATGGTTACCATTTCTGGCCTGTTGATTCCCTCCATGCTTGTTGTCACCGCTTCGATGACTGCTCTCACTGGTATTATCATTTTGCCGACTGCTCTCTTTTGGTTGCGTTGACTCGTTATCGCGCTCCACTAACTGAGCCCTATTCACAACATCTGAATACAAACACAGTTTATGAGAAATAAGATGTTGACGTATCTCAGGTTTCAAACCTCGCAAAAACATTCGCGTCATTCGCTCTTCATTATCCACCAAGTGGGACGTAAATCGGGACAACTCAACAAATTTAGCCTCATACTGCGACACGGTCATATTATTCTGCTCCAATTTGATGAACTTCACCTCCTTCATGTGACGAACACTTTCGAGAAAGTATTTGTCATTGAACAGCTCTTGGAACTTCTCCCAAGACATCTTCAGTGCGGCAGGTTGAGTACGCTTAATCAATTCCCACCGGTAATCTGCCTCTCCTCGCAACATATAGGCGGCAAAAGGGAACCTTTTTCTCTTCGGAGCATCCCAAGATATCAAATATCTTGGTGATCTGCTTTATCCATGTTTCCGTTATAAGTGGTTTTGGCTCTCCCTTAAACTCCGGTGGTCCCAGCTCCTTGAACTGTTTAGCGGTGACCGTTCGAGAGTTTTCAGTGTTTCCACCTATATTTTGGACAGGAGTCGCTCTCGCCTGCTGTTGCATGAACTGCATAAAGCTTCTGAACATTCCATCATTCATCATCTGGTCAGTGTTATTGTTTGCATGAGGATTGTCACCTTCTTGATGCATATTATCCTGATTATTGATATGTGGTGAATCAACAGTCGCCTGTGCTCCATTGCTATTCTCAACAATCTCAGATGCCATTTTCAGATACTGCCACAAAACAAAATTTAATTGGTATGTCATATATTATCTTTATATTATGACTGACCAATTAAATACCATGCAAATAAACTTAGGTAGGTCATACTAGCGAATGAATTCCCCGTCTCTCCCCTCCTAGTTCTATTCTCACATCTTAGCCAGGGATCATATCCTTAAGCTCTGATACCAACTGGGACGCACAAAAAATTAGGTATACATCACCCATCTTGGGTCGTCAGATACATGGTACAGAATACAAATACAACTTACTAATACAACTGTCGTGTACAATACGACAAAATATAACTGTGAGTTTGAATACAATTATTGTCTACTAGAGAGTATACATACTCAAAAGGAGTCCTCATTATAATTATTAACACACTATTTAATAGAATAGTGAGGACTACTAATACTATATCTGGTCCATCACTCCGTTCCCCGACTCGTCCCAGCTATATTCTCATTTTCTGAAGAGAACAGTGAAAGAAAGGGTGAGCTCAACTAGCCCAGTAAGAAATATTATGACTAAGATAATGCAGAATAAATTATCATTAGCCTTCAACAGTGTTAAACTGATAAAATATAACGACATCAAGTTTAACTGCAGCGGAACAAGCAATCCATTAAAAGAGTCAAGTAGAAAATAAAATCTACTATCTTTTATGATTTAAAAGGTTTTTCAACACTGTTATCGCTGGGACTCAGCTTAATAAAATAATCCACATCATCGAATCACCCCTGCACTACGGCCAAGGATATTCGTGTATTCATTAATGGTCATGATCATGCCAACAACTGTCCATCAATGCACTACGGGCCAATGAGGACTTTTACCACATCATTTGTAACATTACGGTCATGATTATACCGAATAATCCCTGGTCATAATCATACCAAGTCCATCTATGCACTACAGGCCACAGATGACTTTTAACATTTTATAAACATGAGGATGATGACAATGATATAAGAATTCAATAAAACAAGTTCAAGAATTAATTTATCCAAGAATTAACAACGTCCAAATTGTCAACATGATACTGCTTTGTGGAGTAAAATTTAAGAATGCTTAGAAGAATATTTTCATGAAAAGATACTGGATGAACCGCAATTATCAAGGATATTCCACTAATTTCATGGAGTATAGAAGTTAAAACTTAACCAACTGAGTATAATAAAGAATGGAATAACAAAAGAAATCACCCGGCATGCGATAGACCGCACAGACAGGTTATTCCAACAGAATAATAAATAATGGAACCAGGTCCGGCGTAAACGCACAGACAGGATATTCCGACAGAATAATAAATAATGAAACCAGGTCCAGTGTAAAACACACAGACAGGATGTTTCGACAGAATAATAACAAGACGGAACCAGGTCCGGTGTAAAACACACAGACATGATGTTCCAACAGAATAATAACAAGACGGAACCAGGTCCGGTGTAAAACACACAGACAGGATGTTCCAACAGAATAATAATAAAAACGGAACCAGGTCCGGTGTAAAACACACAGACAGGATGTTCCAACAGAATAATAGAAGAATGTCACCAAGTATAGGGTAGACCGCGTATACAGGTTATTCCAACAGAATAATAAGAAATGGAATAACAACAGTTCTCTTCATGAATAAGAAAGAATAACACCCCTTACCGTTTTAAAGAAGAACTGAAATAAGGAAGTAGTTAAGTAGCAGAATACTTTTCTTTTCTCTCTCTATAGTTTCTCTCTATAGTTTCTCTCTCTAGAGTTCAGTGAATTCGTAAGAAATAATGAAGAATGAGCTGCTATTTATAGAAAAATAGAATGCATAGTAACTAATCCATGAACGGTCCAGATTGATTACTTTAATCTGACGGTCCATATTTAAAGAAAAATCTTTTAAATAAAATATAATATATTCTATTTATAGAATAACTTTAATAAAGTATTCTGTTTTATATAAAAAGATGTTTCTGTTTTATTACGTTAATAATACGAATAAAACAAAACTTCATTATCGCTAAATAATTCATATTATTAACTGACAATAATTGAATCAAACTGAGTGACTTCTCACATAAGCATTAATAATCAATACCGTGTGCTACTATGCAACCACACGTATTACTGTACTTTTACTACCGAGTAGTTCAACAGTATCAATGGTAAAACTTCCGCCGTTATTTTTAATAAAATATTTTTGTCGTTTTCTCAATCGGACAATAATTCCATTGTGGGGTCCACCAATGATTGTGCCGTTGTACGAATATTCCCTGTTAAAACGAATATTCCCCGACCAATCGAATATTATATAACAACTTGCGTACTTTGTAAAATTTATAAATATTACCCACAGCTATAACATTATATCAAATTAACTCCATAATATTCAAAAATGATATTTATAGAAAATCCATCTTTATTTATAAAAGTTGGGGTCTTACAACCTCCCCTTCTTATGAAATTTCGCCCTCGAAATTAGGGTACGTACCTGGTATGTCGAAGAGGTAATGATATCTTAATTTTATTTCAGATTTTAACTCCCAAGTCATTTCCTCAACATCGTGGTTTCTCCACAAAACTTTGACTTGAGGTATAAACTTGGAGCGTAGAATATGTTCCTTCTTATCTAAGATTTGAATAAAAACTTCTTCATACGTCAAATCTTCTGCTATTTCATCCGGTTCTAACTCAATAATGCGGTTCGGGTCTTCCACATATTTATGTAACATGGATATGTGAAAAACGTTATGAACACGAGACATACTTGGCGGTAAAGCGAGTCTATAAGCCACAGTTCCTACTCGATCGAGGATTAAAAATGGACCAATGAATCGAGGATTGAACTTTTATCTCTTTCCAAATCTCGTAACTCCTTTCCATGGAGCAACACGTAAGAACACATGATCTCCTATATCAAATTCCACGTCCTTTCGATGAAGATCAGCATAACTCTTTTGTCGATCTTGTGAGGTTTTTATACGTTATCGGATCGTTTGAATCTTTTCTGTAGTCATACGTACCAACTCCGGTCCCAACAATGTTGCTTCACCCACCTCATCCCAGCATACTAGAGAACGACATTTTCTTCCATACAATGCTTCGAATGGAGCCATGCCAATACTTGCTTGATAACTGTTATTGTAGGAAAACTCCACCAATGGTAAGAACTTGTCCCAACTTCCCTTGAAGTCAAGGACACAGAGTCTTAATAAATCTTCTAGAGTTTGAATAGTTCTCTCTGATTGTCCGTCCGTTTGAGGATGATATGCCGAACTATATCGTAAATCCATGCCCATAAATTTTTGTAAACTAACCCAAAATCATGAAGTGAATCTTGGGTCTCGATCAGAAACTATGGATACTGGCATACCATGCAGTCTTACAATCTCGTTTATGTACATACGAGCAAGACGTTCAAGTGTATAAGTTTCTCGTATCGGTAAGAAATGAGCCGACTTAGTCAATCTATCAACAATGACCCAAATCGCATCTATACCTTGAGAAACCTTAGGAAGACCGGTAATGAAATTCATGGTAATGTGCTCCCACTTCCATTCTGGAATTTCAAGTGGTTGCAATGGACCTTTTGGTACTTGATGCTCCGCTTTGACTCGTTAACAAGTTAGACACCTTGAGATAAATAACGCTATCTCTCTCTTCATATTGCTTCACCAAAATGTATGACGAAGATTATGATACATTTTGGTACTTCCAGGATGGATTGCAAACGGTGTGTTGTGCGCCTCCATCATGATTTCATACTTTAAATCAGGGTTGTTAGGAACACAAAGTCTGGAGTTGACTCGAAGTATTCCTTCTTCATCGATTCTTGCTTCCGGCATAGCACCTTCTTGCACTTTCTTCCTCATACGCATCAGCTCCAGGTCTGTAGCTTGAGCAGCTTTAACTTTATCGATTAAAGTTGGTTCTACTCGTATATTCGTCATCATCACATGGGTCCCTGGAGTCTTTAACTCTATCTCCATCCTTTGCAAGTCACACAAAATGGACCTTTGTGTTGACAACATCGCACTCGTACTTGCATATGATCTTCTACTCAATGCGTCAGCTACCACGTTCACTTTTCCAGGATGGTATTGAATGGTATGATCATAATCTTTCAACAGTTCAAGCCAACGTCGTTGTCGCAAGTTGAGTTCCTTTTGAGTGAAGAAATATTTGAGGCTTTTATGATCCGTAAAGATCTCCACCTTCTCCCCATACAAGTAATGCCTCCAAATTTTAAGTGAAAAGACAACAGCTGCCAACTCTAGATCACGAGTAGGATAATTTCTCTCATATTCCTTGAGTTGTCTTGATGCATAGGCTATGACTTTTCCATGATGCATGAGAACGCATCCCAACCCTTTGCTCGAAGCATCACTGTAGATGACAAATCCCTCCGAGCCAGATGGTATTGTTAGAACAGGTGCTGAAATGAGTCTCCTCTTGAGTTCTTGAAAACTCTTCTCACATTCTTCACTCCAACCGAACTTTGTATCTTTTCGAGTCAGCTGAGTTAATGGAGTAGCGATTCGAGAAAATCCTTCCACGAATCTCCGATAATAACCAGCTAAACCAAGAAAGCTACGTACTTCGGTCACTGATTTAGGTTGCTCCCAGCTTTGAATAGCTTCAATCTTTGCCGGGTCAACCGATATTCCACGACTTGATACTACGTGCCCAAGGAATGCTACCTCCTCCAGCCAGAACTCGCATTTCTTTAACTTGGCATAAAGCTTGTATTCACGAAGCTTTTGGAGTACTAGCCTCAAGTGTTGCTCATGATCTTCACGGCTTTTGGAATAAATAAGGATGTCATCAATAAAGACGACCACAAAGTGATCTAAATATTCCTTGAATACCCGGTTCATCATATCCATGAAGGCAGCATGAGCATTAGTCAATCCAAAGGACATGACTAGGAATTCATAATGCCCGTTCCGAGTTCTGAAAGCCGTCTTTGGAATATCCTCAGTTCTAACCTTCAGCTGATGATATCCGGAACGAAGATCGATCTTTGAAAAGAATTATGCTCCTTGCAACTGGTTAAACAGGTCATCAATATGTGGAATGGGTACCTGTTTTTGATGGTGACATGATTCAACTCTCGATAATCAATACAAAGTTGCATACTTCTATCTTTCTTCTTCATGAATAGCACAGGAGCACCCCAAGGAGAAGTACTAGGATGAATAAAGCCAATGTCTAATAATTCCTGCAGTTGGATCTTTAACTCCTGAAGTTCAATAGGAGCCATTCGATATGGGGCTTTGGAAATGGGTTTTGTACCGGGTTTAAGGTCGATACAAAATTCAATTTCATGCTCTGGGGGTAGGCCAGGAAGTTCTTCAGGGAATACGTCAGAGAATTTATTAACAATAGAAATATCATTCAAAACTGACGTATTTTTATTTAGATCCGTGACATGAGCTAAGAAAGCTTGACATCCGTTTTTTAATAAACGAATAGCTTTATGGCTTGAGATGACAGCGATTGATTTTAATGGTTTGGTTGCTTGAATTCGCATAATAGGTCGATTAGGAATATGAAAGCTAACAACCTTACGAAAATAATCAATTTTTGCATGATGAATAGTTAACCAATCAATCCCTAGAATCACGTCAAATGCAAGTATTTTTAATGAAATAAGATAGACAAGTAATGTGTGGGTACCAACTTGAACCAAACAAGACTTATAAATCGTGGATGTAATGAAGGTTTCTCCCAATGGAATTTCAACAGATAAGTCAAAGTCTAATTTCTCCGGAGTCAAATTTAATCGATGAGCGCAAGTAGGAGAAATAACAGAATGGGTAGAACCGGTATCAAATATAGTATAGACTTCGTTAGAGTTTATGATAAGCTTACCCGTGATGACCTCATTCGGGTTCCTTGCTTTCTGGGAGGTCACAACAAACGCTCTCCCTTGCACTACCGGTTTTGACTTTTCTGGGACGGCCTTCGGTGTCTCCATCTTGGCTGAACTTGTTTTTGGTAAACGACAAAATCGAGCTAAATGACCTTCTCTTCCACAATTATTATATGCTTTAGACGGTATCATACAGTTTGGACTGATGTGCCCCTCCCCTCCGCATTTAAAACATATGATAGGTGGTCGTTCTCCTTCCTTAACAACGGGTGCTGGTGCTGACGTCTTTCCATCATTGTTGAATCTCCTCTTCGTGAAATGACCATTCTTATTGTTTTGGCCCTGATTACCACCAAAATGGTTACCATTTCTGGCCTGTTGATTCCCTCCACGTTTGTTGTCACCGCTTCGATGACTGCTCTCACTGGTATTATCATTTTGCCGACTGCTCTCTTTTGGTTACGTTGACTCGTTATCGCGCTCCACTAACTGAGCCCTATTCACAACATCTGAATACAAACACAGTTTATGAGAAATAAGATGTTGACGTATCTCAGGTTTCAAACCTCGCAAAAACATTCGCGTCATTCGCTCTTCATTATCCACCACGTGGGACGCAAATCGGGACAACTCAACAAATTTAGCCTCATACTGCGACACGGTCATATTATTCTGCTCCAATTTGATGAACTTCACCTCCTTCATGTGACGAACACTTTCGAGAAAGTATTTGTCATTGAACAGCTCTTGGAACTTCTCCCAAGACATCTTCAGTGCGGCAGGTTGAGTACGCTTAATCGATTCCCACCGGTAATCTGCCTCTCCTCGCAACATAAAGGCGGCAAAAGGGAACCTTTTGCTCCTCGAAGCATCCCAAGATATCAAATATATTGGTGATCTGCTTTATCCATGTTTCCGCTATAAGTGGTTTTGGCTCTCCCTTAAACTCCGGTGGTCCCAACTCCTTGAACTGTTTAGCGGTGACCGTCCGAAAGTTTTCAGTGTTTCCACCTATATTTTGGACAGGAGCCGCTCTCGTCTGCTGTTGCATGAACTGCATAAAGCTTCTGAACATTCCATCATTCATCATCTGGTCAGTGTTGTTGTTTGCATGAGGATTGTCACCTTCTTGATGCACATTATCCTGATTATTGATATGTGGTGAATCAACAGTCGCCTGTGCTCCATTGCTATTCTCAACATTCTCAGATGCCATTTTCAGATACTGCCACAAAACAAAAGTTAATTGATATGTCATATATTATCCTTATATTATGACCGACCAATTAAATACCATGCAAATAAACTTAGGTAGGTCATACTAGCGAAGAAATTCTCCGTCTCTCCCCTCCTAGTTCTATTCTCACATCTTAGCCAGGGATCATATCCTTAAGCTCTGATACCAACTGTGACGCCCACAAAATTAGGTATACATCACCCATCTTGGGTCGTCAGATACATGGTACAGAATACAAATACAACTTACTAATACAACTGTCGTGTACAATACGACAAAACATAACTGTGAGTTTGAATACAATTATTGTCTACTAGAGACTATACAAACTCAAAAGGAGTCCTCATTACAATTATTGTCACACTATTTAATAGAATAATGAGGACTACTAATACTATCATCTGGTCCATCACTCCGTTCCCCGACTCGTCCCAGCTATATTCTCATTTCCTGAAGAGAACAGTGAAAGAAAGGGTGAGCTAAACTAGCCCAGTAAAAAATATTATGACTAAGATAATGCAGAATAAATTATCATTGGCCTTTAACAGTGTTAAACTGATAAAATATAACAAACATCAAGTTTAACTGCAGCGGAACAAATAATCCATTAAAAGGGTCAAGTAGAGAATAAAATCTACTATCTTCTATGATTTAAAAGGTTTTTCAACATTGTAATCCCTGGGACTCAGCTTAATAAAATAATCCACATCATCGAATCACCCCTGCACTACGGCCAAGGATGTTCGTGTATTCATTAATAGTCATGATCATGCCAACAACTGTCCATCAATGCACTACGGGCCAATGAGGACTTTTACCACATCATTTGTAACATTACGGTCATGATTATACCGAATAATCCCTGGTCATAATCATATCAAGTCCATCTATGCACTACAGGCCACAGATAACTTTTAACATTTTATAAACATGAGGATGATGACAATGATATAAGAATTCAATAAAACAAGTTCAAGAATTAATTTATCCAAGAATTAACAACGTCCAAATTGTCAACATGATACTGCTTTGTGGAGTAAAATTCAAGAATGCTTAGAAGAATATTTTCAGGAAAAGATACTGGATGAACCACAATTATAAAGGATATTCTACTAATTTTATGGAGTATAGAAGTTAAAACTTAACCAATTGAGTATAATAAAGAATCGAATAACAAAAGAAATCACCCGGCATGCGATAGACCATACAGACAGGTTATTCTAACAGAATAATAAATAATTGAACCAGGTCCGGCGTAAATGCACAGACATGATATTCCGATAGAATAATAAATAATGAAAGCAGGTCCAGTGTAAAACACACAGACAGGATATTTCGACAGAATAATAACAAGACGGAACCATGTCCGGTGTAAAACACACAGACATGATGTTGCAACAGAATAATAACAAGACGGAACCAGGTCCGGTGTAAAACACACAGACAGGATGTTCCACCAGAATAATAATAAAAACGGAACCAGGTCCGGTGTAAAACACACAGACAGGATGTTCCAACAGAATAACAGAAGAATGTCACCAAGTATAGGGTAGACCGCGTATACAGGTTATTCCAACAGAATAATAAGAAATAGAATAACAACAGTTCTCTTCATGAATAAGAAAGAATAACACCCCTTACCGTTTTAAAGAAGAACTGAAATAAGGAAGTAGTTAAGTAGCAGAATACTTTTCTTTTCTCTCTCTCTATAGTTTCTCTCTATAGTTTCTCTCTCTAGAGTTCAGTGAATTCGTAAGAAATAATGATAGAATGAGTTGCTATTTATTGAAAAATGGAATGCATAGTAACTAATCCATGAACGGTCCAGATTGATTACTTTAATCTGACGGTCCATATTTAAAGAAAAATCTTTTAAATAAAATATAATATATTCTATTTATAGAATAACTTTAATAAAGTATTCTGTTTTATATAAAAAGATGTTTCTGTTTTATTACGTTAATAATACGAATAAAACAAAACTTCATTATCGCTAAATAATTCATATTATTAACTGACAATAATTGAATCAAACTGAGTGACTTCTTACATAAGCATTAATAATCAATACCGTGTGCTACTATGCAACCACACGTATTACTGTACTTTTACCACCGAGTAGTTCAACAGTATCAGTGGTAAAACTTCTGTCGTTATTTTTAATAAAATATTTTTATCGTTTTCTCAATTCGACAATAATTCCGTTGTGGGGTCCACCAATGATTGTGCCGTTGTACGAATATTCCCTGTTAAAACGAATATTTCCCGACCAATCGAATATTATATAACAACTTGCGTACTTTGTAAAATTTATAAATATTACCCACAACTATAAAATTATATCAAATTAACTCCATAATATTTAAAAATGATATTTATAAAAAATTCATCTTTATTTGTAAAAGTTGGGGTCTTACAAGGGGAATAGAACGGTGGTCTCTAGCTGTGGAGTTCTCCCTAAATAGTATAAAAAAGTGTGTTGTATTTTGTACATCATTTAGTAGTTATATTTGGTGAATCAAATAGGGTGAGGCTGTAAGACCCCAACTTATTAACGAATAAAATCAAATTTTCTCTAAATATTATTGTGAATAATAAGGTGTTAATTTGATATAATGCTTTGGTTATGGGTGAAATGTGCAAAATTTTCAAAATAAACAAGTGGTTATAAAATATTCATTGTTGACGGGGAATATTCGTTTGGTCGTGGAATATTCTTTCTGTCGGGGAATATTCGTACGACGGCGCAGTCATTTGTGGGCCCCAAAACGGATAACGGTCGGATGAAGGAAACGACAAATTTGAGTTTTTATAAATAACGGCGTAGTTGTTACCGTTAATACTGTTGAAATATCCGGCGGTTAAAATACAGTAATACGCACAGTTACACAGTAGCACACGATTTTGTACAGTATTTATGAATTATTGATCCTTACATAAGAAGGCACTACTCAATAATTGTTATAGTAGTTACTGTTCAATATTTTATTTTATTGATTCAATAATTGCTGCGTTGATATTTTATATTATTGTTGTTTTAATAATTGTCACTGCACAGTATTTCCCATTATCAGATCAATAATTCAAATTATTGGAATAATATTATTAGATAGCATTATTGACAATGTCTAGAAAGTTCTGTCTAAGGAGAGGTTTGGTCACCTAATTGCGCGCCAATAAGGAAAAATCCTTATTGGAAAGCCCCCTCTTTCCTGCGAACGGCCTAGTTGTCATAATTGTGATTCTGTAATATTATTTGTGAATAATTAATTATTGATTTATATGATAAGGAAATATTTATTATTTTATGTGGATATAAATGATGGATTTATTTATGTGGTTATAAATGAAGGAATTAATGTTGAGGTATTTTATCAGTATTTTTCGGATTGAAGGTATTAAAAGATCAAATCGGTGTTCTTAAAGCTATATTGCATGAGTTATAATTTTTAATCCGACCGTTGGATCGTTGTGATTTTTGGATATGTTATTTATATATAAGTTGAGTATATGTCTACAAATTTTGAACCGTTAAAAATGAACGTATGATTTGTTATGAATTTTAAGAGATGACTGGTTCAGAAATTGTTGAAGTTTCAGAATTTATCATTTTGGTGGAAAATTCTAGAATTGGTGGGCCCCACTTTTGGTTGGTGAGAAATGTACTGAAATTTTTATTCAAATGTGGTTGGTGAGAATAGTAGCAGGTAAAGCCACCAGATTCCAGGTCAAGTCTGCTTCGGCGTGCTAACATTTTCTTATAAATAGAGGGCTAAGTTAGAATTGAAAATCACACCAGAATTCATAAGTTTTCTCTCTTTCTCTCTCTATATTATCGAGTGTGTTTTGTGAGTATTTTGATACTTTGAGAGTTGCTATTTAGCACGAGTTTCATTCAGCTTCATATCCGATATTCCGATCAGAAGTACTGTTCGTCTGAGGTAAGGGATGTTATTTTTTTCGTAAATGATATTGTTTCTTTCAATATCATTATGCCAAAATATTGGTTTGAACTTTTTATTAAATTTGAAACTTTTTGTGTCGAGGTTACTATTCACGTCTACGGCACTATTCACGTATACGACACTATTCACGAATACGACACTATTCACCGAAAAATGAAATTTTCTTCTTTTTGTCCAAGATGTCTATTATGGTTACTATCTTTGATTGTATCCATGTTTTGATCATTATTTTTGAATTCTGCTTCAAAATTTGTTATTTCGGAGTATTATTAAACTTGGATAAACCGTAATACGAATTTCTAATAATTGTTCTTTTATCTCACTGGATTCATTTTTCTTTAAGATCTTTTTCATCATCCTCAGTCCTAAATGATGATATTATTGAATATCTTTGGCCTGTGTGCAAAGATGAATGATTACCTAATGAATATCTTTGGCCCATAGTGCAAAGATGAATAGGTGTTGAGATGAACATGACCAACTGGTGATACAAATGAATATCTTTGGCCTGTAGTGTAAAGATGAATATTTGATTCAAGATGTATATTGATTGATGTTACAGGGATAAAATATTGATGATGGACTTTTAAATTTTAGAAGCTAGTAGAATTCATTCTCTACTTGACTCTTCTAATGGATTGCTGTTTTCGCTGCAGTTGTTGATCTAAAGCTTATTGTCTATTATATTCTATCAGATTTTTCCCTGTTGAAGACTAATGATAATTTGTTGTATATTATCTTAGTCATAACAATCTTTACTAGTCTAGTTGAACTCACACTTTCCTTTTTGTTCCATTTTTCTCAGGAGGCGAGAATATAGCGGGAACTAGTCGGGGTGTGGAGTGATGTTCCAGTCAGTTGTGTAGCAGTCCTAACTATTTTATAAAATAGTGTGATAATAATTGTAATGAGGACTCCTTTTGAGTTTGTATACTGTCTATTAGATAGTATTTGTATTTAAACTCACAGTATTGGGTTGTTATATTTTACACAGCAATTGTATTAGTAAAATTGTATTTGTTTCTGTACCAAGTATTTGGCGACTCATAATGGGTGATATATACCTATTTTGGGGGCGTCACAGTTGGTATTAGAGCTTAGGGATATGGTCTCTGACGGAGATCGGGGAACAGAACTAGGAGGGGAGAGACGAGTAAATCCTTCGCTAGTGTGTCCTACCTAAGCTTATTTGTTGGTTGGTCATAATATAGGGATATTATGTGATATGTTAATTTGTTTAATTAACCCTTGTTTTATGGCAGTATTTAGGAATGGCTGCATAGAACGTTAACAATGGAGTGAATGAGACCGTGGAGACACCTTTAATCACCACCCAGGGGAACGTGCAACAGGAAGGCAATATTCCTCCTGTAAACAACACCACCGAACAAATGATGAATGATGGAATGTTTAGAAGCTTTTTGCAGTTCATGCAAAATCAGACGAGGGACACTCATGTGCAAAATACGGGTGGAAATGATAGCAACGCGCGGCTTGTCATAGCCAAGCAGTTCAAAGAGTTGGGACCACCAGACTTTCAGGGAAAGCCGGATCCGATCAAGGCGGAAACGTGGATCAAGCAAATTACCAAGATATTCGATGTCTTGGGATGCACGGAGGAACAGAAGGTTCCATTCGCAACCTTTATGTTCCGCAATGAGGCAGACTACTGGTGGGAGTCTGTGAAGCGTACCCAGCCTGACGCACTCAACATGTCCTGTGAAACGTTTCAGAAACTATTTAATGACAAGTACTTTCCTGAAAGTATTCGTCATATGAAGGAGGTAGAGTTTATTAGACTGGAGAAAAATAACATGACAGTGTCCCAGTACGAGGCGAAGTTTGCAGAGTTATCCTGGTTTGCACCTCATTTGGTTGAGAATGAGAAACGAATGGCAAGGATGTTTCTGAGAGGTTTAAAACCCGAGATTCGGCAATATCTTATCTCTCATAAATTTTCTTTATATTCAGATGTTGTAAAAAGGGCTCAATTATTAGAGCGAGATAATGAGTATGTTCAACCGAGGGAACACAACCAAGGTAATACCGGTGGCAGCGGTCATCGGACCAATGAAAACCAGCAGGGAGGAAAGTATTCAGACAAAAGCGGTAACCACTCGGTGGTAATCGTGGCCGTGATAATAGAAAGAGCGAGTCGGGATGAGATTTTAAGAAGAAAAGGTACAACAATGATAACGTGAAGACGTCAGCACAAACATCAATTATTTTTAGGGGAGGAGAACGACCACCGGTCGTATGTTACAAATGCGGGAAAGAGGGACATATCAGCCCAAACTACCCACAACAATCTAAGGTATGTTATAACTGTGGAAAGGAGGGTCATATAGCTCAAGAGTGTTCTATAGCAAAACCAAGTTCAGCGGGTATGATGACTTCAAAAGCTGTCCCGGATAAGTCGAAATCAGCGGTTCCTAGAAGGGCGTTTGTCGTGACTGCCCAAAACGCGAGAAACCCAAACGAGGTGATCACGAGTAAGCTAATCATAAACTCTTACGAAGTTTATACCTTATTAGATACTGGTTCTACTCATTCTTTTATCTCTCCTGCTTGTGCTCAACGTTTAAACTTGACTCCGGAGAAATTAGACTTTGACCTATCTGTAGAGACTCCGTTAGGAGAAACTTTCATTACATCTACAGTTTATAAATCTTGCTTAATCCAAGTTGGCACAATCACATTACCTGTTGACCTTATCTCTTTAAAGATACTTGCTTTTGATGTGATTTTAGGAATTGATTGGTTAACTACTCATCATGCCAAAATTGATTATTTTCGTAATGTTGTTAGTTTTCATATTCTTAACCAACCTGTTATGCGAATTCAAGCAACCAAACAACTAAAATCAATCACTGTCATATCAAGCCATAAAGCCATTCGTTTATTAAAAAATGGATGTCAAGCTTTCTTAGCCCATGTTAAGGACTTGAACAAAAACACGTCAGATTTGAATAATATTTCTGTTGTTAGTGAATTTCCTGACGTATTTCCTGAAGAACTTCCTGGTCTACCCCCAGAACGTGAAGTTGAATTCTTTATTGACCTTGAACCCGGTATAAAGCCCATTTTTAAAACCCCATATCGAATGGCTCCTATTGAACTTCAAGAGTTAAAAGTCCAATTACAGGAGTTGTTAGATATTGGTTTCATTCGTCCTAGTACGTCTCCTTGGGGTGCTCCTGTTTTATTTGTAAAAAAGAAAGATGATAGTATGCGACTTTGTATCGACTATCAGGAATTGAACCATGTCACCATCAAGAATAAGTATCCACTACCTCGCATTGATGACCTGTTCGACCAGTTGCAAGGAGCATAATTCTTTTCAAAGATCGCTCTTCGTTCTAGATATCATCAGTTGAAGATTAAAATTGAGGATATTCCAAAGACTGCTTTTAGAACTCGGTACGGGCATTATGAATTCTTAGTCATGTCTTTTGGATTGACTAATGCTCCTGCTGCTTTCATGGATATGATGAACCGTGTATTCAAGGAATATTTGGATCAGTTCGTTGTTGTCTTTATTGATGACATCCCCATCTATTCCAAAAGCCGTGAAGATCATGAGCACCATTTGAAGCTGGTACTGCAAAGGCTTCGCGATAACAAGCTTTATGCCATGCTGAAGAATTGCGAGTTCTGGCTTGAGGAAGTAGCATTCTTTGGGCACGTGGTGTCAAAATATGGAGTATCTGTCGACCCAGCGAAGATTAAAGCCATACAAAGTTGGGAGCAATCGAAGTCGGTGACCGAAGTACGTAGTTTTCTGGGCTTAGCTGGTTATTATCGGAGATTCGTGGAAGGATTTTCTCGAATCGCTACTCCGTTAACTCAGCTGACTCGGAAAGATACAAAATTCGTATGGAGCGAAGAATGTGAGAAGAGTTTCCAAGAGCTCAAGAGGAGACTCATTTTGGCACCTGTTCTAACAATACCATCTGGTTCGGATGGATTTGTTATCTACAGCGATGCTTCAGGCAAAAGGTTAGGATGTATTCTCATGCAACATGGAAAAGTCGTAGCCTATGCCTCGTGACAACTCAAAGAATATGAGAGGAATTATCCTACTCATGATTTGGAGTTGGCAGCAGTCGTTTTCACGTTAAAGATCTGGAGACACTACTTGTATGGGGAGAAAGTGGAGATCTATACAGATCATAAAAGTCTCAAATATTTCTTCACCCAAAAGGAACTCAACATGCGGCAACGACGTTAGCTCGAGCTGTTGAAGGATTACGATCATACCATCCAATATCATCTTGGAAAAGCGAACGTAGTAGCTGATGCATTGAGTAGAAGATCATATGCGGGTACGAGTGCAATGTTGTTAACACAAAGGCCCATTTTGTATGACTTGCAAAGGATGGAGATAGAGGTAAAGGCTCCAAGTACCCACGTGATGATATCAAATATACGAGTAGAACCAACTTTAATCGATAAAGTTAAAGCTGCTCAAGTTATGGACATGGAACTGATGCGTATGAAGAAGAAAGTGCAAGAAGGTGCTATTCTAGAAGCAAGAATCAATGAAGAAGGAATACTTCGAGTCAACTCTAGACTTTGTGTTCCTAATGATTTTGACTTGAAGCATAGAATCATGATGGAGGCACACAACACACCATTTGTAATCCATCCTAGGAGTACCAAAATATATCATGATCTTCAACATATAGTTTGGTGGAGCAATATGAAAAGAGAGATCACGGAGTTTATCTTGAGGTGTTTAACTTGTCAACGTGTAAAAGCGGAGCATCAAGTACCAAAGGGTCCATTGCAACTATTTGAGATTCCGAAATGGAAGTGGGAACACATTACTATGGATTTAGTTATGGGTCTTCCCAAGGTTTCTCAAGGTATAGATGTGATTTGGGTCATTGTTTATAGATTAACCAAGTCTGCTCATTTCTTGCCTATACGTGAGACTTATTCCCTTGAGCGTCTTGCTAGTATATACGTGAATGAGATTATGAGATTGCATGGCATGCCAGTATCCATAGTTTCGTATCGTGACCCAAAATTCACTTCACGATTTTGGGTTAACTTGCAGAAAGCTATGAGCACGGATTTATGATTCAGTTTGACATACCATCCTCAAATGGACGGACAATTAGAGAGGACTATTCAAAATCTTGAAGATTTATTAAGACTCTGTGTCCTAGATTTCAAAGGGAGTTGGGATAAGTACCTACCATTGGTGGAATTCTCTTACAACAATAGTTATCAAGCAAGTATAGGCATGGCTCCATTCGAGGTGTTGTATGGAAGAAAATGTCATTCTCCAGTATGCTGGGACGAGGTGGGTGAAGCAACATTGTTGGGACCAGAATTGGTACGCATAACTACAGAAAAGATCCAAACGATTCGACAACGTTTACAAACGGCACAGGATCGACAAAAGAGTTATGCGGATCTTCATCGAAAGGACGTGAAATTTAATATTGGGGATCATGTATTGTTACGTGTTGCACCATGGAAGGGAGTTATAAGATTTGGGAAGAGAGGAAAGCTCAATCCACGATTTGTTGGTCCATTTGAGATTCTTGACCGAATAGAAAATGTGGCCTATAGACTCGCATTACCTCCAAGCATGTCTCGTGTTCATAATATTTTTTACATATATGTGCTTCGTAAATATGTGAAAGAACCGAACCACATTATTGAGTTAGAACCAAATGAGATAGCTGAAGATTTAACATACGAGGATGTACCTGTTAAGATATTGGATAAGAAAGAGCATGTCCTATGCACGAAGGTTATACCATAAGTTAAGATTTTGTGGAGAAACTATGCTATTGAAGAAATGACCTGGGAGTTGGAATCAAAAATGAAAGCGAGGTATCCTCACCTTTTCGAAACACCAAGTACGTACGTCAATTTCGAGGATGAAATTTCATAAGGAGGGGAGGTTATAAGACCCCAACTTATTAATGAATAAAATCAAATTTTCTCTAAATATTATTGTGAATAATAAGGTGTTAATTTGATGTAATGCTTTGGTTATGGGTGAAATGTGTAAATTTTGCAAAATAAACAAGTGGTTATAAAATATTCATTGTTGACGGGGAATATTCGTTTGGTCATGGAATATTCTTTCTGTCGGGGAATATTCGTACGATGGCGCAACCCCAAAACGGATAATGGTCGGATGAAGAAAACGACAAATTTTAGTTTTTATAAATTACGGCGTAGTTGTTACCGTAAATACTATTGGAATACCCGGTGGTTAAAATACAGTAATACGCATGGTTGCGCAGTAGCATACGGTTTTGCACAATATTTATGAATTATTGATCCTTACATAAGAAGGCACAACTCAATAAATGTTATAGTAGTTACTGTTCAATATTTTATTTTATTGATTCAATAATTGCTACGTTGATATTTTATATTATTGTTGTTTCAATAATTATCACTGCACAGTATTTTCCATTATCAGATCAATAATTCATATTATTGGAATAATATTATTAGATAGCATTATTGACAATGTCTAGAAAGTTCTGTCTAATGAGAGGTTTGGTCACCTAGTTGCGCGCCAGTAAGGAGAAATCCTTATTG
Organism: Panax notoginseng; assembly: GCA_016801055.1. Classification (NCBI taxonomy): domain Eukaryota; kingdom Viridiplantae; phylum Streptophyta; class Magnoliopsida; order Apiales; family Araliaceae; genus Panax; species Panax notoginseng. The sequence goes on from CM029020.1 coordinate 193,636,540, forward strand.
GAAAGCCCCCTCTTTCCTGCGAACGGCCTGGTTGTCATAATTGTGATTTTGTAATATTATTTGTGAATAATTAATTATTGATTTATATGATAAGAAAATATTTATTATTTGATGTGGATATAAATGATGGATTTATTTATGTGGTTATAAATGAAGGAATTAATGTTGAGGTATTTTATCAGTATTTTATCGGATTGAAGGTATTAAAAGATCAAATCGGTGTTCTTAAAGCTATATTGCGTGAGTTATAATTTTTAATCCGACCGTTGGATCATTGTAATTTTTGGATATATTATTTATATATAAGTTGAGTATATGTCCACAAATTTTGAACCGTTAAAAATGAACGTATGATTTGTTATGAATTTTTAGAGATGACTGGTTCAGAAATTGTTGAAGTTTTGGAATTTATCATTTTGGTTGAAAATTTTCGAATTGGTGGGCCACACTTTTGGTTGGTGAAAAATGTGCTGGAATTTTTATTCAAATGTGGTGGGTGAGAATAGTAGCAGGTAAAGCCATCAGGTTACAGGTCAAGTCTGCTTCGGCGTGCTAACATTTTCCTATAAATAGAGAGCTAAGTTAGAATTAAAAATCACACCAGAATTCATAAGTTTTCTCTCTTTCTCTCTCTATATTATCGAGCGTATTTTGTGAGTATTTTGATACTCTGAGAGTTGCTATTCAGCACGAGTTTCATTCAGCCTCAAATCCGATATTCCAATCAGAAGTACTGTTCGTCTGAGGTAAGGGATGTTATTTTCTTTGTAAATGATATTATTTCTTTCAAAATCATTATGTCGAAATATTGGTTTGAACTTTTTATCAAATTTAGAACTTTTTGTGTCAAGGTTACTATTCACGTATACCGCACTATTCACGTGTACGACACTATTCACGAATACGGCACTATTCATCGAAAAATAAAATTTTCTTCTTTTTGTCCAAGATGTCTATTATGGTTACTATTTTTGATTGTATCCATGTTTTGATCATTATTTTTGAATTTTACTTCAAAATTTGTTATTTCGGAGTATTATTGAAATTGGATAAACTGTAATACGTATCCCTAATAATTATTCTTTTATCTCACTGGATTCGTTTTTCTTTAAGATCCTTTTCATCATCCTCAGTCCTAAATGATGATATTACTGAATATCTTTGGCCTGTAGTGCAAAGATGAATGATTACCTAATGAATATCTTTGGCCCGTAGTGCAAAGATGTACAGGTGTTGAGATGAACATGACCAACTGGTGATACAAATGAATATCTTTGGCCTGTAGTGCAAAGATGAATATTTGATTCAAGATGTATATTGATTGATGTTACAGGGATAAAATATTGATGATGGACTTTTAAATTTTAGAAGCTAGTAGAATTCATTCTCTACTTGACTCTTCTAACGGATTGCTGTTTCCGCTGTAGTTGTTGATCTAAAGCTTGTTGTCTATTATATTCTATCAAATTTTTCCCTATTGAAGACTAATGATAATCTGTTGTATATTATCTTAGTCATAACATTCTTTACTAGTCTAGTTGAGCTCACTATTTCCTTTTTGTTCCATTTTTCTCAGGAGGCGAGAATATAGCGGGAACTAGTCGGGGTGTGGAGTGATGTTCCAGTCAGTTGTGTTAGCAGTCCTCACTATTTTATAAAATAGTGTGATAATAATTATAATGAGGACTCCTTTTGTGTTTGTATACTGTCTATTAGATAGTATTTGTATTTAAACTCACAATATTGGGTTGTTGTATTTTACACAACAATTGTATTAGTAAAGATGTAGTTGTTTCTGTACCAAGTATTTGGCGACTCATAATGGGTGATGTATACCTATTTTGGGGGCGTCACAGTTGGTATCAGAGCTTAGGGATATGGTCTCTGGCGGAGATCGGGGAATAGAACTAGGAGGAGAGAGACGAGTAAATATTTCGTTAGTGTGTCCTACCTAAGACCCTGACGGATGCTTAACTCAATTACACTACCATAGAGAAGGAGCTATTAACAGTGGTGTATGCATTCGATAAATTTCGTTTATACCTGATTGGAATCTAAAAAAGATTCCAAGCCTCGTCTCATTCGATGGATTATTCTATTGTAGGAGTTTGATTTGGAAATCAAAGACAAAAAGGGTACTGAAAACCTAGTGGCAGACCACTTGTCCCGACTAGAGAACCCGGGGAAAGATACAAATGATGGAGTTCTGATCAACGAGTCTTTCCTGGACGAACAGATGTTTGTGGTACAAGGAGAAATCCCATGGTTTGCTGATTTTACGAATTTCTTGGTGAGCAACATTCTTCCTCCTGGTTTGACACGACCCCAAAAGAAAAAGTTTCTACATGATGTCAAATGGTACATGTGGGATGAGCCATATCTGTTTAAGTAGTGCGCAGACAGAATGATCAGGAGGTGTATCCCACACAGTGAGATGGAGAGCATACTCCAGGGTTTCCATGCATCAGTCTACAGGGGACACTATGGGGGAGAGAGGACAACAACCAAAGTGCTTCAAGTAGGATTTTATTAGCCAACACTCTTTAAAGATGCCTATAATTTTGTGCAGAACTGTGATAGATGCCAACGAGTAGGCAATATCTCCAAGAAGAATGAGATACCTTTGAACATGATCTTAGAAGTTGAGATATTTAACGTTTGGGGTATAGACTTCATGGGACCGTTAGTTTCATCGTGCGAAAATTTATACATTCTACTGGCGGTGGATTATGTCTCCAAGTGGGTTTAAGTGGTGACTTTGCCAACAAATGATGCTAAGGTAGTCTTACGATTTCTACAAAAGAGTATATTCACAAGATTTAGAACACCTAGGGCTATCATCAGTGACGAAGGCACTCACTTCTGTAATTGACAGTTTACAGCATTATTGGCTAAGTATGGGGTGAATCACCGTGTCGCCACAGCCTACCATCCCCAAACTAATGGCCAAGCTGAGGTCTCCAATCGTGAAGTAAAGAAAATCTTGGAGAAAATTGTCAATCCTACGATTGATTACTTAAACTCGATGATGTAGTGTGGGCATACAGAACTGCGTATAAGATATCGCTGGGGATGTCACCGTATCAGTTGGTATATGGAAAAGCCTACCATCTTCCTATGGAACTTGAGCACAAGGCATACTAGGCCATTAAAAAGCTGAACTTTGACCTCAAAGCCATAGGGGAGAAACGACTTCTTCAATTAAATAAGCTAGATGAATTCAGACTGCATGCTTATGAGAATTCAAAACTGTACAAGGAAAAGGTGAAAAAGTGGCATGACCGTAAAACCATGGATATGAAGTTTGAGCCAGTGCAATCGGTGTTGTTGTCCAACTCACGTCTTTGACTTTTCACGGGCAAACTCAAGTCGAGATGGTCGGGTCCATTCATGGTGAAAACCGTGTATCCGCATGGTGCAGTTGAGATTTTTGGTCAAGACTCGGATAAGCCGTTCAAGGTTATTGGGCAGAGGTTGAAGCATTACTTTGGAGGCAACGTCGATCGACAGAAGTCCTCCATGACCCTTTCCAATACATGAGAATATCTGAGAAAGTCAAGCTAATTGACTATAAACAAGAGCTCAATGGGAGGTAACCCATCAATTCTTTTCTCCCTCTTGTTACATATCTCTATTCCCCCCCATATTTAATTCTGAAATTTTTTGAGTTAAGAGCATATTGCATATAGTTTAGAAAAATGTCGCATATAACATTTTTGATAATAGTTGCATTTAACTTGCATAGTCCAATTTTGAGGAACAAATGTCTCATTTGTGAAGGGGATACAGTTTATATGCTAGTTGGATGCCAAGTTGTATATTGCTACAGAAAGTTCAGTGCAGGAACCAGGGCAGTGTGACCGCGCCATTCTCAAGGCAAAACTCGGCGCGCCCGAGCCAATGTCCAGAGAGCTGCCCTGCTAAGCGCGACCGCGCCTTTCTTCTGGCAAAACTCGGTGCGCCCGCGCCCGAGGCCAGAAACAACCGGTTTTTAAAGTCTTAAAAATTCGACCCATCTCTTATATCTTATTTTAGTTGGTCGAAATCTCATAGTAAACCATCATACTCTCCTTCTGCAAACCTACCCACCTCAGGTACTTATACTCCATCTTACAATTAACACTCTCCTTATGCAAAAATTCTCCACATAACCCTAACCCTACCTTCCACCATACAATCAGTCCATTTCTAATTACGGCAACAGAGTAGGGTTTACAAACAGAGGAGTCTAACGCACAAGTTTGGGGGGTGCTCTTTAATATTTCTTCAGTTAAGGTTTGCACAAAGAAGATTGGGGGCTATTGATTACTCTAATTAGGGTTTGCACAGAGAAGATTAGGGGCTATTGATTTTATCAGTAGGATTTGCACAATAGATTTTAGAGGCAAGTTTGGGGGTTTGTCTTCTGGATTCACAAGTTAAAGGTTGCAAGTGAAATTTTTTGCAAAATATTATGGGTCCAAAGAGGGCACGATCAGTCACTCCTTCCTCTTCCTCTAAAAGCAGCCATGACGAGACTATTCTGGACACATCTAGGTTCATTAACCTCTCGGCGCAGACTCAGTATTATAAGCTGGTGAAAAAGTCATTTGTGCAGGAAAGGGGGCTGAAGCTGACCAAAGCGGATGGGCAGATGCTAAGCAAGATTAGATAAAGGTCTTGGTTTGGGGTTGTGGCAACACCTGTGGCTGAACCGTCGGCTATAGTACGAGAATTCTATGCTAACGCTAGGGAGACACAAAGCGGCATTTCATTTGTCTGGGGCATACAAGTTAATTATTTTCCGCCGGCGATCCATAAAGTGTTTCTTTTGCCTACTCTCCCGGCTGGCCAAATAAATTGGGTTATTACTGAGCGGTTTGAGACCCATTTAGACCAGGTTATCACAGATTTATGCGTGCTAGGCACCCAGTGGGCTATCAAGCTCGGCATAGATACAAAGACCAATTTCCCACATGTAGCACTCAATCGATATGCCAAGGCCTGTAATCACTTTATATGCATAAATTTGATGCCCTCCACCCACCTGATGTTATGGTTGACAGAGCCATTATTCTGTTGGGGATCATCACGAGAAAGTATATTGACATTTGAAACTTATTACATCAGTCCATGCTGCGCTATATGCGAGGCAGTACCATCGGTGGAATTCTGCATGCCTAAGTAGTGACGCATCTATGTGCATAGGCGGGAGTTGAATGGGTTGACGAACAGGTGCAGATGCCAAGTCAGGGCATCACCCATGCCACGATTAAGAAATATGCATAGTGGAATGGTGGTACGGCAGATCCGAGAGGACGAGGATTCATACTGCCCACTCCTCGACCAGAGGCTCCACCACAGCCATCAAAAGTCGCAGGACCTCCTACCGCTAGTATAGCGAGACAGGATTGCCAGATTAAGCACCTGTAGGTGAGGATGGATGCTCTACATTTCAAATTTTCAGCCTATGCAAATGGATTGTCTCATGCCCTGGGGGAGGCGTTTGCTCAGCAAGGGACGATTATGGAGTTCCCAGTGTTCGGCTCCACCATGCCTTATCCGCCACCAGATTCACCACCTGAGTCATAGTTGGGTGGCCATACCGATGATTAGGGGAGTTTTCTAACCCTTTATCTCCATTGAGGACAATGTATATCTTAAGTTTGGGGGTATTGGGTTGTAGTTAGTAGTATTGCATTATAGTAGTTGCATATTGCATATGGTACTAGTGCATGTTTAGGTTGCATGATAGTCTACATTCTAGTACTTATTAGTTAAGTTTGCATGAATTTTTTTTTAGTTTTCTTTTGTTTGTTTACTTAGTTATTTATTTTGTTACATTGCATTGCATGATCCCATGATTGAGTCTGTTGAATTCCAGTCTGGCCGATGATGATATTAAAATTTTATAGATGTTTGAACTCTGTTGATAGCTTAAGCTTAGTCATAGTTTCATACATGATGTAGTCTTTACCTATTGCTTTGATGTTATCGGATAGCACGTTTTTGTTATTATTAGCTTGTGGTTTAGATTAGCACATGCTCGTCTTCTGAGGGGAAAAATCTGTTATTTTTAAAAATAGAATTTTGTAGAAAATGAGTAATGACCATAATGACACAGAAATTCAAGTTTGGGAGAAAACATTGGGTATGCATGCTAAAAAAAATAAAAGAAAAAAGAAAAAAAAGAGAAAAAATAGAATAAACACTTTGGCTAGTTTAGTTCTGTGGCCTTTGATACTTGAGTAAGTACGCCCTAGGGGATGTCTCTACACCTAGCGCCCTAAAGCCTGACGGTTTGGGAGTCGTTGGTTGAAAGCTCGCTAAGGGGTATAACTGTAAAGCCTAAGAGGACTAGACATTGCACAGTCAGGTGTAACCACGGGAATGTACAAATATCGCCCTCGTGAGTGAATAAAAGCAGAATAAGCCCTTTGTTGACCCTTAGTTCGGATTGATGTGTTGGATTGGTTGTTATTTCATATGTCTCAGTTTTCTAGACTTAAAGCCTTATTTTTCCTTGTTAGAAGCATAACATGTGGAATGTTTACCTTTATCAAGCTTATTTGTGGATATTAGCACACACACACACACACACACACTACATCATTGTCAACAGGTTTGGATTTTCAGATTGTATGTCTTTATGATTTTATCTTGGTTTGATGCTTTGTTCATAGATCTTGTAATTTCTCTTAGGTAACTCCTATTGGAATTCATATTTGGCTGAAAATTTGGGATTCATTTTCATAGTAGCGTAGTTTGCATAGCATGTAGATTGCATTTGTATGTGCTGCTTGAGTACAAGCAATAGTTCAAGTTTTGGGGGTATTTGATAAGTAGGTTTTATACCTACTTATTAGCTTTCTACTTGTTAGAGCTATTGTAATGACCGTGAATTTTAAACTCCTTAGTTAATTAAATATGTGATTTAATTTTTATTGAGTTAGTCTTGTGAGTTTATTTAAACCTTATGTGGTTATGTGAATTTATGAAATGATTAAAAAGAGTCACTAATAGTTTATTTAAATTAGTGGACTGGCCCTAAGACTTTAATATCAAGGAATTGATAGGATTATTAATATTTAAATATTCAAATTATTTGAATATAGTGGCAGGATGTGAACATATCGATTAATTGCAAGTATGAGAAATTTATTGATAATGTGTTAATTAATAATTATTATGAATAAATAATAATTAATGAGTAAGAGATTAATAAATATAATATGATTATATTTTCTTGATTTATTTGTGCAAGCATGCAATATAGTAGACCTTTATTATATCATAGTTAACTATATATTTTATATAATACAAGGTGACACATTAATATGTCTGTATATTATATATAGTTTGTATAGTAAGAATTATTGCATTCATGAGAGTACATAAATAATCCCCAACTTTTCATTGTATAGTAGCATTAATACATTAAAATTACATTTTGAGAATTATAGTAACTAACCCAAGCTTGATTGCTGAGTTTTTGCTCCTTGTCCCAAATTGAGTGTCATAAGGTACATGAACAGACCTATGCTCTATATACGTAACTTCAAAGTCTGTGATCATTGGCTAGGAAGGTAGCTGATGGTGGGTGGTTGAGCAACCTCTCATGAACCCGTGTATTCTCCTTCTACATTCTAGTCTCAACCTTGCATACAAAGCTAATTCCCAGTCCAAAGTTCTTCTATAACTAGTAGACCAATTCTCAGAGTTTATGTTGATTGTGTTGTCTGTGGGACCTCTGAGAAATTGATTTTTGAGTGTGTGTTGTCTAAAGAAGAGGTTAGCAATCACAGCAGGAATAAACTAAGTCTATTAAGCTCCAAGAGATATAAATCCTAAGCTTTTGTTCTTAGTTGGGTTTTTGGTAAATTCTTGAAATTCTCTAAAATTCTCTGTTAATTAATATAGAATAATATGTCATTGTGTTGTCTGAGGTTGTTTGCATGCTTAGAAGCATTGTAGTTGGTTTGGTTGCAGATTTAGCATGGTTTGTGTTAAGGCTCTGCAAATGCAGAGCCATTATTTTTCATACTGCTCGAAGTGGCGCGGCCGCGCCACTTTTATAGTACATGACCGCGCGGCCGCGCCTGCTGCCAGTCATGTGTACTAATTTTTGTGATCTTGTTCCATTCTGAGCATGCTACTTTGGTTATTATATGCTTATAAACTGAATGTAATTCTATGTATGTGAACACCTAGAGGGGGGTGAATAGGTGTTTAAGCTAAAAGTGATAAACGGTGAAAACTTTTTGAAATTTTCTGCTACAGGTTTAATTCAGACAGCTACGCCTGTCTGCTTTAATTTCTGTGACACCCCCAAATTCGGTACTTCCATTTCCACAGGATTCGGTGTTCACGATACAAATATCATCTATCTATCTACCCATAAAAAAATGCAAACCATGCAATGATAGAATTAAAATCTTCCCTTAAAGGTTACAACATCTGAATAAAAATAATACAATCCCAGGTTAAACTAACCTTAAACATCTGTGCGGAATCATAAACAAATAAGTCTTAATCAATAACACTAACTCAAGTCTTAAACAAATACATCGTCAAATAAAACAACAGGTCTTCGTCACTTGCTAACTTTGCCCTTGCCTTTACTAGTGGAAGGTTCATCAGTTCTTTCGTTCTTAACTGCAATGTTATTATTAAGCAAGAGTGAGCACAAATGCCTACAAGTATAAAAATGAAATAACAGTATAATAACATGCGAATAAATCAAAGACATCTGAATAAAAACTCAACTTTTGAATCAAGAGTGAATAACAAGAATCAAAAATTTTTTGAGGGTCATAAGACCTTGAACTATGTCCTAGGTTAACAAGGGTTATACTTGAAACCTTTAACAGTCATAAGACTATGGACCTTCTTCTCGTACTTAGGGGGATCAGCCCTTAGTACCATACTGTGCACATTATCTTAACGCTAAAGCGTAAATAATCCCCCTATACAGGGTTGTTCATCTCAGTTTGACATTCGAGTCCGCACCAAAGGAAGTTTGGTTTGGATAATTCATCAAGGGTTCTGAATTTTAGAAAGCTCATCAACTATGGACTAGTTGAATCATTAAGGTTTCACTAGTCTAATAAGGTTCAACAATAATGATATTCAATTTGAATAATAATCTCAAGAAGTATACAATAGAACAATTATTGTATAACTAAATCATACTTTAAAAAGATAATCAATCTTTAATCCTACATACCATTCACATTCACAATGTCAGTTAATTATACTTAACTAGTCATCATAAACTCTTTCTTTTTGTCTACTTTAATTATTGACTATACTTAATCAATTTATCACATTAACTGTCACATAATATCACTTCATAAATAATAATCTAATCATGTATTTATTAATTCAATCCACATGTAATTATGTTATTTACATGTTAAATATCTATTTTATCATCACATTATACTTCTAACATGTTTACATGTTCATTACATAAATTTACTAACACTTTATTAGACTTAGACATTTTTAAATTTACATTTCTGAAATTTCTAGAGAGTGGCGCTGCAGCGCCACTGTTGTACATGATATTCGCGCTGCGGCGCGATGGCGCTGCGGTCGGACACCTGGCGCTGCGGCGCGATGGGGCTGCGGCACGGGACTTCAGGCGCTGGACTGGCGCCGCGGCGCGACGAGGCAGAAACTGTTCTGCAATTCGCGAAAATTGCAGAACACAGCCCAAAAATTCCAATTAAATTACTACTACAAGAATTTAATCATATACACATGTTATAATTCATGCATAAACATAACCCAACATTTATAACTTGATTTTAACCATTTAGAACATATAATCACAGAATTAAATTATGCAAATTGTACTGTTCTTGATGTTCTTGAAGATTTTGAACAAAAACATATAATTTAACGCTACGGATTCGTTACAACACCGAATCCATTCGTTTAAGGCTTAGTCTCTTCGTAACAACATGCATAATCAAATAAGAGTGTAAATTTTACGAAATATTTATGTTTGACACCTTAAAGTTACGTATAAGGCCATATGGCCAAAACCCAAACTCTGTAATTTTTTGAAATAGCAAGTCATCATATTACGAAACTTAGGATATGGAATCATGCAATATATATAAAACATGTTATGCTACTCTTATTATTACACATATCCATATAATAGCACAATTTCTCAATTACAGAAACATAACAGAGGTTTTGAAAGCCAAAAACTATGAAACCCATTTTATGAAAACTAAGTACGTAAAGTAGAATTTGGGAAGGAGGAGATTACCCTGTAGAATATAATTAGTAGGCTTAGTTTCCTCACTCTCAATTCTCTTCCACAGTGTAAGACCCCAACTTTTATAAATAAAGATGAATTTTCTATAAATATCATTTTTGAATATTATGGAGTTAATTTGATATAATGTTATAGTTGTGGGTAATATTTATAAATTTTGTAAAGTATGTAAGTTGTTATATAATATTCGATTGGTCGGGAAATATTCGTTTTAACAGGGAATATTCGTACAACGGCACAATCATTGGTGGACCCCATAACGGAATTATTGTCGGATTGAGAAAACGATAAAAATATTTTATTAAAAATAACGGCGGAAGTTTTACCATTGTTACTGTCAAACTACTCGGTAGTAAAAGTACAGTAATACGTGTGGTTGCATAGTAACACACGGTATTGATTATTAATGCTTATGTGAGAAGTCACTCAGTTTGATTTAATTATTGTCAGTTAATAATATGAATTATTTAGCGATAATGACGTTTTATTTTATTCGTATTATTAACGTAATAAAACAGAAACATCTTTTTATATAAAACAGAATACTTTATTAAAGTTATTCTATAAATAGAATATATTATATTTTATTTAAAAGATTTTTCGTTAAATATGGACCGTCAGATTAAAGTAATCAATCTGGACCATTCATGGATTAGTTACTATGCATTCTATTTTTCTATAAATAGCAGCTCATTCCTTCATTATTTCTTATGAATTCACTGAACTCTAGAGAGAGAAACTATAGAGAGAAATTATAGAGAGAGAGAGAAGAAGAGTATTCGGCTACTTAACTACTTCCTTATTTCAGCTATTTTTTAAAACGGTAAGGGGTGTTATTCTTTCTTATTCATGAAGAGAACTGTTGTTATTCCATTTCTTATTATTCTGTTGGAATAACCTGTATACGCGGTCTACCCTATACTTGGTGAGATTCTTCTATTATTCTGTTGGAACATCCTGTCTGTGTGTTTTACACCGGACCTGGTTCCGTCTTTATTATTATTCTGTTGGAATACCCTGTCTGTGTGTTTTACACCGGAACTGGTTCCGTTTTTATTATTATTCTGTTGGAACATCCTGTCTGTGTGTTTTATATCGGACCTGGTTCCGTCTTGTTATTATTCTGTTGGAATATCCTGTCTGTGTGTTTTACACCGGACCTGGTTTCATTATTTATTATTCTATCGGAATATCCTGTCTGTGCGTTTACGCCGGACCTGGTTCCATTATTTATTATTCTATCGGAATATCCTGTCTGTGCGTTTACGCCGGACCTGGTTCCATTATTTATTATTCTGTCAGAATATCCTGTCTGTGCGTTTACGCCGGACCTGGTTCCATTATTTATTATTCTGTTGGAATAACCTGTCTGTGTGGTCTATCGCATGCATGGTGATTTCTTTTGTTATTCCATTCTTTATTATACTCAGTTGGTTAAGTTTTGACTTCTATACTCCATGAAATTTGTGGAATATCCTTGATAATTGCGTTTCATCCAGTATCTTTTCATGAAAATATTTTTCTAAGCATTCTTGAATTTTACTCCACAAAGCAGTATCATGTTGACAATTTGGACGTTGTTAATTCTTGGATAAATTAATTCTTAAACTTGTTTTATTGAATTCTTATATCATTGTCATCATCCTCATGTTTATAAAATGTTGAAAGTCATCTGTGGCATGTAGTGCATAGATGGACTTGGTATGATTATGACCAGGGATTATTCGGTATAATCATGACCGTAATGTTACAAATGATGTGGTAAAAGTCATCATTGGCCCGTAGTGTATTGATGGACAGTTGTTGGCATGATCATGACCATTAATGAATACACGAATATCCTTGGCCGTAGTGCAGGGGTGATTCGATGATGTGGATTATTTTATTAAGCTGAGTCTCAGCGATAGCAGTGTTGAAAAACCTTTTAAATCATAAAAGATAGTAGAGTTTATTTTCTACTTGACTCTTTTAATGGATTGCTTGTTCCACTGCAGTTAAACTTGATGTCTATTATATCTTATCAGTTTAACATTGTTGAAGGCTAATGATAATTTATTCTGCATTATCTTAGTCATAATATTTCTTACTGGGCTAGTTGAGCTCACCCTTTCTTTCACTGTTCTCTTCAGGAAATGAGAACGTAGCTGGGGCAAGTCGGGGAACGGAGTGATGGTTTGAATGATAGTATTAGTTAGTAGTCCTCACTATTCTATGTAATAGTGTGTTAATAAATGTAATGAGGACTCCTTTTGAGTATGAATACTCTCTAGAAGATAATATTTGTATTCAAACTCGCAGTTTATGTTTTGTCGTATTGTACACGATAGTTGTATTTGTATTCTGTACTATGTATCTGACGACCCATGATGGGTGATATATACCTAATTTTGGGGAGTCACAGTTGGTATCAGAGCTTAGGGATATGATCCCTGGCTAAGATGTGAGAATAGAACTAGGAGGGGAGAGACGGGAAATTCCTTCGCTAGTATGACCTACCTAAGTTTATTTGCATGATATTTAATTGGTCGGTCATAATATAAGGATAATATATGACATATCAATTAACTTTTATTTTGTGGCAGTATCTAAAAATGGCATCTGAGAATGTTGAGAATAGCAATGGAGCACAGGCGACTGTTGATTCACCACATATCAATAATCAGGATAATGTGTATCAGGAAGGTGACAATCCTCATGCAAACAACAACACTAACCAGATGATGAATGATGGAATGTTCAAAAACTTTATGCAGTTCATGCAACAGCAGGCGAGAGCGGCTCCTGTCAAAAATATAGGTGGAAACACTGAAAACTCTCGGACGGTCACCGCTAAACAGTTCAAGGAGCTGGGACCACCAGAGTTTAAGGGAGAGCCAAAACCACTTATAGCAGAAACATGGATAAAGCAGATTACCAAGATATTTGATGTCTTGGGATGCTCCGAGGAGCAAAAGGTTCCCTTTGCCGCCTTTATGTTGCTAGGAGAGGCAGATTACTGGTGGGAATCGATTAAGCGTACTTAACCTGCCGCACTGAAGATGTCTTGGGAGAAGTTTCAAGAGCTGTTCAATGATAAATACTTTTTCGAAAGTGTTCGTCACATGAAGGAGGTGAAGTTCATCAAATTGGAGCAGAATAATATGATCGTGTCGCAGTATGAGGCTAAATTTACTAAGTTATCCCAGTTTACGTCCCACTTGGTGGATAATGAAGAGCGAATGACGCGAATGTTTTTGCGAGGTTTGAAACCTGAGATACGTCAACATCTTATTTCTCATAAACTGTGTTTGTATTCAGATGTTGTGAATAGGGCTCAGTTAGTGGAGCGCGATAACGAGTCAACGCAACCAAAAGACAGCAGTCGACAAAATGATAATACCAGTGAGAGCAGTCATCGAAGCGGTGATAACAAGCGAGGAGGGAATCAACAGGCTAGAAATGGTAACCACTTCGGTGGTAATCAGGGCCAAAACAATAAGAATGGTCATTTCAAGAAGAGGAGATTCAACAATGATGGAAAGACGTCAGCACCAGCACCCGTTGTTAAGGAAGGAGAACGACCACCTATCATATGTTTTAAATGCGAAGGGGAGGGGCACATCAGTCCAAACTGCGCGATGCCGTCTAAAGCATGTTATAATTGTGGAAGAGAAGGTCATTTAGCTCGATTTTATCGTTTACCAAAAATAAGTTCAACCAAGATGGAGACACCAAAGGTCGTCCCAGAAAAGTCAAAACCGGTAGTGCAAGGGAGAGCGTTTGTTGTGACCTCCCAGAAAGCAAGGAACCCGAATGAGGTCATCACAGGTAAGCTTATCATAAACTCTAACGAAGTCTATACTTTATTTGATACCGGTTCTACCCATTCTTTTATTTCTCCTACTTGCGCTCATCGATTAAATTTGATTCCGGAGAAATTAGACTTTGACTTATCTGTTGAAACTCCATTGGGAGAAACCTTCATTACATCCACGGTTTATAAGTCTTGTTTGGTTCAAGTTAGTACCCACACATTACCTGTCGATCTGATTTCATTAAAAATACTTGCATTTGACGTGATTCTAGGGATTGATTGGTTAACTACTCATCATGCAAAAATTGATTGTTTTCGTAAGGTTGTTAGCTTTCATATTCCTAATCGACCTATTATGCGAATTCAAGCAACCAAACCATTAAAATCAATCGCTGTCATCTCAAGCCATAAAGCTATTCGTTTATTGAAAAACAGATGTCAAGCTTTCTTAGCTCATGTCACGGATCTAAACAAAAATACGTCAGTTTTGAATGATATTTCTATTGTTAATAAATTCCCTGACGTATTCCCTGAAGAACTTCCTGGCCTACCCCCAGAGCGTGAAATTAAATTTTGTATCGACCTTGAACCCAGTACAAAACCCATTTCCAAAGCCCCATATCGAATGGCTCCTATTGAACTTCAGGAGTTAAAGATCCAACTGCAGGAATTGTTAGACATTGGCTTTATTCGTCCTAGTACTTCTCCTTGGGGTGCTCCTGTTCTATTCGTGAAGAAGAAAGATGGAAGTATGCGACTTCGTATTGATTATCGGGAGTTGAATCATGTCACCATCAAAAATAGGTACCCATTGCCACGTATTGATGACCTGTTTGACTAGTTGCAAGGAGCACAATTCTTTTCAAAGATCGATCTTCGTTCTGGATATCATCAGCTGAAGGTTAGAACTGAGGATATTCCAAAGACGGCTTTTAGAACTCGGTACGGGCATTGTGAATTCCTAGCCATGTCCTTTGGATTGACTAATGCTCCTGCTGCCTTCATGGATATGATGAACCGGGTATTCAAGGAATATTTGGATCACTTTGTGGTCGTCTTTATTGATGACATCCTTATTTATTCCAAAAGTTGTGAAGATCATGAGCAACACTTGAGGCTGGTACTCCAAAAGCTTCGTGAATACAAGCTTTATGCCAAGTTGAAGAAATGCGAGTTCTGGCTAGAGGAGGTAGCATTTCTTGGGCACGTAATATGAAGTCGTGGAATATCGGTTGACCCGGTAAAGATTGAAGCTATTCAAAGCTGGGAGCAACCTAAATCAGTGACCGAAGTACGTAGCTTTCTTGGTTTAGCTGGTTATTATCGGAGATTCGTGGAAGGATTTTCTCGAATCGCTACTCCATTAACTCAGCTGACTCGGAAAGATACAAAGTTCGGTTGGAGCAAAGAATGTGAGAAGAGTTTTCAAGAACTCAAGAGGAGACTCATTTCAGCACCTATTCTAACAATACCATCTGGCTCGGAGGGATTTGTCATCTATAGTGATGCTTCGAGCAAAGGGTTGGGATGCGTTCTCATGCAGCATGGAAAAGTCATAGCCTATGCATCAAGACAACTCAAGGAATATGAGAGGAATTATCCTACTCATGATCTAGAGTTGGCAGCTGTTGTCTTTGCACTTAAAATTTGGAGGCATTACTTGTATGGGGAGAAGGTGGAGATCTTTACGGATCATAAAAGCCTTAAATATTTCTTCACTCAAAAGGAACTCAACATGAGACAACGACGTTGGCTTGAACTGTTGAAATATTATGATCATACCATTCAATATCATCCTAGAAAAGCGAACGTGGTAGCTGACGCATTGAGTAGAAGATCATATGCAAGTACGAGTGCAATATTGTCAACACAAAGGTCCATTTTGTGTGACTTGCAAAGGATGGAGATAGAGTTAAAGACTCCAGGGACCCATGTGATGATGGCGAATATACGAGTAGAACCGACTTTAATTGATAAAGTTAAAGCTACTCAAGCTACAGACCTGGAGCTGATGCGTATGAGGAAGAAAGTGCAAGAAGGTGCTATGCCGGAAGCAAGAATCGATGAAGAAGGAATACTTCGAGTCAACTCCAGACTTTGTGTTCCTAACAACCCTGATTTAAAGTATGAAATCATGATGGAGGCGCACAACACACCGTTTGCAATCCATCCTGGAAGTACCAAAATGTATCATAATCTTCGTCATACATTTTGGTGGAGCAATATGAAGAGAGAGATAGCGTTGTTTATCTCAAGGTGTCTAACTTGTCAACAAGTCAAAGCAGAGCATCAAGTACCAAAAGGTCTATTGCAACCACTTGAAATTCCAGAATGGAAGTGGGAGCATATTACCATGGATTTCATTACCGGTCTTCCCAGAGTTTCTCAAGGTATTGATGCGATTTGGGTTATTGTTGATAGATTGACCAAGTCTGCTCATTTCTTACCGATACGAGAAATTTATACACTTGAACGTCTTGCTCGTATGTACATAAACGAGATTGTAAGACTGCATGGTATGCTAGTATCCATAGTTTCTGACCGAGACCCAAGATTCACTTCACGATTTTGGGTTAGTTTACAAAAAGCTATGGGCACGGAGTTACGATTTAGTTCAGCATATCATCCTCAGACGGACGGACAATCAGAGAGGACTATTCAAACTCTTGAAGATCTATTAAGACTCTGTGTCTTTGACTTCAAGGGAAGTTGGGACAAGTTCTTACCATTGGTGGAGTTTTCCTACAACAACAGTTATCAAGCAAGTATTGGCATGACTCCATTTGAAGCATTGTATAGAAGAAAATGTCGTTCTCCAGTATGCTGGGATGAGGTGGGTGAAGCAACGTTGTTGGGACCGGAGTTGGTACGTATGACTACAGAAAAGATTCAAACGATCCGACAACGTATAAAAATCTCACAAGATCGACAAAAGAGTTATGCTGATCTTCATCGAAAGGACGTGGAATTTGATGTAGGAGATCATGTGTTCTTACGCGTTGCTCCATGGAAAGGAGTTACGAGATTTGGAAAGAGAGGAAAGCTCAATCTTCGATTCATCGGTCCATTTTTAATCCTCGATCGAGTAGGAACTGTGGCTTATAGACTCGCTTTACCGCCAAGTATGTCTCGTGTTCATAACGCTTTTCACATATCCATGTTATGCAAATATGTGGAAGACCCGAACCACATTATTGAGTTAGAACCGGACGAAATAGCGAAGGATTTGACGTATGAAGAAGTTCCTGTTCAAATCTTGGATAAGAAGGAACATATTCTACGCTCCAAGGTTATACCTCAAGTCAAAGTTTTGTGGAGAAATCACGATGTTGAGGAAATGACTTGGGAGTTAGAATCTGAAATGAAATCAAGGTATCCTTACCTCTTCGACATACCAGGTACGTACCCTAATTTCGAGGGTAAAATTTCATAAGAAGGGGAGGTTGTAAGACCCCAACTTTTATAAATAAAGATGAATTTTCTATAAATATCATTTTTGAATATTATGGAGTTAATTTGATATAATGTTATAGTTGTGGGTAATATTTATAAATTTAGCAAAGTACGCAAGTTGCTATATAATATTCGATTGGTCGGGGAATATTCGTTTTAATAGGGAATATTCGTACAACGGCACAATCATTAGTGGACTCCACAACGGAATTATTGTCGGATTGAGAAAACGATAAAAATATTTTATTAAAAATAACGGCGGAAGTTTTAGCATTGTTACTGTTGAACTACTCGGTAGTAAAAGTACAGTAATACGTGTGGTTACATAGTAGCACACGGTATTGATTATTAATGCTTATGTGAGAAGTCACTCAGTTTGATTCAATTATTGTCAGTTAATAATATGAATTATTTAGCGATAATGACGTTTTGTTTTATTCGTATTATTAACGTAATAAAACAGAAACATCTTTTTATATAAAACAGAATACTATATTAAAGTTATTCTATAAATAGAATATATTATATTTTATTTAAAAGATTTTTCTTTAAATATGGACCGTCAGATTAAAGTAATCAATCTGGACCGTTCATGGATTAGTTACTATGCATTCTATTTTTCTATAAATAGCAGCTCATTCCTTCATTATTTCTTATGAATTCACTGAACTCTAGAGAGAGAAACTATAGAGAGAAATTATAGAGAGAGAGAGAGAGAAGAAGAGTATTCGGCTACTTAACTACTTCCTTATTTCAGCTATTTTTTAAAACGGTAAGGGGTGTTATTCTTTCTTATTCATGAAGAGAACTGTTGTTATTCCATTTCTTATTATTCTGTTGGAATAACCTGTATACGCGGTCTACCCTATACTTGGTGACATTCTTCTATTATTCTGTTGGAACATCCTGTCTGTGTGTTTTACACCGGACCTGGTTCCGTCTTTATTATTATTCTGTTGGAACATCCTGTCTGTGTGTTTTACACCGGACCTGGTTCCGTTTTTATTATTATTCTGTTGGAACATCCTGTCTGTGTGTTTTACACCGGACCTGGTTCCGTCTTGTTATTATTCTGTTGGAACTTCCTGTCTGTGTGTTTAACACCGAACCTGGTTCCATTATTTATTATTCTGTCGGAATATCCTGTCTGTGCGTTTACGCCGGACCTGGTTCCATTATTTATTATTCTGTCAAAATATCATGTCTGTGCGTTTACGCCGGACCTGGTTCCATTATTTATTATTCTGTTGGAATAATCTGTCTGTGTGGTCTATCACATGCATGGTGATTTCTTTTGTTATTCCATTCTTTATTATACTCAGTTGGTTAAGTTTTGACTTCTCTACTCCATGAAATTTGTGGAATATCCTTGATAATTGCGTTTCATCCAGTATCTTTTCATGAAAATATTTTTCTAAGCATTCTTGAATTTTACTCCACAAAGCAGTATCATGTTGACAATTTGGACGTTGTTAATTCTTGGATAAATTAATTCTTGAACTTATTTTATTGAATTCTTATATCATTGTCATCATCCTCGTGTTTATAAAATGTTGAAAGTCATCTGTGGCATGTAGTGCATAGATAGACTTGGTATGATTATGACCAGGGATTATTCGGTATAATCATGACCGTAATGTTACAAATGATGTGGTAAAAGTCATCATTGGCCCGTAGTGCATTGATGGACAGTTGTTGGCATGATCATGACCATTAATGAATACACGAATATCCTTGGCCGTAGTGCAGGGGTGATTCGATGATGTGGATTATTTTATTAAGCTGAGTCTCAGCGATAGCAGTGTTGAAAAACCTTTTAAATCATAAAAGATAGTAGAGTTTATTTTCTACTTGACTCTTTTAATGGATTGCTTGTTCCGCTGCAGTTAAACTTGATGTCTATTATATCTTATCAGTTTAACATTGTTGAAGGCTAATGATAATTTATTCTGCATTATCTTAGTCATAATATTTCTTACTGGGCTAGTTGAGCTCACCCTTTCTTTCACTGTTCTCTTCAGGAAATGAGAACGTAGCTGGGGCAAGTCGGGGAACGGAGTGATGGTTTGAATGATAGTATTAGTTAGTAGTCCTCACTATTCTATGTAATAGTGTGTTAATAAATGTAATGAGGACTCCTTTTGAGTATGAATACTCTCTAGAAGATAATATTTGTATTCAAACTTGCAGTTTATGTTTTGTCGTATTGTACACGACAGTTGTATTCGTATTCTGTACTATGTATCTGACGACCCAAGATGGGTGATGTATACCTAATTTTGGGGGCGTCACACACAGTATCTTAATTCTCCTTGGAAATTCTCAGACTCTCTCTGAATATTTCTTAGACTTAGGCAAAAATGAAAAAGAAAAAAAAAGACGTCGTATATAATGATCAGATAACTGAGCGTAGAGTGGTCAGTAGGCCCAACCATGGGTTAACTACACCAACTCCTCTTAGGGTCTTGTTTGGCTAGCTTCAAAAGACTTAATCTCATTTAATTAAATAAAACCTTTATCATATAGTTTGAAAATGTCACACTCTTTATAAAATAAATCCCATATTTTATTTAATTTATTTTAAATAAAATATAATAATTTCTCATAGTCACATAATTAAATTTTTCATTAATAAATAATGTCAACTTATTAAATCTCTAATTAATAATTAAATTAGTTAAAATACCAATATGCTTATTAAATATTTCTTTTAATACAATAAGCTCACATAATCACATACTTTGACAATAAAAATTCTTTACATTAATTTAATAAATGTGACACATATAATTAAATTAATCTACCACAATTGCATCAAATAATTATTTAATCCAATAATTAAATCATCGAAAAATATTTATTTAATTCAATAAATATTAGAAATTAATTACAAAATCTCGTTCGTCACAGTTTTTGTTCTTCGTTTATTATTATCAGACAGCTAGACCTGTCTGCTTTAGTGTCTGGATAGTGGCGTGAATAACAAAAAAGTGCAGAACGAGAATGACAGTTAAAGAGATAAACAGAAGTAAAAATCACACCGAAATTTTTACGTGGTTCAGCCCCTATCCTCTAATCTAGTGGCCTAATCCACGTCCAATCCCAACTAGGATTGGAGACTTTTTTTATTTTAATTTAACTTAATTAAATACAAAATAACTCCCTATTTGAGAAAGCTTTCCGTTGGACACGACTGCCACTTCTTGCACCTCTGCAATCCTTCTCACCACTGAGACCTCTGCACTACTGCAGCCTTGAAAGCTTGTCTATAAATAGATCCTATCAACTCTAGATAGACCAAGCCGATACACGGCTTAAACTGAGAACAAGGATATTGATTACAGATTATCAAGTTTCCAGCATAATACAATTTAAGAACAATACAAAAGGGTTGCTGGAAAGAAACTCAGAATCGCATTTGAATAGAACGTATGAGACTAATTGAAGCTTTTCCAAGTTCTGTCCTCCAATAGCCGAGCAGGAGAGATATATATAGTAGAGCTTCCAACGGCTATATATGAGAGGGTTGATTCCATGAAATCCTCAGTCACAAAAAATCAGCACCAAATCAATAGATATATTATTTCCTTGATAAGCTCACCCGAAGAGATATGATATCAATCATCTGATATGAAGGGATATGAAAGATATGGTTTGTTAACAATATACTATATTTAGAGTATATACCTTTTGAAGCTTCTAGAACAAATTTAAATCAACTAATTAGTTGAACAAATTTCATTCCCTGTCAATCAATTGAGATGAGATTACAGCAATCATGCAATACAGATTTATATGGACTGTTATATGTAACCATAATGTCCACCCACAATCCATGCATATATAATATAATATTATATACTACCAATATTCATGCATATTATATTATCATAGTTACAACCGTAATCCATGCAGTCACGAAATTTTGTTATCATTCAAAAATATCAATTATGCAATAACTAACATTCTCTCCCTTTTTGATGATGACAAAATAAGTGCAATATGATTAAATTAGTCATCATAAAAAATATCATAAAATCAAAAAACAACATTCTCCCCCTTTTTGATGATGACAATTTATGCACCACTTTAATCAACATGCTCCCCCTAAGTATATGACTCCCCCTAAATTTATGCATATCAAAGAGCAAAATAAAATGACTTTATCATTGCATATTCCAACACAATATAGTATCTTAATTCAAATATACCCAAATATATCTTCCCCTTTTTCATTATAAATAAATCATCAAGTTATATCTCTCCCCCTTTGTCATCAACAAAAAATAATTCATATAATTAGTTATCTCACCCTATTTTTCAAATTGAAAAAATTAAGCACAAAGAATGACATTGGAGCAAGGTTATAACAAAATCACATATAGCAAGTAAACAATATAATCATACCTTTGTGATTTGTTACCTACATATTAACATTTTGTTACCAGTAGAAATCCTGATAGCTGTGCTCCTTAGTGTAGATTTGACTTTTGTATTTTCATAATCAAAAATCTCTTCACTAGCACTCCTTTTGGTCATCCCAATGTTGACGTCTTTAAAGCTCAGGTTAGGAGGATAATTTTTCACTATTTTGGTTGTTCTTGGAAGACTACCATTGGTCATTTGTTCAGCTGATTCACTTTCTCACTTTCTGGAATATCAGATTTTGCATTAGAATATTCATTTGATTTACCTTCTAAAACAGACGGGTCGAGCTATCTGGATTTAGGCGTCTGCATGTTTTCTTGGTTCATCTATTTTTTCCTTCTGATGTAGATGGCTTAGGCTGTCCAGATTGAGCTGACTATTTCCACTAATCAGATTGTCTTTTCGTGCAAAAACTTTATTTTCTTCTTTTGATAGGCCACTGTTAAATTCATCAAATACTACATGCACAGCTTCTGCAATCTCTCAGTATCATCCATCTCCTTTTTGATCTTGAGACACCTACAAAACAAACAAATAGTCTCTATCTTTTTGGTACCCAAATCTTCTTGAGTCCTTTTGGGTTAGTAACATATGAATCACTTTTCTTTACCCAAATTTGTTTTATTCTAATTTTATTACAATTAGAATCAAAATGACCTTTAAAACCACATTTGTTACAAGAAACAAATGGTGAACAATAAAGTGGTTTATGCCTTGACTTACTATTAATCATTCTAATATTATTATTAGTCCTATTTTTCATATTTTAAATAAGATTATACCCAATCCCTTGTTTGTCAAGACTGGACCTTTGTGCCCCTAACATAACATTTAGGTTCTCTTCTCCTTGCACAAATTTAGCAAGATCATATTTTGAAGATGGTATTTCTGCATTTGTTACATTATCATCATGTTGCATATTCATCATTTTTCCATCATTAAAAGCATCTATGCATACATCTCTCATTTTTAATTTTTCTTTTAAAACTTCATCTTCATTTGTAAGATATTCATTTTCTTTCTTTTCTTCAATAAGTAATTCAACTTCATTCATTAGCTCATTTACGCAGTTCTTAAAATAAACAGTTTTCTTTTTAAGCTTTTGATTTTCATTTAGCAAAGCAAGATAATCAGATGTAAATGTTTCAAAATTTTCATGAAATTCGTTACCTCAAGTTGATCATCGTCTTCTAGTCCCATGAAACATAATTGGCCAATTTCTTCATCTTGTTCCGTTTTGGACTTACTCACTGGAGTTGAGCTACTTTTTTGATTCTTCCTTTGTTTCTTTCTTTGAAGTAGTCTCTCGAGTTTTCTTGAGAGCATTTCAATTTCTTCATCAAAATCTTCATCATTGCCTTCTATGTAGCTTTCAGCTTGTAGAGCTAAGGTCTTCTTCTTAGGTGTCTCATCTTCTTCATCATATAATTTTAATTGGTTTTCAAACTTTTCAAGTTCTCCAAATAAGGTAAGAGTTTCCATTGTGCTAATTGTGACTGAGTCTTGAAGTGTAGTAACCTTTGGAGCGAATCACTTTGGCATGACTCTGAGAAACTTTCGGTTGATTTCCTTTTGATCAATCTTTCGTCCGAGCATGCTTAGAGAATTCATTAGAGTAAGGAATCTTGCTTGGGCATCTCTAATTGATTCATTTTTCTCCAATTTGAATAGTTCATATTCGTGCATTAACATGCTCAGTTTGACCTCCTTTACTTTAGTAGTTCCCTCGTGGCTCATGATGATTGTATCCCACATTTCTTTTGCTGTGTTGCACGATGATACTTTATCAATTTCATCTTGGACCATTCCGCTTAGCAAGGTGTTCATGGCTCTTGAGTTGTAGGAAAACATATAGCTTTCGTTTGCATCCATCTCCATGAGAGCCTTTAGTTTGCCATTATCATGTCTAGGAATGACAGGTCCATTTTCAACAACCCACCATTCCCATTCTTTTAAGAAAAATGTTCATTCTGAACTTCCAAAAGTTGAAGTTTTCACTTCTGAACAACATCGGTGACCTACTTGTGGACTGACCTTCTTGAAAGTTTAGGTGTGCCATAGGATCTTCCCCTACAACCTGCAACGATCAATATTAGTAGAGCCTTGCTCTAATACCAAATGTAATTCTATGTATCTGCATACCTAGAGGTGGGGTGAATAGGTGTTTAAGCTAAAAGTGATAAACGGTGAAAACTTTTTAAAATTTTCTGCTATAGGTTTAATTCAGACAGCTATGCCTGTCTGCTTTAGTGTCTGTTCTTTGTATATTATTATCAGACAGCTAGACCTGTCTGCTTTAGTGTCTGGATAGTGGCGTGAATAATAAAAATGTACAGAACGAGAATGACAGTTAAAGAGATAAACAGAAGTAAAAATCACACCGAGATTTTTACATGGTTCAGCCCCTATCCTCTAATCTAGTGGCCTAATCAACGTCCAATCCCAACTAGGATTGGAGACTCTTTTTATTTCAATTTAACTTAATTAAATACAAAATAACTCCCTGTTTGAGAAAGCTTTCCGTTGGACACGACTGCCCCTTCTTGCACCTCTGCAATCCTTCTCACCACTGAGACCTCTGCACTACTGTAGCCTTGAAAGCTTGTCTACAAACAGATCCTATCAACTCTAGATAGACCAAGCTGATACACGGCTTAAACTGAGAACAAGGATATTGATTACAGATTATCAAGTTTCCAGCATAATACAATTTAAGAACAATACAAAAGGGTTGCTGGAAAGAAACTCAGAATCGCTTTTGAATAGAACGTATGAGACTAATTGAAGCTTTTCCAAGTTCTGTCCTCCAATAGCCGAGCAAGAGAGATATATATTGTAAGACCCCAAATTTTATGAAATAAAAGTATTCAATTTTTCTATTTAGTAAATGGTTAAATTGATAACAAGTTAAAGTTAAGGGTAATATATAAAAAATTTTAAAATACGCATGTGGTTATAAAATACTCATTGTTGTCGGGGAATATTCGTTTGGTCGTGGAATATTCTTGCTGTAGGGAAATATTCGTACGACGACGCAGTCATTTGTGGGCCCCATAACAGAATAACTGTCGGATGAAGAAAACGATAAATTTAAGTTTTTATAAATAACGGCGTAGTTGTTACCGTTAACACTGTTGGAATACTTGGTGGTTAAAATACAGTAATACGCGTAGTTGCACAGTAGCACACGGTATTGAACAGTATTTTTTTTAATTATTGATTCTTAAGTGAGAAGGCACTATTCAATAATTGTTACAGTAATTATTGTTCAATATTTTATTTTATTGAATCAATAATTGCTACGTTGAAATTTTATATTATTGTTGTTCAATAATTGTCACTGCACAGTATCTCCATTATCAGATCAATAATTCATATTATTTGAATAATATTATTAGATAGCATTATTGGCAATGTCTAAAAAGTTCTGTCTAAGAAAAGGTTTGGTCATCTAATTGCGCGCCAGTAAGGAGAAATCCTTTTCGGAAAGCCCCCTCTTTCCTAGGAACTACCTAGTTGTCATAATTGTGATTCTGTAATATTATTTATGAATAATTAATTATTGATTTATATGATAAGGAAATATTTATTTGATGTGGATATAAATGATGGATTTATTTATGTGGTTATAAATGAAAGAATTAATGTTAAGGTATTTTATCAGTATTTTGTCGGATTGAAGGTATTAAAAGATCAAATCAGTGTTCTTACAGCTTTATTGTGTGAGTTATAATTTTTAATCTGACCGTGGGATCGTTGTGATTTTTGGATATGTTATACATATATAAGTTGAGTATATGTCCATAAATTTTGAACCGTTAAAAATGAACGAATGATTTGTTATGAATTTTAAGAGGTGACTGATTCAGAAATTAGGTTTATAAATAATTTTGGTGAAAAATTTTAGAAATGGATGGGCTCCACTTTTGGTTGTTGGGGAAGATGGCTGATTTTTGGTGGGTAGAATAGTAGCAGGTAAAGCCTTCAGGTAGCAGGTCAAGTCTGCTTCGGCGTGCTAACATTTTTCTATAAATAGAGGGCTAAGTTAGAATTGAAAATCACACCAGAATTCATAAGTTTTCTCTCTTTTTCTCTCTAGACTATCAAGTATATTTGTGAGTATTTAGATACTTGGTGAGTTGCTATTCATCAGTGCAGGTTTCCTTCAGCGTCATATCCGATATCCAGTCAGAAATACTGCTCTTTTGAGGTAAGGGATAGTAAGGGATATTAAGAGATGCTATATTCTTCATAATGATGTTATTCTTTCAATATCATTATACTGAAATATTGGTATGGATTTTATTGTAGAATTTTTATCTTTTTGAGTCGGGATTACTATTCACGTATACGGCACTATTCACGTATACGGCACTATTCACGTATATGACACTATTTACGTATACGGTACTATGTACGAATACGGAGTACTATTCACGAGTTACTATTCATGAGATACTATTCACGAGTTACTATTCATGAGTTACTATTCACGGATACTATTCATGACAAAAATTAGTTTCTTTTTTTGACCAAATTATCGTTGATTTATGATTGTTGCTCTTGAAAATAAATGCAGTTGTTGATCATATTATTTTTATTATCATATATAATATTTTTATAACCCTGATATTGAATTTCTCTTTCACTTGAGTGTAAAGATTGGTAAATTATTGGTATGATCGTGACTGAGGAATATCTTTGGCCTGTAGTGCAAAGATGAATTGTTAACTGGTATGATTATGACCATTGAATTTATAATTGAATATCTTTAGCTTAAGTGTAAAGATGAATTGATTAACATGGTTATAATTATTATTTATATAAATTTTGAAATGATTATATATTTCTTTGAGATATGAATATATTTGGCCTGTAGTGCAAATATGAACTGTTGAGGAATATCTTTGGCCTGTAGTGCAAAGATGAATTGTTGATGAATATCTTTGGCCTGTAGTGCAAAGATGACCTGTTGTTGAATATCTTTGGCCTGTAGTGCAAAGATAGTCTGTTGATGAATATCTTTGGTCGTAGTGCAAGGATGAAATTGTTAGTATGATTATAAACAGGAACTGTGATTTGGTATAACCATGATATTTGATGTTTCAGGTAAAGACATGTGATGAAAATTATCTTCGTCCTGGATGTGAAGAGGAATTTAGAATTACAATTATGATTATAAGTTATTCATATAATTGTGGAAAGGAACTATTGATTAATGTTACATGGATAAAACATTGTTGGTGGATTTTTAACATGGAGAAGATAATAGACTTTATGGTCTATTTGACTCTTCTAATGGATTGCTCGTTCCGCTGCAACTATGGTTGAAATTTTTTATCATCTACCATATGTTCTAAATCTCTGATTTATTACTGTTAAAGGCTATTGATAATTTATTTATCTTTAGTCATGATATTCTTTACTGAGCTAGTTGTGCACACCCTTCTGTTTCATAATTCCTTTCAGGTAATAAGAGTGTAGCTGGGTCGAGCGGGGGTAACAGGGGAATAGAACGGTGGTCATCATTGAGTAGATATATTTGATGAATCCAATAGGGTGAGGTGAACCCAACGTTGGAAGGGTGTTTTGCCACTTTCATACAGGATGTCTAATGTCATACAACATCGTGTCATTATAAGATAGGGTTGTGCACATCCACTTGCTGAGTATATTTACGAGCACTACGTATATAATCTTGGTGTTTGTTTGAGGTATAATTCACGATTAGAGACAGTGGAGATAATGATATGTCAAGACAAGACTCACCATTGGAAAGAATATGATAGTAATCTTCTTATTTTTCTCTGGGGTCTATTAGGTCAACCAAGAATAACTCTGTGGACATATGATATCTATCATAACCTAGAAGCATGACCTCCCATGTACGAAGGTTTCTTTGAGCACTTCCCAAAAATTCTAATTTCTAAAACAGTTTTTGACTATACCTTTATGTAGGTATCAATGTGAGGTGTTGTCCACTGATGGGACATTTGTCACATTACAGTTGGGACACGAGTCACAGTTGGTATATATTTGTATCCAAACTCGCAGCATATGTGTTGTTGTATTTTGTACGACAATTGTTGTAATAAAGTTGTAGTTATTTTCTGTACCATGTATTTGGCGACTCAGAATGGGTTGGGTGGAATGGACCTATTTTGGGATTGTCACAGTTGGTATCAGAGCTTAGGGATATGGTCTCTGGCGGAGATTGGGAAATAAAACTAGGTGGGGAGAGATGAGTAAATCCTTCGCTAGTGTGTCCTACCTAAGCTTATTTGTTGGTCAATCATAATATCGGGATATTATATGATATGTTAATTTGTTCAATTAACCTTCTTTTTGAAGATATATTCTAGAATGATATCTGAAATACAGGAGATGATCAATGGAGAAATCATGATGACAGGGAAGATGGAATCTGAAATGAAAGCAATGTAATCTCAACTCTTCAAAATACCAGGTACGTAAATTTCGGGGACGAAATTTTATAAGGAGGGGAGATTGTAAGACTCCAAATTTATGAAATAAAAGTATTCAATTTTTCTATTTAGTAAATGATTAAATTGATAACAAGTTAAAGTTAAGGGTAATATATGAAATTTTTCAAAATACGCAAGTGGTTATAAAATACTCATTGTTGTCGGGGAATATTCGTTTGGTCGTGGAATATTCTTGCTATCGGGGAATATTCGTACGACGGCGTAATCATTTGTGGGCCCCATAACAGAATAACTGTCAGATGAAGAAACGATAAATTTGAGTTTTTAAAAATAACGACGTAGTTGTTACCGTTAACACTGTTGGAATACTTGGTGGTTAAAATACAGTAATACGCGTAGTTACACAGTAGCACACGGTATTGAACAGTATTTTTTTCAATTATTGATTCTTACATGAGAAGGCACTACTCAATAATTGTTACAGTAATTACTGTTCAATATTTTATTTTATTGAATCAATAATTGCTACGTTAAAATTTTATATTATTGTTGTTCAATAATTGTCACTACACAGTATCTCCATTATCAGATCAATAATTCATATTATTTGAATAATATTATTAGATAGCATTATTGGTAATGTCTAGAAAGTTCTGTTTAAGGAGAGGTTTGGTCATCTAATTGCGCGCCAGTAAGGAGAAATCCTTATCGGAAAGCCCCCTCTTTCCTAGGAACTGCTTGGTTGTCATAATTGTAATTCTGTAATATTATTTATGAATAATTAATTATTGATTTATATGATAAGGAAATATTTATTTGATGCGGATATAAATGATGGATTTATTTATGTGGTTATAAATGAAGGAATTAATGTTAAGGTATTTTATCAGTATTTTGTCGGATTGGATGTATTAAAAGATCAAATCAGTGTTCTTACAGCTTTATTGTGTGAGTTATAATTTTTAATCTGACCGTTGGATCGTTGTGATTTTTGGATATGTTATACATATATAAGTTGATTATATGTCCATAAATTTTGAACCGTTAAAAATGAACGAATGATTTGTTATGAATTTTAAGAGGTGACTGATTCAGAAATTAGGTTTATAAATAATTTTGGTGGAAAATTCTAGAAATGGTGGACCCCACTTTTGGTTGTTGGGGACGATGGCTGATTTTTGGTGGGTAGAATAGTAGCAGGTAAAGCCATCAGGTAGCAGGTAAAGTCTGCTTCGGCGTGCTAATATTTTCCTATAAATAGAGGGCTAAGTTAGAATTGAAAATCACACCAGAATTCATAAGTTTTCTCTCTAGATTATCGAGTGTATTTTGTGAGTATTTAGATACTTGGTGAGTTGCTATTCATCAGTGCAAGTTTCCTTCAGAGTCATATCCGATATCCAGTCAGAAATACTGCTCTTTTGAGGTAAGGGATAGTAAGGGATATTAAAGGATGATATATTCTTCATAATGATGTTATTCTTTCAATATCATTATACTGAAATATTGGTATAGATTTTATTGTGGAATTTTTACTTTTTTGAGTCGGGATTACTATTCACGTATACGACACTATTCACGTATACGGCACTATTTATGTATATGACACTATTTACGTATATGACATTATTTACGTATACGATACTATGTACGAATACGGAGTACTATTCACGAGTTACTATTCACCAGTTACTATTTACGAGTTACTATTCATGAGTTACTATTCACAAGTACTATTCATGACAAAAATTGGTTTATTTTTATGACCAAATTATCATTGATTTATGATTGTTGCTCTTGAAAATAAATGCAGTTGTTGATCATATTATTTTTATTATCATATATAACTTTTTTATAACCCTGATGTTGAATTTCTCTTTCACTTGAGTGTAAAGATTGGTAAATTATTGGTATGATCGTGACTGAGGAATATCTTTGCCCTGTAGTGCAAAGATGAATTGTTAACTGGTATGATTATGACCATTGAATTTATAATTGAATATCTTTAGCTTAAGTGTAAAGATGAATTGATTAACATGGTTATAATTATTATTTATATAAATTTTGAAATGATTATATATTTCTTTGAGATATGAATATATTTGGCCTGTAGTGCAAATATGAACTGTTGAGGAATATCTTTGGCCTGTAGTGCAAAGATGAATTGTTGATGAATATCTTTGGCCTGTAGTGCAAAGATGACCTGTTGTTGAATATCTTTGGCCTGTAGTGCAAAGATAGTCTGTTGATGAATATCTTTGGCCGTAGTGCAAGGATGAAATTGTTAGTATGATTATAAACAGGAACTGTGATTTGGTATAACCATGATATTTGATGTTTCAGGTAAAGACATGTGATGAAAATTATCTTCGTCCTGGATGTGAAGAGGAATTTAGAATTACAATTATGATTATAAGTTATTCATATAATTGTGGAAAGGAACTGTTGATTAATGTTACAGGGATAAAATATTGTTGGTGGATTTTTAACATGGAGAAGATAATAAACTTTATGGTCTATTTGACTCTTCTAATGGATTGCTCGTTCTGCTGCAACTATGGTTGAAAAATTTTATCATCTACCATACGTTCTAAATCTCTGATTTATTACTGTTGAAGGCTATTGATAATTTATTTATCTTTAGTCATGATATTCTTTACTGAGCTAGTTGTGCACACCCTTCTGTTTCACAATTCCTTTCAGGTAATAAGAGTGTAGCTGGGTCTAGCGGGGGTAACAGGGGAATAGAACGATGGTCATCATTGAGTAGTTATATTTGATGAATCCAATAAGGTGAGGCGAACCCAACGTTGGAAGGGTGTTTTGCCACTATCATACAAGATGACAGGGTTGTGCACATACACTTGCTGAGTATATTTATGAGCACTACCTATATAATCTTGGTGTTTGTTTGAAGTATAATTCACGATTAGAGACAGTGGAGATAATGATATGTCAAGAGAAGACTCACCATTGGAAAGAATATGATAGTAATCTTCTTATTTTTCTTTGGGGTCTATTAGGTCAACCAATGATAATTCTGTGAACATATGATATCTATCATAACCTGGAAGCATGTCCTCCCATGTACGAAGGTTTCCTTGAGCATTTCCCAAAGATTCTAATTTCTAAAACAGTTTTTGACTATACCTTTATGTAGGTATCACTGTGAGGTGTTGTCCACTGATGGGACATTTATCACATTACGGTTGGGACACGAGTCACAGTTGGTATATATTTGTATCCAAACTCACAGCATATGTGTAAGACCCCGAATTTTATGAAATAAAAGTATTCAATTTTTCTTATAATTACTATTCAGTAAATGGTTAAATTGATAAAAGTTTAAAGTTATGGGTGAAATATGAATTTTTTTTCAAAATAAGCAAGTGGTTATAAAATAATCATTGTTGTCGGGGAATATTCGTTTGGTCGTGGAATATTCTTTCTGTCGGGGAATATTCGTACGAAGGCGCAGCTATTTATGGGCCCCATAACGAATAACTGTCGGGTGAAGAAAATGACAAATTTGAGTTTTTACAAATAACGGCGTAGTTGTTACCGTTAACACTGTTGGAATACCCGGTGGTTAAAATACAGTAATACGCGTTATTGCACAGTAGCACACGGTATTGCATAGTATTTTTGAAATTATTGATTCTTACGAAAGAAGGCACTACTCAATAATTGTTACAGTAATTACTGTTCAATATTTTATTTTATTGATTCAACAATTGTTACGTTGAAATTTTATATTATTGTTGTTCAATAATTCTCACTGCACAGTATTTCCCATTATCAGATCAATAATTCATATTATTTGAATAATATTATTAGATAACATTTTTGACAATGTCTAGAAAGTTCTGTCTAAGGAGAGGTTTGGTCACCTAATTGCGCGCCAGTAAGGAAAAATTCTTATTGAAAAGCCCCCTCTTTCCTGGGAACGGCCTGGTTGTCATAAATGTGATTCTGTAATATTATTTGTGAATAATTAATTATTGATTCATATGATAAGAAAATATTTATTTTATGTGGATATAAATGAGGGATATATTTTTGTGGTTAAAAATGAAGGAGTTAATGTTGAGGTGTTTTATCTGTATTTTTATCGGAACGGAGGTATTGAAAATCAAATTAGGGTTTTTAAGATATTTTGCGAGGGTTATAATTTTTAATCCGACCGTTGGATCGTGGTAATATTTGAATATGCTATACATATATAAGTTGAGTATATGTCCACAAATTTTAAACCGTTAAAAATGAACGTATGATTTATTATGAATTTTACGAGATGACTGGTTCAGAAATTGTTGAATTTTCAGAGTTTATCATTTTGATAGAAAATTCTAGAATTGGTGGGCCCCACTTGTGGTTGGTGAAGAAATGTGCTGAATTATATTTCAAATGTGGTGGGTGGGAATAGTAGCAGGTAAAGCCATCAGGTTGCAGGTCAAGCCTACTAAAATTTTCCTATAAATTGAGGGCTAAGTTAGAATTGAAAATCACACCAGAAACATAAGCTTTCTCTCTTTCTCTCTCTATATTATGAAGCATATTTTATGAGTATTTAGATACTTTGAGAGTTACTATTCAGTGCAAGTTTCCTTCGGCTTTGCATTCCAGTCAGAAATACTGCACTTTTGAGGTAAGGGATATTAAGGGATTTTAAGGGTTGTTATGATTTTCAGTTTCGTAATTTTTCTGATCTTCAAAAATTCTGAAAAAATTTGAAATGATATTTTGATGAGTTTTCTTGATTGTGTCGAAAAATGGTGATTTTTGGATGTATAGATTGAGAGTTATGAATTTTATGAGAAAAGACTATTTTAAAAGTAATCGCTTATAATTCCTTGTGGTTAATTCCAAAATTGATGAAATTTTTATTGGGAGTACATGTATATGATAGAAGTATACTCTATAAATTTCAGAATTTTTGGACAAAAGTACAATTTTTGATAAATGTCTAAATATTCGACTGTTTTGGCCATATGAAAAATAGTAAATGACTTTTAAAAATTCTGAGAAAAATATATGTTCACTGTGGGACTATATTATGCAAATCCCAGAAAAGAAATATTTTTGGAACTGATTTGGTATTTTTCATGAAAATAGTCTTGTTATGAGTAAATGAATTAAATATGTTTTGTGAAGTAAGAAAATTGGAAAATAAGATTTTATGACTTGAGGATCCTATATGAGGTATATGCAGATTTTTGATGAGGGTTTTGATTATTGGTGATAAAATCTTATGAGTTTGGTATTTTAGAATGATTAAATGCATTATTTAGTAAAGTGTAAACAATTTAAATAAATTGTTTATAAGCTTAAGAAATATTATTCTTTCAATATCATTATACCGAAATACTGGTATGGATTTTATTGTGGAATTTCTACCTTTTTGTGTCGAGTTTACTATTTATGAGTTACTATTCACGAGTTACTATTCATGAGTTACTATTCACGAGTTACTATTCACGATAAAAATTGGTTTCTTTTTTTAACCAAATTATAGTTGATTTACGAATATTACTCTTGAGATTAAAACTAGATGTTGATCATATTATTTTTATTATTATATATAACATTTTTATAACCCTAATGATGATATTTCTCTTTGACTTGAGTGTAAAGATGGGTAGATTTTTGGTATGATCATGACTATGGGTTATCTTTGGCCAGTAGTGCAAAGTTGAATCGTTGATTGGTATGATCATGACCATTGAATTTATAAGTGAATATCTTTAGCTTAAGTGCAAAGGTGAATTGATCAACATGGTTATAATTATTGTTTATATAAATTATGAAATGATTATATATTTCTTTGAGATATTAATATCTTTGGCATGTAGTGCAAAGATGAAATATTGATGAATATCTTTGGCCTGTAGTGCAAAGATGAATTGTTGATGAATATCTTTGGTCCGTAGTGCAAAGATGACATGTTGTTGAATATCTTTGGCCAGTAGTGTAAAGATGAACAGATGTTGAGATAAACATGACCAACTGGTGATACAAATGAATATCTTTGGCCGTAGTGCAAAGATGAAGTTATTAGTATGATTATGAACAGGAAATGTGATTTGGTGTAACCATGATCTTTGATGTTTCAGGTAAAGATAGGTGATGAAAATTATCTTCGTTCTGGATGAGAAGAGGAATTTAGAACTACAGTTATGATTATGAGTTATTCATATGATTGTGGACCAGAATTGTTGATTGATGTTACAGGGATAAAATATTGTTGGTGAATTTTTAACATGGAGAAGATAATAAACTTTATAGTCTATTTGACTCTTCTAATGGATTACTCGTTCCGCTGCAACTATGGTTGAAATTTTTATCATTTACCATATGTTCTAAATCTCTGATTTATTATTGATGAAGGCTATTGATAATTTAATTATCTTTAGTCATGATATTCTTTACTGAGCTAGTTGTGCTCACCCTTTTGCTTCACAATTCCTTTCAGGTAATAAGAGTGTAGCTGGGTCGAGCGAGGGTAACGGGGAAATAGAACGGTGGTCTCTAGCTGTGGATGTTCTCCCAAAGCAGTATAGAAAAGTTCATTTAGTAGTTTTATTTGGTGAATCCAATAAGGTAAGGTGTATCCAACGTTGGAAGGGTGGTTTGCCACTATCATACAAGATATCTAACGACATACAACCTCGTGTCATCATAAGACAGGGATGTGCTCATCCACTTACTGAGTATATATACGAGCACTACCTATATAATCTTGGTGTTTGTTTGAAGTATAATTCTCAATTAGAGACAGTAGAGATAATGATATGTCAAGAGAAGACTCACCATTGAGAAGAATATGATAGTAATTGTGACGCCCCCAAAATAGGTCCAATCCATCCAACCCATTCTGAGTCGCCAAATACATGGTACAGAAAATAACTACAACTTTATTATTACAATTGTCGTGCAAAATACGACAACACATATACTGTGAGTTTAAATACAAATATTGTCATCTAGACAGTATTCATACTCAATTAAGTCCTCATTATACTTATTGATACACTATTTTACAAAATAGTGAGGACTACTAAAACAACTGTCTTGAACCATCATTCCACACCTCGACTAGTACTCGCTACATTCTCGCCTCCTGAGAAGAAAGATGGAACAACAAAGAAAAGGGTGAGCTCAACTAGCCCAGTAAAGAATATTATGACTAAGATAATATACAACAAATTATCGTTAGTCTTCAACAGGGAAAAATTTAATAGAATACAATAGACAACAAGTTTTAAATCAATATTCGCAGCGGAAAATAATAATTCATAGAAGAGTTACGTAGAGAATGAAATCTACGATTATCTATGAATTTAAAAGCCCATCTTCAACATTTTATCCCTGTAACATCAATCAATAAATATCTTGAATCAAATAGTCATCTTTGCACTACAGGCCAAAAATATTCATCAGTTGGTCATGTTCACCTCAACACCTGTTCATCTTTGCACTACGGGCCAAAGATATTCATCAGAAATCATTCATCTTTGCACTACAGGCCAAAGATATTCAATTATATCATCATTTAGGACTGAGGATGATGAAAAATATTTTAAAAGAAACGAATCCAGTGAAACAAAATAATAAATATTAAGGATTCGTATTTCAACTATTTCATGTCCAAAAATACCTCATAAATAATCATAGTGGAGTAAAATTCAAGAATGATCAAAACATGGATACAATCAAAGCTAGTATCCACAATAGATATTTTGGACAAAAAGAAGAAAATTTCATTTTTCGGTGAATAGTAACTCGTGAATAGTAACTCGTGAATAGTAACTCATGAATAGTAACTCATGAATAGTAATCCCGACATGAAAAGTTCCAAATTTGATAAAAAATTCAGATCAATACTTCGGCATAATGATATTGAAGAAAATAATATCATTTAAGAAGAAATAACATCCCTTACCTCGGAAAGACGGTACTTCTGACTGGAATACTAGATATAGTGCTGAAGGAAACTTGCACCGTATAGCAACACTCAAAGTATCAAATACTCACAAGAATATGCTCGATATAGAGAGAGAAATAGAGAGAAACTTGTGTTTCTGGTGTGATTTTCAATTCTAACCTAAGCACCCTATTTATAGAAAAATGCTTAGAACACCAAAGCAGAAAATTTAATATAATATATATATATATATATATATATATATATATATATATATATATATATATATATATAAATTTTCAAGCCCACCTTAGAAAATCTGAAATCAGCCACCTTGCACATGTTTATGATGTCCAAAAAAAATACAAAAAACGTTTTTCTCAAAATAATTAACTAAAACTCCCAAAAATCAATTATTTCGGAACTTCGAAATTTCAATAATTCATAATAAATAGCCCTTTTGTCAGAAAATTCGAATCTCACGAGTTTTTATAGGAAATTCAATTCTCTACAACTTTGCAGAAGAAAGTTTTTCCAAATTCTAAACAGAAATTGACCGAAATTCATAAACGGACGATTTTACCGTCAATAATAAATTTTCGGTCAAGAATTGTGTCCACCAACACACAAAACATGTATTAATCATTTAATACCACAAAAATACTCTTCCTCCTCATATACTCATATATCCCACATTCATTGTAAAAATATTACCATCAATATATTATTAAAATAATATATTTAAATGAATTATTTTATCAGAAAAAGATAAAATATTAATTTTCAACAATTGTCACATTAAAAATTTTCTCCATCTATATCCACATAAAATTGCTATTTTCCTCATCATATAAATCAATAATTAATTATATACAAATAATATTACAGAATCACAGTACTGGCAACCAGGCCGTTCCCAGGAAAGAGGGGCTTTCCAATAAGGATCTCTCCTTACTGGCGCGCAATTAGATGACCAAACCTCTCCTTAGACAGAACTTTCTAGACATTGCCAATAATGTTATCTAATAATATTATTCGGATAATATAAATTATTGTTCCGATAATAGAAAATACTGTGTAGTGACAATTATTAAAACACAGTAATATAAAATATCAACGCAGCAATTATTGAATCAATAAAATACAATATTGAACAGTAATTACTGTAACAATTATTGAGTAGTGCCTTCTTACGTAAGAATCAATAATTGGTGCAATACCGTGTGCTACTGTGCAACAACGCGTATTACTGTGTTTTAACCACCGGGTATTCTAACAGTATTAACGGTAACAACTACGCCGTTATTTATAAACAACTTATTTTTGTCGTTTTCTTCATCCAATCGCTTTCCGTTATGGGGCCCACAAAAGACTGCGCCGTCGTACGAATATTCTCCGACAGTAAGAATATTCCACGACCAAGCGAATATTCTCCGACAACAATGAATATTTTATAACCACTTGCTTATTTAAAATATTTGCGCATTTTACCCATAACTAACCATATTAATCAAATCAACCCTTACTATTTCAAAATAATAAATAGAGGAATTTAAATTTCATTTATTAATAATTTGGGGTCTTACAGTAATCTTCTCGTTTTTCTTTGGGGTCTATTGGGTCAACCAAGAATAATTCTGTGGCCATATGATATCTATCATAACCTAGACGCATGGCCTCCCATGTACGAAGGTTTCCTTGAGCACTTCCCAAAGATTCCAATTTCTAAAACAGTTTTTGACTATACCTTTATGTAAGGTGTCATTGTGAGGTGATGTCCACGGTTGGAACATGAGTCACATTTGGTATATATTTGTATCCAAACTCACAGCATATGTGTTGTTGTATTTTGCATGACAATTGTTGTAATAAAGTTACAGTTATTTTCTGTACCATGTATTTGGCGACTCAGAATAGGTTGGATAGAATGGACCTATTTTGGGGTCGTTACAATATGTGTTGTTGTATTTTGTACGATAATTATTGTAATAAAGTTGTAGTTGTTTTCTGTACCATGTATTTGGCGACTCAGAATGGGTTGGGTGGAATGGACCTATTTTGGGTTTGTCACATATATAGTAGAGCTTCCAACGGCTATATATGAGAGGGCTGATTCCATGAAATCCTCAGTCACAAAAAATCAGCACCAAATCAATAGATATATTGTTTCCTTGATAAGCTCACCCGAAGAGATATGATATCAATCATCTGATATGAAGGGATACGAAAGATATGGTTTGTTAACAATATACTATATTTAGAGCATATACATTTTGAAGCTTCTAGAACAAATTTGACTCAACTAATCAGTTGACCAAATTTCATTCCCTGTTAATCAATTGAGATGAGATTACAGCAATCATGCAATATAGATTTATATGGACTATTATATGTAACCATAATGTCCACCCACAATCCATGCATATATAATATAATATTCTATACTGCCAATATTCATGCATATTATATTATCATAGTTACAACCGTAATCCATGCAGTCACGAAATTTTGTTATCATTCAAAAACATCAATTATGCAATAACTAACATAAACAACCTTAACTTGTGGACTGAGATTTGCTATGTATGAAGAAGTCATGTTAGTTGATTTAAGTATAAGCATTCAAAGAAGTATAAGGATTTGGAAACTAAATTTTTATAAACTTTTTGCAAAACATGTTCTAACCTTGGATGTGAGTGTGTTACGTTCTGATATGTCTTGACATATGTCAATATGATTGGTTATATGGTTAAAGGTGATATGAGATATTCAAGCATGATTAAAAAGAGGAATTTTAAGAAAAATGACTATATTGGCTATGTATAAACGAACTATGTATACACTAAGTTTTTAACTTAAAAATATGCTCATGTGATCTATTATGTGATTATGAA
This sequence comes from Panax notoginseng, assembly GCA_016801055.1. NCBI lineage: Eukaryota > Viridiplantae > Streptophyta > Magnoliopsida > Apiales > Araliaceae > Panax > Panax notoginseng. The sequence continues at coordinate 193,675,751 of CM029020.1, forward strand.
AGCATGATTTAGACTATGCAAACTCATTTTGTATGCTTGAAGAAGTTTTACTAATAGAGACTTAAAGTTTTGAAAATGAACTTGATAAACATATATACATTAAGTTGAGAACTTGTAAGTATGTTTTTGATGTTTAACATGTATGTATATGAAAGTACGATGTGTGGTAGGCTTGCATAATTGTTAGCTTAACATGTGAGGTCTTTGTGACGCCCCCAAAACAGGTATACATCACCCATTTTGAGTCACCAGATACATGGTACATAAATTCAAATACAACTTAATTATACAACAGTCGTGTAAAATACGACAAAACATAGCTGAGAGTTTAAATAAGAATATTGTCATCTAGACAGTATCCACACTCAATGGTGTCCTCATTACAATTATTATTACATTATTCTGTAGAATAGTGAGGACTACTAAAGCCATTTATCCAGGACCACCATTCCATTCTCCGACTCGTCCCAGCTATATTCTCATTTCCTTAAGAGAACAATGAAAGAAATGGTGAGCTCAACTAGCCCAGTAAGAAATATTATGACTAAGATAATGCAGAATAAATTATCCTTAGCCTTCAACAGTATAACAACTGATATAATATAATAGACAACAAGTTTTAGATCAACAACTGTAGCGGAATAAGGAATCCATTAAAAGAGTCAAGTAGAACATAAAATCTACTATCTTCTATGATTTAAAAAGTTTTTCATTAACTTTATCACTGAGACTCAGCTTAATAAATAAAATCAAATCATCCCTGCACCACGGCCAAGGATATTCATGTAATTATCAATGGTCATGATTATACCGAATAATCCCTGGTGATAATCATACCAACAACTGTCCAACAATGAACTACAGGCCAATAAGGACTTTCACCACATCATTCGTCACATTACGGTCATGATTATACCTAATAATCCCTGGTCATAATCATACCAAGTCCATCTATGCACGTAAGCCAAAGATGACTTTCATCACAATATAAGCATGAGGATGATGACAATGACATAATAATTCAATAAAACAAGTTTAAGGATAAATTTTAAAGATTTATAATTTAATTTATCTAGAAATCAATAACGTCCAAATTGTCAACATTATACTGCTTTGTGGAGTAAAATTCAAGAATAATACTCATGTATCAAAAATAATTTGGACAGAAAAGAAATATATTTTCGGGTAAATAGTACCCCGTGAATAGTGCCCCGTAAATAGTACTTCAGGAATAGTACCTCGTAAATAGTACTCCGACATGAAAAGTACTCTAAATACCCGAGTGAATAATATTCGGATGAATAATATTTTTGGTAAATAGTAACCCGTGAATAGTAACTCGTGAATAGTACTTCGACACGAAAAGTGCCTCGAATACCCGAGTGAATAATACTAGAGTGAATAGTAACCGGGTGAATAGTAATCTGTGAATAGTAACTCGTAAAAGAAAAATACCAAAAAAAATGATATTTCATGACGAGTACAAAAGAAATGATATCTGATACGAGTATAATAGAATATACGAAACTGCAAATGGATTTTTATCCGCTATGCGGTAATTCACGTAGACAGATCATTTCCACAATTTAATAAAGAATGAATACGAAGGATCATTCACCATGCATGCGGTAATCCACATAGACAGGTTATTCCAACAGAATAATAAAGAATGGAACAACAGAAGAATTCACCAGGCATGCGATAGACCGCACAGACAGGTTATTCCAACAGAATAATAAATAATGGAACCAGGTTATGCGTAATACGCACAGACAGGATATTTCAACAGAATAATAAAGAATGGAACCAGGTCATGCGTAATTCGAATAGACAGGATATTCTAACAGAATAATAAAGAATGGAATAATAGAATAATTTTACCATGTATGCGGTACTTCGCATAGACATGTTATTTCAACATAATAATAAGGAATGGAATAACAAAAGCTCTCTTCATGAATACGAAAGAAATAATACCCCTTACCTTAGAAGAAAACTGGAATAGTGAGGTAGCAGACTTCTCTTCTCATTTCTCTCTATAATTTTTCTCTATAATAATTGCTCTATAGCTTTAGTGAATTGGTGAAAAATAATGAAGGAATGAGCTTCTATTTATAGAAAAATATAGTTTCAATAATTGCACGTTTTGGGGCTCGAAATATTATAGTATAATACCTTCCTCTTTTCCTTTATTTTTAATTTAGTCCTGCAAGTATTATCAAACTTGCACCACCTCCCCTAATAGTAAATCATGTGAATCAATAGTAAATCATGTAACTCAATAGTTCTAAACATGTGAAAAAAATTAATTATAGTATAGTGCCTTCAACTATACCTCTATTTTTAATTTAGTCATGCAAGTATTATCAATCTTGCACCAACTCCCCTAATAGTAAATCATGTGAATCAATAGTACACACATGTGAACACATAGTTATAATCATGTGAATTAATAGCAATTAATTGCTCATTTATCCAGTTAATTACCCGATTGGTCAATATAACTTCCAGACATCAATTATTATCGAAATAAATGTCGATTTTCACTAACACTAATAATTTCAATACTATGGAACTATCAATTTTATCTTTAATCAACACGAACTTATTTATTATTAATATTATAATTCACAATATTTAACAATCAGGTCGTTCTCAGGAAAGAGGGGGCTTTCCGATAAGGATTTCTCCTTATTGGCGCGCAATTAGGTGACCAAACCTCTCCTTGACAGAACTTCTAGACATTGTCAATATTGCAAATAATAATATGAATAACTTTGTCATCTCAATTATTGATTTAATAATATAAAATATTATGCAGATGATACTGTGACAATAATTGAATCAATAATATGAGAGATATGATGCAACAATTACTGTAGCAATAATTAAGTATAACTAAGTGACTTCTTACGTAAGCATCAATAATCAATACCGTGTGCTACTATACAACCATGCGTATTACTATACTTTTATCACCGATTATTTTATGAAAATTTGCTTACTTTGTAAAATTTTCAAATATCACCCTTAACTTTAAACTTTTATCAATTTAATTATTTACCAAAATAAAAAAATTGAATACTTTTATTTCATAAGTTTCGGGATATTACAGTCTTGATTTAATGAAAATGAATAATGACCTATGATATGTTTCGATGAAGGGTTAAATTTAGTTATTCACATCATAACATGTGTGTTGTGCATGATTATTCATATTTGTGCAAGACGGGAGAACACTGACTTTCTGCAGAGCAGCCATGTCTTGGTTTGCACTAGGAGCAGCGCGACCCGCCACTCCCTAGTACAAACCAAGCGCGGCCGCGTAGTCCTGAATCAAGATCTGAGTTCTGTTATTAAATTGAGATGATGCATGCCTATATGGTTACTTTAATTTGTAATACTTGTCCAGTATAGTATTCATATGATAATGAGCATGTTATTGAAAGAATTCTATGATGAATTAGCATTTACAGCTTTAAAGTAAATGGTGATTTCAACTATGACATAGTGTGTTAGAAACTAATCGTGTAATGTAATGATATATGTATAGAAGTATGCTATATGATGATTTGATTCTTGTAAGTGTAGACTCATATTAGTTTACACATACTAATTTGAAAGACCGACTTGCTAATGTTAGGTCGTTTCAATGCAAGTTAATTAAATCTATAGCTGAGCAAACAGGCAAGTTTTCTAACTTACATAACTTTGGATTTTATGCAAGTTCTTGAATTTCATGTGATTCATATGTTGAATGCAAGTTCCCTAAACTTACTCCAATTATTATTGAGCAAGTTTCCTTGAACTTCACTATTTGATTGTGCATGTTCCTAAACTCTTACTCGTTTATTTGAGCAAGTATCCGAACCCTACTTTTATTGTGCAAGTTTTCCTTGAACTTCACTCTTTGATTGTGCAAGTTCTCTATTTTACACAATTTTGAATATTGTGCAAATTGCTAAACTTCACTTGTTTTTGGTGAAAGTTTCCTATCCTTCTCATATTTATTGAGCAGGTTATCGTTGAATTGAAAGTTATTCATTTAAGCTTGAAATTTATTTTCAAGCACACTATTAAGTGGTTTAATTACCTTACAATTATTCCACATCGATATTATTGATATTCGCACTTAGTGCACTTGAGTTCGTACAGTCTTGGACTTATACATCATTTAAAGTTCTATAATTCTTGAACTGTGTCAGATAGAGTCTGAACCTTTGTTCGGTCAGACAAGTGTATGAAATTTTATAAAAGCTATCCAAACTAATTGATGGTAAGGATTCTTAGACTGAAAGAACACCCCTTTTTGATAGGGGAGTACCCCAGGTATCTAATATAAGATACAAAGAGCAGATTTAAATGTTATGCATATATATGGTGTATTCGAGGCTGATCCCCTCAAGTACTTATTCTGTAGCCAGTAACCAAAGGGTCAATTAGCTATTGATTCCATTGGAGTGTTATAGTTCAAAGTCTACTTGACTAGCAGTTATTCTGAAAGCAATCATTATCTTTGCTTCTAATATTCATATTGTTGAATCCTTCAGATATTCATATTGTTGAATTCATTGTCAGATATTTTTTCATTTATCATGATTTACCCTTATTGTTATACTTAAACTTGCTGAGCAAACTCGTTGCTCATCCTTGCTATGCCATGAATTATATTGCAGCTAAGCCCGAGACCTCAGGAAAGGACAAGGGTAAAGGAAAGATATAGAATATTCGCCAAGAGCAGACTTTACTATATGCCTAGTTTAAATTACTATTATAACAACCCCAAAATTCATACACTTTAATTCTCGATTTTAGTCGTTAATAAAACATTCAACCTCAAATTTTATATCATTAAATGATAATACAACCATTGAAATTTAGCGGAATAATTAAAATTTTCTATTACAAACTATGCTCGTTCCCAAAACCTTCAACCTTTACATCTAAATATCTCAGAATCAATTTAATACTATAATAGTTTACATTGCGAAACGATATTACAATTCAACACTAATACATCCTTCAGAACCTTAAACATGGTTCAAATAGTACTAACACAACTAAAGTGTATGAATATTCAAGCATCACATCTGGTTCATGTCTTTCAAGTAACACATAACTTTACCTCGAAATCTTAACCTGCAAAAATGGTTATTTGCAAGGTTGAGCTCGACAGCCCAGCAAAATCTAACAGTTTTCATGCATCACATATCACATAATAACATGCTCAATATACATCTTCTAATAATTAAAGTAACATGGCATACATGCTATAATTCACATAGCAAATATAAAGATTGAGTTCCTTACCCAATCAGCATGCTTTACTCGATCAATGTAGTTATAAGTTGACTTTAACATTTCATACATTCAACATATATATAACACATCATGCTCTTTGCAATAAAGATTTAAAACAGTTAAATTCACATAGCAAATAGGAACTGAAAGACTTGTCTGGTTCGTAGATTACCAATTACCGAGAAACAGCTTAAATGCTTTGCGTACATCCTACAACATTTTAAAGGTTCATATTTACATGCATTAGTTACACATATAACGAAACCACAATGACTTTTAGTCTTAATCTTTTATAACTTGTGTCTCTTTGAAACTTAACACATATCTTCAGGTGTTTACTCCTCTTCGTATGACACTTATCATTGCGTAATCTCATTTTGTGTTCCTTTATACTTCTTTTGAAATCGACACTTAACGTTCATTAAAGTCGTCATAGATTCCATTACCACATATTAGATGTATTACGCTTGTTAACAACAACTAGGTTATTTAACCTACGCCTTATATCTCGTTATACTTCTCTTACTATTGACAATTACGTCTTCTATCTTATACTAGATTAACTAATCAAATTATCAATCAAATCGTTCTTTCAACTTATATCTTTCTATAAACCAACATAAACCTTACCATTAGTCTTTAACTTTTGAAAATATCACATTTGGTTTTATTACATAACTTACTCAAGTGACAACTAAAATCTCCATATTTTGATATTATATCATACTACAATCTGTTATTATAGTCCATATTATGTCTTAAACATCACTAACATGCTTGCCAAACTAGATTAGGTCCATTAGTCATGTCCTACAAATAGGCAGACTTCACTGTCTCAGACCAGGGTATGGCGCAGCTGTGCCATACTTAAGCCTGGGACCGGCGCAGCTGTGCTATTTCTGGCATTGACAATTCTCACAATCTCTCTCTCAATTCTCTCTAAAGTTCTCTGCAGCTTTTCTTCTTAGGCCAAAAGACAATTCACGTACACACTAAAGCGTATAGATAAAAACTGATAACCTTAATATGTCTAGTTATTAGAATATCAGTTACAGATATAACGCTTAGGTTATAAATATATTATATTTATTATTTAATTTAATTTATTTTATTTATATTATTATTATAATTAAAATTCAAAATTTAAAAATCCAAAAGTCATAAGGCTTTGTTTGGCAAAAAGTTTTTAAAATAAAGACTTAATATATTAAAGCCTTGTTTGGGTAAACTCAATTAAAACTACTTTAATTTATTTTAATAATCACTTATAATATAGTTATTTGTCACATTTCTATTAAATTAAGTTTTCATACTTAATTAATTAATTCTAATAACAATTTATCAATTAAATTATTTAATCACAAAACTCAATACAAATAATTACCCATCAAAAATGAAATATAATAATTCATTTAATCATTATAAAATCTCTAACTTAATTGTTAAATTAAATTAGAACATTATCTCATAATTATTCATTTTCTTAACTCCTTAATTATTTACTAAACAAATAATTAACCAAATCAAATCAAATTGATTAAACAAATATTTATTCAACGATAAACACATCTATTAAATATTTATATAATTCAATAAATATTTAAAATTATAGTTAAAATTCTGGAATGTTATATCATTCCCTCCTTAAAAGGATTTTGTCCTCAGAATCACAATTCAAACAATAAAATCGTCACATCCTTCCCTACTTACAAGGATTCTGTCCTCAGAATCGAAATACAGGTTAAACAAATAACTCAGGTACAATTAAACCTCACTTTCCCAATATATGAATATATTTTTTCCTTCACACCAGATCACATATTTCAAATATGCAGCACATACATATACATACTTAAATTCAAAACATCTCATAATAAGAATTTTAATTATTAAATTCCTATTTTAATAACTTCTAAAAATTCGGGTTGTCACACCCTTCCCTCCTTATAAGGATTCCGTTCTCGGAATCAACGAAACCTCCTTACTCGGTTTTTACCAAATCTCTTTTCAAAATAAAATTTATCGAATATATTCAACACATTACCTTAATATAAATTTTATATTTCCTACTACATTCATTATTTCAACAAATTCTAGGTTTCTATTTTATAACTTTTACTTAAACTCAATTATATTTGAGTATTACATATTCTTTAACCAATTCATTTCCTTTTCTAAGTATCGTTATCATAAACACTCGGAATATTACATTCACCCATTCTTCTCAGAATTTCGTCCTCGAAATTTTATTTATTAATCGTCATTCATTCAATCTATCAAAATAGATTTTGCATTAATACTTTATTCATTCATTGATTTCTATAACCACTTCTTTCCACAAAGATCTTTCTACAATTATTAAACTTTTCTATTAAAAGTTTTACATTATTCTTGATAACTCATCTCCTTCTCATTTCAAAATTTCTTTTCTCAATTATTCAATAAATTCATCATTCAATGTCGCATTTTATGACTTACCTCATTCTAAGGAATACTCTCCTTTTCACTTTCACTTTGCAGAATAACAAGAATCTTCTACAATTGCTCAATAATTAGGAAGTAGTATGAATAACTCAGGAATATAAAAGATTCTAAATCATGCTGAGGGGTCACAAGACCGTGAACTCTATTCTTGGTTTACTCACTGCAAATCAGAGTGTTTATCAATCACAAAGACTGAAAACATCCTCCTTACGTACACTAGGTGGCCAGCCTATTGCACCACTACGTTGGGCCGCAACGTAGTGTTTTGTAACGACTATATGCGTTACGCTCGGAACCATTGTCCCCGCAAATATGTCTCCTTTATAGGGTTGTTCACCTCAGCTTTTAACATCTGAATATGTACCAAAACAATTTGGTTTGGCATAATTCTTCAATAAACACTTGAATTTCATGAACATCTTTCAATAATCGTCTAGCTGAATCAAATAGCATAGACTTCTTCAACAATTCGAACATCAATCGAGATATACATATACATATATATATATATTCTCATATCTTAAAGAATTCTCAAAAATCTTTTTATGATGTCATTATACCGCACTGTATTTACAGTCCGTTTGAGGATTCCATCATTTTGTGACTTTGTCATACTATATCATACCATAGTCCAACACTAAGTAATACTACATTGAGGACTCCATCAATTTTATCATCTCTACACCAGGTTCCTTGATGCATTGATGACATAAAAAAATTACATTTTGATATATTTTAAATCATTTTTGTCTAGCCGAAACAATTAGCATAGACATACGAATAACGGTATTATTTTTAAATCTCATTGGTTTCATCACCTGATCCAATATTTTTCAAGAAAATAGAAGTGCAAACACCAGCACGAAGTCAATAAATTTTGAAAGTCTAGCATAACTAGTAGATGTAGAAAACCTATGTCTCCACCATCAACTCCACTTTCTATAATGATCCATTGCTTAATCAGTCAATTTATTCCTATCATCCTCAATACTCCATTCACACTTATCTATACCCCAGTTCATCAAACTTACTAAACATTGGAAATCTAGGAACTTGCCACAATAATATGAGTTTAAGAACTTATCCTAGTCAGACCATAGGCGTCCATTCGTTGAGGGATTCAAAACATACCATATGCATTAGTTTTAAGAACTCGTACCTAACACTAATAATATCTGACTAATCTTAATAGTTTCTAACTATCAAATATACACATGAGAAAAGAATCACCTTTTCGCCACATATACATTGATAGCGTGACACCAACATTCCAATGATTATCAATGTGATGAACTGAGTGCAAGCACAAAACCCTCGCTCATACAAAGGTTTGTACAACTCATCCATCACATGAGTCATCAATTGAAATCCCACCTAACTCTATCTTACTCTTAACTTGCTCTTAACTCGATACGAATTCCTCGTATCACATCATTTATAACTCCTTGCGAGTTTATCTCGTACTATTTCATAGTACACTATTTTCATAACATCAAGCTATAATTATTCAAATATTATAGACCATCTTTCTTCTATAACTTAAACAGATCACGTCGTGATCTTATTCTATAATCATCTGTCCCTTAAGATTCTTTTCTTCACTCGTGATCATTTTGTTTTACGATCCCCTTTCTTTCCTTTCATTTATGACATCATTCGTTATCTTTGCTATTGGAGTTAGGAAACTCCCATTTCTTATCTTTTTCTCTTCAAGATTCTTAACATTTCATCCGAGTTCCACATTTTCATCACACGTATCCATTTTCTACACTTGGTACACATCGAGTCTCTAACAGTTTCAATATGGTACGCTGAGTGGTTTCCCACAAACAACTAACAAACTAAGTTCCGAGTTGCTAGTTCGTATATACGTCCGCTCTATGAAGGAATCGTTTAGCCCAGATATCATACACCAACTATTAAAGAGTACAATTATACCATACTTAAACATAACTTTTTATTCTTAACTTCCTTACCAATCTCTTCTTATAGACATTGTCTATATGTTCTCACCTTACATCCTTATTATTGGAGTTGGGTAACCCCATAACTCTGCAAGATTCTTCTTTGAATCATCTCACGCATGTTCTAATCCCTTCTTAATAAATTTTCTTAAATTACTTCTTATATTCTAGCTCAAGTTTACTGACGTGATTAAAGTTTTTTGGAATCTAATATATATATATGTTAGTATCTATCCTGATTTGCTTTGGAGTATCTAACCTGTTTTGGTATGAAGACTAATTCTAATGAGAATTGGAGTATTTTAAGGAGATTGAAAATCTAGTATTGGTATTCCTTAAGTTTCTCATATTTAATTGTTGGGTTATATTCTTCCAATATATATATATATATATATATATATATATATATATATATATATATATATATATATATATATATATATATATATGTTATCTGTTATATATATTGAGTTACCAATTTATACGTGTCTTGGAGATGTTTTAGGAATTGGTATAATTAAGGACTCTTATTCAAAGTTACTAACTGCAGTTGCTATTTTGAAGAGATCATGCTAACTGCCAATAGGACTCTTTCAGCTAGTCTTTGTATTTTATTTGACTACTTCATAGTTGTATTTCCTTATCTACTGAGGTTGTTTTTGCTAACGTTCATCTCCTATTTCAATTAAAAAGTAATAGCCGTTGCTGGATGAATTGGAACGTTAACATAGCCGTTGCTTTCTTCTTTATATATTCTGTTTGCTCGGCTTCATGGAGGTACAAGACTAAAGGACATAAACTCTTCAAGAAAGCTTCCAAGATACACACAAAAATTATCATATCATTCTTTTAAGTCTTGGTTTATAGTGTTCTTGTATTTCTTATTTCAATATCTATTGTAAACATAGTACGAGTCTAGGTTGGCTTGGGATTTTTATTTTAGTAATATCCAGTATGTACAACGAAGCTATCAAAGTCTCAGAGGTGAGAGGTGTTACAGAGGTGCAAAGGGGGCAGAGGTGTCTAATCGATCGTCGTTGTAACATGGAGTTATTTACTTTGTAATTGCTGAGTATTATTTTAATAAAGTGAGTCTCTAATTCTTGTTGGGATTGGACGTGGATTAGGCTACTAAACTAGAGGATAGGGGCTGAACCACGTAAAAATCTCGGTGTGATTTACTGTTCTTGTGTTTCTGTTTTAAGCTTTAATATTCTGCAGATTTTGGTTTAATTTTATACTAATACGTCGTATTAGCTGTCCGTTTATAACAGACAAAGAACATAACTAATATGGACGGGGTTAGACCGTCCGATTATAGCCTGCTATAGTAAACTTAAAAAATTGGCCACTGTAGATCACTTCAAAGTATTTACACCTATTCAACCCCCCCTCTAGGTATGCTTAATTACAGAATTTCACAGTTTTCTGTTTCAAATGGTTTGTTGGTAATTTTTTCTGTTTTGGGGTTATGTAGTACAATAATATCTAGGTAGTTGAAACCAAATACACATTAGTTAGTGTAAGAGCATGTGTTAACCAATACACAAGAACATTTTACAGTTTTTGAATAAATATTGAAGTACTAAGAGAATCCAACAGAAGGATTATAAATCAATGATTCGATATATAAAACCATAATTATATTGGTATCAAAGTTAACTAGCTATCACTTGATTCACTTCAATTAAAAAAAAAGAGTTATGTCAAAAGTAATGGTAATTATGCCACAGATACTAAATCAAAAAGTATGATTTTAAGAAAGGGGGAAAGAAAAATAAACATACAAAACTGTATGAATTATACAAGCATTGGTATTCAAGCAATAGATATGGTTAAGACCAATTTAGATCATTTATTACTAATCAAAAACTTTACTACTATAGTAATCATTTTCTTATATTTCCAGAAGGGGAGGGAGAATGGGTGGCCCGCGTTATCCCCTCTCTCTTTTTACTACTACTGTTTGTTTGAAATTGAAAGGCAAAAGTGGAGACTGCACCAACTCAATTGACATGAATTAATTTGAAGTGGACAGTCAGCAACTTTTATCAACACACTTTACTTTCTTTGTGTGTGTATATTTATATACTGCTTGCTTATCATTCATATAACAAAATAGACTCTCATTTACAAATATTATTAATTATTATTTAATAATGATGATATATATAATAGTAAAATTATAATGACAAACATATTAAAACTGTGTTATTTTATATTGGTATCCGGAAAAAAGACTATCTTCTATAGAACAGAGAAATTAACAGAAGAAATTTTCTTTATGAGAATTAATATTTCTATACGTAAAAGATATATTTTTAATAGATTCTTCTCAAATGAATAGGAATTACTCTTACACCTATATGCATATAGGTATATATATCTATATATAAAACTTGGAGAAATATCTAACTTATAAAAATAACAATATATAGATAACCCTATGTAAAGTGTACATATGTTGATGTGTCAAGGTAAACATTATTAAAATAAAATAAAATATATATATATATATATAACTCGGCTCTCTCCAGCGAACTGAAGGGAGCGAACTAAGAGCAAATCGGCTATAACGACGGTTTTTTCATCGCTATAGCAAAAAAACTGGCTTTCTATGATATAGCAACGAAAAAAACCGTCGCTATAGTCGGTTCGTTCTTAGTTCGCTCCTTTCAGTTCGCTGAAAAAGCAGACTATATATATATATATATATATATATATATATATATATATATATATATATATAATGCTATAGTGAACGGAAAAACCGTCGTTATAGCTGGTTCGCTCTTAGTTCGCTCCTTCCAGTTTGCTGGAGAGAGCCGGACTATATACTCCCTCCTATTCATATTAAATGTCTTTTTAGAGAGTTTCATTTTATTCTATATAAGTGTTGTTTTAAAATCCCTATGCAATATTGCACTATTTTTTCCTAATTTACCCCTCTATTTAATATGTTTAGTAAATGCAATTCTATGGACCATTGTGGAGAGAGAAATAATTAATTAGGGATACAAAAGACATTTTTGTTATTTCTTAATAAGTGTGCTTAACTCTAAAAAGACATCTAATATAAATAGGAGGGAGTATATATATATATACACGTCCTTAATTATGATACAAACAAGAGTGGGAAAATTTTAACAGCGGTGGAGGATTCGAACCCCGTATCATTGTTATACAAAGACTGTATAATACCATCTTAGCTCAAAGAATTAAATATGACAAAAACCTGTCAATTTCTTACATTATTTGACCTATTCATTTGATTACATATTTTATTTCTTTCTTCTTCTTCAATTTCATGTTTTGTTGAATATTCACGTGCCTTAGGTGTTAGTAAATTATGGCTAAGCAAGAATTTACATTTTCTTGACTATAGTATAATGTTGGCTGTTATTACATATCTGATTCTTTGATTATCTGCAGTCAAAATCAGCTAAGTAAATCATATATGACTAAGTGTACATTTATAATCTCTTTACAATTTTGATGACGAACTTATAATTTCTCATAATCCAATTGTTAAGCTATACAAAAATTTAGTATTTTAACATAACTTAGAAGTTAAAAGATTCGTGGTGTGAGCCAATCAAAACAAATGGTATCTAAATCTCTAAATTGTCAGCATTGACATTGCAATAGCTATGCTGCGAGTAGGGCTTTTGCTTATTTCATTTCATTTTTATTGTCATGAGATTATGTGTCTCACACTTCTAATAAAAAGAAAGAAAGAGAATATGCAATAGCCATGTTGCAAGTTGGGCTTTTGCTCATTTAATTTATATTATCATCAGATTATGTGTCTCACACTTGTAGTAATAAGAAATCTTTTCTTTCCTTCTCTTTTGGTGCCCTTTACAGCAATAGGCTTTTGATTTATGAGTTTCTCATTAGTGTTAGTACACTTACAAATACGGGGTATTATGGAAATATGATTATAGATTATGAAATCATATATTAGTTTCTGAACCACTGCTATTATTCTAAAAAAAAATCATTAAAACTATGATATTTGGCACATGGAAGTTTAGAACTTCTAGGATCTTGAGGACCAATAGAAATTTGAATAATGTTCATTTATGGGTAGCAGACTTTGATTAATGTAATCATTCATGCTTGTTCTGATCTGGGTTGGTTAGTATTAACATATCTAAGATTTTTTTTCCGCTTAATATTGTTTTAGGATATCGATCCGTTTTCAACTACAATTTCTTAACAGCCTCTTCGGACACTATGTTCTCACAACTGCCACCATCAATGATTAACTTGCAGACTTTAATTGCTATGGTGCAAGTTGTTTGAAAGATTTTGGTTCTCAACCAATCCTCTTTGGAATCACCTTTATGAGTTGGTAGACTCTTGCGAACGATCAGGGTCTCCTGACTATCTTCATACAATCCATTGTCCTCTTCGTTGCCATCATCATATTCGTCATACTCAGGTTCTTCATAAGGTTCTCCTTCATCTTTATATTCGTCATAAGTTTCTTCTTCATTTGCATATTCATCATAAATTTCTTCTTCATCTGCATATTCATCATATACAAGTTCTCCATATTCATCTACTTCTTCCTCAACCAACTGTTCTTCATCAAAATCGGAATCAAAATTATAAAATTCCTCATCACGATTAAGGTGTCCACGAGAATAATACCCTTCCTCGTAATAATCAAGGTGCGAGACTAACCCCTTCAGAATCTGTCCACGTCGACCCCGAGTCAGCGCCTAAAGACGTCTGGTTAACTCTGCAACCTCTCTCTGTAATTCTTCAATCATCGTGTCTTGAATGTTACGATCCTGGTTTAGGACTTCCTCAGCCGGAATCTGCCCTTTATGACCACCACCACAAGCCATTAAAACTGATGAGTCTAATCCTAGAAAGATGTTTGAGCTTTGATACCAACTGACGTCGGGCGGGATAACGATTATACTGCGGGCTGGTAAACAATTGAATTCACAAATAAAGGAACAAGAGATTCACCAGAAAATACAGAGAAATCTCTTTAATGTGTATAATATGTTTTTATCAAAAATTCAAGTCCCCTAATTCAACCCACAAGCCAGGTTTATATATAGCTAGCAAAACTCTCTCCAAGTTACTCTTAGAATCTTCTTAGAGATATGAAAATAAAATCCTCCTAGAGATACGGAAAGATATCCTAACAAGCTTCCTAAAAATACGGAAATAAAATCTTAACAAATAACAACTTGCTAAATATAAAATATTATTAATTAAAGAACTAATTAATAATAATAATAATAATAATAATAATAATAATAATAATAATAATAATAATAAATCCATCGACTTTCGAAGTTATGACGCCTCTTCGAAAGAAGTTCGTAACACCCGAACTCATGACGCTATCCGAAGCTGAAGTCATGACGCCATCCGAAGACGAACTCCGACCCTGAAGACACGAACCGAACGCCTGACCCCGAAGTCAACCGATACCGTTGCGCTGATCTCTTAGCTTTTGGTCCTTTTAACATCATCATCGTACTATCCGACTATTCAGAATCTTCGACCAGAAATCCTCCTGCATCACTTCTCTATATTCCCAATATTAAAAGAAGTTTTAAATCTATTGGATGGGAATGTCTCATTGATCCTTCTGAGCCACTTGTGTACATTGACTTGGTCAAACAGTTTTGCATGAATATGCTTGTGGGAATAAATAAAACTAGGGAAATATTCTTTACAACTCCAATTAAGTTAAAGTTTTTATTTCTTGATCAATACAATGTGTGCAAGGATTTGTCTTTAAATACCAAAATGCCCATTCTTCCTTTTTGTTTTGTCTGACATTGAATTAGGCTCCTTTTATGCATATCATGTACTCTGCCTTATGTGAGATATAACTACTGTCACCTTTCTTCTCGTGGACATGTCACCAAAACTTTATGCAGGAAGGTAGGTGCTTAAGGTTAAGTCTCTCCTTGAATAGGTCGTAAGATTGAGACCATGTGCAATGGGGTACACGACTCTACGATCTGGCTGTTGTATGCTGTGTCAACTTCTTTTTAAAAGGGGAGTCCTCCCAAATGCTTCACATTCGCTCCCAAACCTCAGTGCCGATAAAATCAGGACGAACATCTCTATGTGTTTGTCTGTCTTTCATCTTGTTATGTGTCTTCTTCTACTAGTCGTAGACCCACATATGTTAGTTAGTCTCTAAATATCGCATAAGAACGGTCATACCATGAGCTTCTTTCCCGTCCTCCAATCGGTAGTAGTGCTGCACAAAACACATTACAATATTGATAAATAACATAAAGTTACATGTGAATGATAAAAAATAACATGAAAATTACATAAAGTAACATATGAATACCATCTTACCCGAAACTCACATACCATCTTACCCGAAACTCATCTATAATAAGTTGGCGTCTGCGCTCGTCCACATCCGCCCATCTAATCCAATTGTTTGAGAATCAGTTGCGCACGATCCCAAGCAACGTGTTACGAGAAGTAGCGTCTAGAATACTACACTTGAAATTAATACATTTGAGAATTCTATATTATATATATGCATGCATCATTTTATATAAAACAAATATTAAATGCTACAAACATAATCTAAAATAACCTGTTACTCCCAACACATCACACACACACACACACACACACACACATATATATATATATATATATATATATATATATGAATAAATTTATATAAATGAATATCCTGACAATGATATAAAAAAAACAGTAAGATGTTATTGTACCTAAATCTCTGTCCCACTCATCACTACCACGACCCCCACCTGTACGACCACCACGATCTCTGTTTGGAGTATGTGCCATATTTATATAACTTTAAAGTCATAAACACAAATAGAAAACATTCTTAATAAAGATAATTTTGCACCTTAAATTAATAGAATAATATTAGTTACCAAATGGTTTACAACTACAAACTAAGTCTTCAATGCAAGAAAAATTACGTACATCTCCTGCTCATAAGTGGATCACTTTTGCGTTGAATCATTAAGTTTGCTTAGGCACTTGAGAGGTTGTTTTAATAAGACCACTGCGGCGAATGTCAGCGGTCAGGGGCAATGGAAACCATGGAGACAATTTCGAATAAAAAATTAATATTTGATTGGGAAACAAGGGTATAATAATAAATTGATACAAATAAATCCAAAAAAAAAAAGAAAAAAAAGAAAAATCGATAAAACAATATCTAGGCTAATCCTTTATACTGTTATTCTAAACCAGGGCTTTAAGTAAATGAAGCGGAATTTTCTCTTGCATTCGATCATGTTTGCATGTTGAATGTTCACTTTAACTCCAGGCTTGGAGAGTGTAAAGTGGGAATCAAAATCAAGTTATTTTTTCTTGTAGCAGTTGCACCATTGGATTCTTCCATGTCTACATCTTCTGGCTTCATATCATTGGGGAGTTTCCAGTCGAAGTAGTAGAGTAGTTGAGCCAATGGAAGCTCAATAGTTGCGGCAGCAAATGCGATGCCAGCACATACTCTCCTTCCCGCACCAAACGGGATATACTCGAAGTTAGTTCCAATGTAATCCATGGAGCCATTTTCGAATCTCTCGGGTATGAAATTATCAGCATCTACCCAGTGTTCCGGATCCCTTGCAATTGCCCAGGCGTTCACAATGACTTTAGTTCCTACAGGTATAGTGTATCCATCAATCTCACACTGCTTCCTGCATTCTCTAGGGACTAACAAGGGCACGGGTGCATGCAAGCGTAGAGTTTCTTTGACCACCAGCTTTAGGTAACCCAATCCTTGGATATCAGCTTCATATATTATCGTCTTTCCCTTGAGGGCTTGTCTCACTTCCGCTTGTGCCTTCTCCATCACTCTAGGATTTCTCATCAACTCCGACATTATCCATTGAAGTGTAGCTGAAGTACTATCAGTTCCGGCCGTGAACATATCCTGGAAAATTTCATGTGAAAGGTTTTCTGTTATTTATTGTATTGTAAAAAAAAACACCAACTTCTCTACGTGATTTACCACAAGCTAGTTCTACGATATTAGAAACAATAGAAATATAATTTGATGAACGAATGAATGCTTACCAAAGTGATGCCTTGGATGTCGTTGGACGTGATGGGAAACTCAAGGCGTTGACTCTCGTTGATTCTTAAAAGAACGTCAATTAGATCTTCATTTGCATCGTGTATATTTTGTTCCTTTTTGGTTGCCAACTTTTCTCTATGCTCATTGATGATATGCCCAAAGATATGGTCAAGCTTCCGCCTCATGTCCTCCAACTTGGGCCTCATTCCAGTGATGTATTCAAGAAATTTCAATTTAGGAAATAAATCAGCCATAAAAAATCCGGAACCCCAATAGGCTATATCTTCAACCACCTCAATGAGTTCATCTTGATACTTGCATTTCTTTCCAATTGTCGCCCTACAAATTATGGCATTCGCCATTCCGGTTACCTTGGTACTATAATTGATAGGTGATCCTAACGACGATCGGATGGAGTCAATAAGTTGCCAAGACTCCTCCTCTCTAACATTGCGAAAGGACCGGACTTTATTGGCACTCAGGAGTTCCGATGTGGATATTTTACGCATTTGCCTCCAGTAATCACCATAGGGAGCCAAAACAATGTCTCTACTGTTGGCCAACATTATCTTGCCAAGTAGCATATCGGGCCTGTCCGCGAAGGCAAGATCATGGGTTTTTAGTACCTCTTTGGCGACTCGAGGCGATGAGACAACAATAGCAGGAATTTTACCAAGTTGTAGATGCATGAGAGGTCCATGTTTCCTTGACAATTCAAGGAGACCGCGATGCGGTATCGGATTTGAAGCAGCCACTTGCATCAAATTTCCGATCAGAGGTAGCTTCCATGGCCCTGGGGGAAGTTTATGAGCTGCTTGCGAGGATCTTTTCAATAACTTATTGATCAACAAAAATAAAAAGAGGATGCTGGCTAGGGAAGTACTGATGATAGAGAAGAGGGAATATTGGAACTCCATTATACTATTTGTTAAACCAATTGATTCAAAAATTCTGTGTACTTGTTTTTGTTGAAGATATTGCCATTTATACTCGAATGGATTAGCCAACTTTGGAGTATTAAATTAAAACAAGAACTTTTTAGGTGGAGCTGCCTCTCGAGGAAACTTCAAAACAATCTGGTCCCTTTGAACATTCAAACTAGGTTGCTACAATAGAAATAGTATTTGAAGCAAAGTGGACCAAGGGAATTTTTCAAACTACGTAAATAAAAGACAAAATCAAGTCATCACCACGACTTGACTTAAATATAAAAAAATTATAACAAGTGCATTATATTTGCGTAACATAGTTCTAGTACACATGCGAGAATGCAATATTAGCTCACAAAGATCGGTAATCATGCCGCCTTTAAGTATTGTTTTTGAACATTATCTTAATTATTCTATCCGTTCCAATTATTAGATTAATATTGATATTTTAAAAGATAATTTGAGATATTTTAAAAATTAAAATGAACATAATTTTTCAAGTTTTAAAAACAATAAATATTATAGGTTGATTCCAATATTATCCCTCCAAATTACCATCCAATTTTAATTTGGAATTTTATGTGACAAAAATCTCAATTGACTCCTTTTAAGTGACTAATTTTATGTGACAAAAATCACAATTGACTCAATCAAGATTTTTGTCACTTAACGAGTCCAAAGAGTTTGAAAAAATGGAAATTATTTTGAAGGGTTAGCTAACTCTCTGGCCATGCATTTCATTTAGGGTCCTTAACACTAATATACAATAATTAGAAAGTAATTACAAAAATAAAACATCAACAAAATAATTACAAAAATAACGCTACACAATATTACCTTGCTAAAATTACGCGTCATTAACTCCCTACACGTCAGTTACCGACTTTCATATTTTCAACTGACCAATCCTAAATTCACGCTAATGAAGAAAATAGGCAACTTGGAGATCAGAAAAAACAGAGCAACGACAGATCGATCGGAGAAGACGAGATGCAACTCTGAGATCGGATAATAGAGGAGAAGATCAACAGCAACTTCAAGATCAACAACAACTTCAAGATCAATAACAACTTCAACAAGATCAACAACAACTTCAAGATCAGAAATCAACCTCTGTAATAACTTTAAGATTAAAGTTTATATGCATATAGTTACCCCGTGGGTACTATAAACTCGTATATTGGTTACCTTTCTTAAATTTTTCGCTCTTTAATTGGTAACAAAGTCAGTATACTAAATGTTTTAATTTCAAAATGCATGTAAAAATATGTTTTATATTCTGGTTACTAAGTACATATAAATTAGTTACTGTTTATTATTAATTTGGTTACTGTATAATGTTTATTTGGTTACCCTGTGGTTACTATATACTCGTATATTGGTTACCTTTCTTAAGTTTTTCGCCCTTTAATTGATCACAAAGTCAGTATACTGACTGTTTTGATTGCGAAATGCATGTAAAAATATGTTTTATATTCTGGTTACTAAGTACATAGAAATTAGTTACTGTTTATTATGTATTTGGTTGCTGTATAATGTTTATTTGGTTGCTGTATATGTTAAATGTATATTCTACTGATGTTTTTTATATTGATGGTTACTTATTAAATACATTGGTTACCTTCTTGCAACTGTTGAATCTTTAAGTATATATTGATGTTTTTTATATTGATATTTTTTATATTGTTTGTTTTTGCTGTAAAATGCATGTCAAATATGTTTTATGTTATGGATACTAAGTAAATATATGTTGGTTACTGTCTAATCTGGATTTGGTTAGTATATAATGCTGACTTGTTTACTGTGTAATATTACCATGGTTACTACATAATATTACTGTGTTTTATACTGATTTTTTTTATATTGATGGTTACTGATTAACTACATTGGTTACCTTTATACACCTGTTAGTCTTTAATCAAGTGACATCATTAGTATTTTACTGATTAACTACATTTGTTACTTTATATTGATGGTTACTTATGATCCAGTGACATTGGTTAACTACATTTGATCCAGTTTATGGAAAGATTTGATAGATTGTGGAAAGATTTGATCCAGTGACAATTTGGCAATTTCTGTCAAGTTTGGAGTGTCGGATTTTGGCATTTTCGGAGCCTAATTTCATTGGAAACGGGTCAACGATCAAAAGTCACAAGCTTTGCTGGTGAACTGCAGGATTTTTTGGTCAAATTTCATCATTCAGGCCTTCAAAATTGCATGTAAAAATGTGGTTTATATTCTGGTTACTAAGATTATGTAATTTAGTTACTGTCTAATATTGATTTGGTTACTTTACAATATTTATTCAGTTGTTAGACAATGGAGACTGACAGTAACCAATATAACAAATTTAATTATTTACATAAATTTATAATTATTTACTGTTAGTAACCATTAACCACATGGTTGGTAACATTTTTGATGGTGTACAGTAACCAAAATTGATGTTGATTAATATTGTAATTTTTGATTCCATCATGAGTTATCAATATAAAGTAAACATATACATTGAACAATTGGTAATTGTTCTGATACATTTTTATATAAATTTGGTTACCCATCTAAAATAAAATGGTTACCTCTATATTCATATTTAGTTACCAACTAGCATGGACCATTTCCAAATAACTTTTATAACTATGTAATTTAAAAGAATCCATCAGCTAGAAAAATAGAAACCCTCACATATACATTAAGCACTTGATAATTGTTCTGATATAAGTTTTTAATTATTTGGTTACTAACAAAAACTAAAATGGTTACCATTATATGCAGATTTGGTTACCAACTATGTAAGACCCCGAATTTTATGAAATAAAAATATTCAATTTTTCTTATAATTACGATTCAGTAAATGGTTAAATTGATAAAAAGTTAAAGTTAAAGGTGATATATGAATTTTGTTTCAAAATAAGCAATTGGTTATAAAATAATCATTGTTGTCGGGGAATATTCGTTTGGTCGTGGAATATTCTTTCTGTCGGGGAATATTCGTACGACGGCGCAGCTATTTGTGGGCCCCATAACGAATAACTGTCGGGTGAAGGAAAACGACAAATTTGAGTTTTTACAAATAACGGCGTAGTTGTTACCGTTAACACTGTTGGAATACCCGGTGGTTAAAATACAGTAATACGCGTTATTGCACAGTAGCACACGGTATTGCATAGTATTTTTGAAATTATTGATTCTTACATAAGAATGCACTACTCAATAATTGTTACAGTAGTTACTGTTCAATATTTTATTTTATTAATTCAATAATTGTTGCGTTGATATTTTATATTATTGTTGTTTCAATAATTGTCACTGCACAGTATTTTCCTTTATCAGATCAATAATTCATATTATTTGAATAATATTATTAGATAACATTATTGATAATGTCTAGAAAGTTCTGTCTAAGGAGAAGTTTGGTCACCTAATTGCGCGCCAGTAAAGAAAAATTCTTATTGGAAAGCCCCCTCTTTCCTGGGAACGGTCTGGTTGTCATAAATGTGATTCTGTAATATTATTTGTGAATAATTAATTATTGATTCATATGATAAGAAAATATTTATTTTATGTGGATATAAATGAGGAATATATTTTTGTGGTTAAAAATAAAGGAGTTAATGTTGAGGTTTTTATCAGTATTTTTGTCGGAATGGAGGTATTAAAAATTAGGGTTTTTGAGATATTTTGCGGGGGTTATAATTTTTAATCCGACCGTTGGATCGTGGTAATTTTTGGATATGTTATACATATATAAGTTGAGTATATGCCCACAAATTTTGAACCGTTAAAAATGAACGTATGATTTATTATGAATTTTATGAGATGACTGGTTCAGAAATTGTTAAATTTTCGGAGTTTATCATTTTGGGTGGAAAATTCTAGAATTGGTGGGCCCCACTTGTGGTTGGTGAAGAAATGTGCTGAATTATATTTCAAATGTAGTGGGTGGGAATAGTAGCAGGTAAAGCCATCAGGTTGCAGGTCAAACCTACCAAAATTTTCCTATAAATAGAGGGCTAAGTTAGAATTGAAAAACACACCAAAAATATAAGCTTTCTCTCTTTCTCTCTCTATATTATGAAGCATATTTTGTGAGTTTTTAGATACTTGAAGAGTTGCTATTCATCAGTGCAAGTTTCCTTCAGCCTTATACCGATCAGAAGTACTGCTCTTTTGAGGTAAGGGATAGTAAGGGATAGTAAGGGATAGTAAGAGATTTTAAGGGTTGTTATGATTTTTAGTTTCGTAATTTTTCTGATCTTCAAAAATTCTGGAAAAATTTGAAATGATATTTTGATGAGTTTTCTTGATTGTGTCCAAAAATGGTGATTTTTGGATGTATAGATTGAGAGTTATGAATTTTATGAGAAAAGACTATTTTAAAAGTAACCGCTTATAATTCCTTGTGGTTAACTCCAAAATTGATGAAATTTTTATTGGGAGTACATGTATATGATAGAAGTATACTCTGTAAATTTCAGAATTTTTAGACAAAAGTATAATTTTTGATAAATGTCTAAATATTCGGCTATTTTGGCCATATAAAAAATAGTAAATGACTTTTAAAAATTCTGAGAAAAATATATGTTCACTATGGGACTATATTATGCTAAATTCCAGAAAAGAAATATTTTTGGAACTGATTTGGTATTTTTCATGAAAATGGTCTAGTTATGAGTAAATGAATTAAATATGTTTTGTGAAGAAAGAAAATTGAAAAATAGGATTTTATGGCTTGAGAATCCTATATGAGGTATATGCAGATTTTTGATGAGGGTTTTAGTTATTGATGATGAAATTGTAAGAGTTGGCATTTTTTGATGATTAAATACATTAATTAGTAAAGTGTAAACAATTAAAATAAATTGTTTATAAATTTAAGTAATGTTATTCTTTCAATATCATTATACCGAAATATTGGTATGGATTTTATTATAAAATTTCTATCTTTTGTGTCGGGGTTACTATTCATGAGTTACTATTCACGATTTACTATTCATGAGTTACGAATATTACTCTTGAGATTAAAACTATATGTTGATCATATTATTTTTATCATCATATATAACATTTTTATAACCATGATGTTGAAATTCTCTTTCACTGGAGTGTAAAGATGGGTAGATTATTGGTATGATCATGACTAGGGTTCTCTTTGGCCTGTAGTGCAAAGTTGAATTGTGACTGGTATGATCATGATCATTGAATTTATAATTGAATATCTTAAGCTTAAGTGCAAAGGTGAATTGATCAACATGGTTATAATTATTGTTTATATAAATTCTGAAATGATTATATATTTCTTTGAGATATGAATATATTTGGCCTGTAGTGCAAATATGAATTGTTGATGAATATCTTTGGCATGTAGTGCAAAGATGGCCTGTTGATGAATATCTTTGGCCTGTAGTGCAAAGATGAACTGTTGTTGAATATCTTTGGCCCGTAGTGCAAAGATGGTTTGTTGATGAATATCTTTGGCCCGTAGTGCAAAGATGGATTTGTTAGTATGATTATAAATAGGAACTGTGATTTGGTATAACCATGATCTTTGATGTTTCAGGTAAAGACAGGTGAATAAAATATTCTTCGTCCTGGGTGCGAAGAAAAATTTATAGTCACAATTATGATTATGAGTTATTCATATGATTGTGGAAAGGAACTGTTGAGTGATGTTACATGGATAAAATATTGTTGGTGAATTTTTAACATGGAGAAGATAATAGACTTTATAGTCTATTTGACTCTTCTAATGGATTGCTCGTTCCGCTGTAACTATGGTTGAAATTTTTATCATTTACCATATGTTCTAAATCTCTGATTTATTGTTGATGAAGGCTATTGATAATTGAATTATCTTTAGTCATGATATTCTTTACTGAGCTAGTTGTGCTCACCCTTTTGCTTCACAATTCCTTTCAGGTAATAAGAGTGTAGCTGGGTCGAGCGGGGGTAACAAGGGAATAGAACGGTGGTCATCATTTAGTAGTTATATTTGGTGAAGAAAATAGGGTGAGCTAGGCTAACCCAACGTTGGAAGGGTGTTTTGCCACTATCATACAAGATGTCTAACGACATACAACCTCGTGTCATCATAAGACATGATTGTGCACATCCGCTTTCCGAGTATATCTACAAGCACTACCTATATAATCTTGGTGTTTGTTTGAAGTATAATTCTCAGTTAGATACAGTGGAGATAATGATAAGTCAAGAGAAGACTCACCATTGGGAAGAATATGATAGTAATCTTCTCGTTTTTCTTTGGGGTCTATTGGGTCAACCAAGGATAATTATGTGGCCATATGATATCTATCATAACCTAGACGCATGGCCTCCCATGTACGAAGGTTTTCTTGAGCACTTCCCAAAGATTCTAGTTTCTAAAACAGTTTTTGACTGTACCTTTATGTAAGGTACCTTTGTGAGGTGCTGATACATGATGATGTCCAATGTCACATTTTGTATATATTTGTATCCAAACTCACAGCATATGTGTTGTTGTATTTTGCATGACAATTGTTGTAATAAAGTTGTAGTTGTTTTCTGTACCATGTATTTGACGACTCAGAATGGGTTGGATGGAATGGACCTATTTTGGGGTCGTCACAGGTGGTATCAGAGCTTAGGGATATGATCTCTGGCGGAGATCGGGGAATAGGACTAGGAGGGGAGAGACGAGTAAATCCTTCGCTAGTGTGTCCTACCTAAGCTTATTTGTTGGTCAGTCATAATATCGGGATATTATGTGATATGTTAATTTGTTCAATTAACCTTTGTTTTGAAGCTGTATTCTAGAATGATATCTGAAATACAGGAGATGAGCAATGGAGAAATCATGATGATAGGGAAGATGGAATCTGAAATGAAAGCAAGGTATTCTCAACTCTTTGAAATACCAGGTACGTAAATTTCGAGGACGAAATTTCATAAGGAGGGGAGATTGTAAGACCCCGAATTTTATGAAATAAAAATATTCAATTTTTCTTATAATTACGATTCAGTAAATGGTTAAATTGATAAAAAGTTAAAGTTAAAGGTGATATATGAATTTTGTTTCAAAATAAGCAAGTGGTTATAAAATAATCATTGTTGTCGGGGAATATTCGTTTGGTCGTGGAATATTCTTTCTGTCGGGGAATATTCGTACGACGGCGCAGCTATTTGTGGGCCCCATAACGAATAACTGTCGGGTGAAGGAAAACGACAAATTTGAGTTTTTACAAATAACGGCGTAGTTGTTACCGTTAACACTGTTGGAATACCCGGTGGTTAAAATACAGTAATACGCGTTATTGCACAGTAGCACACGGTATTGCATAGTATTTTTGAAATTATTGATTCTTACATAAGAATGCACTACTCAATAATTGTTACAGTAGTTACTGTTCAATATTTTATTTTATTAATTCAATAATTGTTGCGTTGATATTTTATATTATTGTTGTTTCAATAATTGTCACTGCACAGTATTTTCCTTTATCAGATCAATAATTCATATTATTTGAATAATATTATTAGATAACATTATTGATAATGTCTAGAAAGTTCTGTCTAAGGAGAGGTTTGGTCACCTAATTGCGCGCCAGTAAGGAAAAATTCTTATTGGAAAGCCCCCTCTTTCCTGGGAACGGCCTGGTTGTCATAAATGTGATTCTGTAATATTATTTGTGAATAATTAATTATTGATTCATATGATAAGAAAATATTTATTTTATGTGGATATAAATGAGGAATATATTTTTGTGGTTAAAAATAAAGGAGTTAATGTTGAGGTTTTTATCAGTATTTTTGTCGAAATGGAGGTATTAAAAATTAGGGTTTTTGAGATATTTTGCGGGGGTTATAATTTTTAATCCGACCGTTGGATCGTGGTAATTTTTGGATATGTTATACATATATAAGTTGAGTATATGCCCACAAATTTTGAACCGTTAAAAATGAACGTATGATTTATTATGAATTTTACGAGATGACTGGTTCAGAAATTGTTAAATTTTCGGAGTTTATCATTTTGGGTGGAAAATTCTAGAATTGGTGGGCCCCACTTGTGGTTGGTGAAAAAATGTGCTGAATTATATTTCAAATGTAGTGGGTGGGAATAGTAGCAGGTAAAGCCATCAGGTTGCAGGTCAAACCTACCAAAATTTTCCTATAAATAGAGGGCTAAGTTAGAATTGAAAAACACACCAAAAATATAAGCTTTCTCTCTTTCTCTCTCTATATTATGAAGCATATTTTGTGAGTTTTTAGATACTTGAAGAGTTGCTATTCATCAGTGCAAGTTTCCTTCAGCCTTATACCGATCAGAAGTACTGCTCTTTTGAGGTAAGGGATAGTAAGGGATAGTAAGAGATTTTAAGGGTTGTTATGATTTTCAGTTTCGTAATTGTTCTGATCTTCAAAAATTCTGGAAAAATTTGAAATGATATTTTGATGAGTTTTCTTGATTGTGTCCAAAAATGGTGATTTTTGGATGTATAGATTGAGAGTTATGAATTTTATGAGAAAAGACTATTTTAAAAGTAACCGCTTATAATTCCTTGTGGTTAACTCCAAAATTGATGAAATTTTTATTGGGAGTACATGTATATGATAGAAGTATACTCTGTAAATTTCAGAATTTTTAGACAAAAGTACAATTTTTGATAAATGTCTAAATATTCAGCTATTTTGGCCATATAAAAAATAGTAAATGACTTTTAAAAATTCTGAGAAAAATATATGTTCACTATGGGACTATATTATGCTAAATTCCAGAAAAGAAATATTTTTGGAACTGATTTGGTATTTTTCATGAAAATGGTCTAGTTATGAGTAAATGAATTAAATATGTTTTGTGAAGAAAGAAAATTGAAAAATAGGATTTTATGGCTTGAGAATCCTATATGAGGTATATGCAGATTTTTGATGAGGGTTTTAGTTATTGATGATGAAATTGTAAGAGTTGGCATTTTTTGATGATTAAATACATTAATTAGTAAAGTGTAAACAATTAAAATAAATTGTTTATAAATTTAAGTAATGTTATTCTTTCAATATCATTATACCGAAATATTGGTATGGATTTTATTATAAAATTTCTATCTTTTGTGTCGGGGTTACTATTCATGAGTTACTATTCACGATTTACTATTCATGAGTTACGAATATTACTCTTGAGATTAAAACTATATGTTGATCATATTATTTTTATCATCATATATAACATTTTTATAACCCTGATGTTGAAATTCTCTTTCACTGGAGTGTAAAGATGGGTAGATTATTGGTATGATCATGACTAGGGTTCTCTTTGGCCTGTAGTGCAAAGTTGAATTGTGACTGGTATGATCATGACCATTGAATTTATAATTGAATATCTTAAGCTTAAGTGCAAAGGTGAATTGATCAACATGGTTATAATTATTGTTTATATAAATTCTGAAATGATTATATATTTCTTTGAGATATGAATATATTTGGCCTGTAGTGCAAATATGAATTGTTGATGAATATCTTTGGCATGTAGTGCAAAGATGGCCTGTTGATGAATATCTTTGGCCTGTAGTGCAAAGATGAACTGTTGTTGAATATCTTTGGCCCGTAGTGCAAAGATGGTTTGTTGATGAATATCTTTGGCCCGTAGTGCAAAGATGGATTTGTTAGTATGATTATAAATAGGAACTGTGATTTGGTATAACCATGATCTTTGATGTTTCAGGTAAAGACAGGTGAATAAAATATTCTTCGTCCTGGGTGTGAAGAAAAATTTATAGTCACAATTATGATTATGAGTTATTCATATGATTGTGGAAAGGAACTGTTGAGTGATGTTACATGGATAAAATATTGTTGGTGAATTTTTAACATGGAGAAGATAATAGACTTTATAGTCTATTTGACTCTTCTAATGGATTGCTCGTTCCGCTGTAACTATGGTTGAAATTTTTATCATTTACCATATGTTCTAAATCTCTGATTTATTGTTGATGAAGGCTATTGATAATTGAATTATCTTTAGTCATGATATTCTTTACTGAGCTAGTTGTGCTCACCCTTTTGCTTCACAATTCCTTTCAGGTAATAAGAGTGTAGCTGGGTCGAGCGGGGGTAACAAGGGAATAGAACGGTGGTCATCATTTAGTAGTTATATTTGGTGAAGAAAATAGGGTGAGGCTAACCCAACGTTGGAAGGGTGTTTTGCCACTATCATACAAGATGTCTAACGACATACAACCTCGTGTCATCATAAGACATGATTGTGCACATCCGCTTTCCGAGTATATCTACAAGCACTACCTATATAATCTTGGTGTTTGTTTGAAGTATAATTCTCAGTTAGATACAGTGGAGATAATGATAAGTCAAGAGAAGACTCACCATTGGGAAGAATATGATAGTAATCTTCTCGTTTTTCTTTGGGGTCTATTGGGTCAACCAAGGATAATTATGTGGCCATATGATATCTATCATAACCTAGACGCATGGCCTCCCATGTACGAAGGTTTTCTTGAGCACTTCCCAAAGATTCTAGTTTCTAAAACAGTTTTTGACTGTACCTTTATGTAAGGTACCTTTGTGAGGTGCTGATACATGATGGTGTCCAATGTCACATTTGGTATATATTTGTATCCAAACTCACAGCATATGTGTTGTTGTATTTTGCATGACAATTGTTGTAATAAAGTTGTAGTTGTTTTCTGTACCATGTATTTGACGACTCAGAATGGGTTGGATGGAATGGACCTATTTTGGGGTCGTCACAAACTACACCTCTTAAGCTATTTTTATTTTAATATGAGATCTATAAGTGACCATCATATATATAAATGAGAACTCTTAATTGGAGTTTCTTATTCTATCATGATGACAGGGTATAAATAAAACATATACATTTAACACTTTATAACAGTCTTGATACAAGTTTATAATTATCTGGTTACTAACAAGCTTGTAACTATCTATGATAATTATCTATGATAATTATCTGGTTACTAACAAGCTTGTAGATAAATAGGACACTCACACAAGTACATTTAACAATTAATGTTTGTCCTTATTTAAGCTTGTAACTATCTGGTTACTAATAACAGTAACCATAATGTAACATAATAAAACAGTAACCACATAATTATATGATAGTAACCAGAACAGGTTTTAATGGTAACCAAAATAGAAATATCATGTAATGAAACCCAGTTTAGACAATCCATGTATACTAAATAATTACATATTAACTAGAATAAAAAATAAAAGTATCTGAAATCCAACATTGAGGACACAATAATATTAGTCAAACCATAAGGTAACAGTAACCAAAACATAATAAAGAAGTAACCAAGTAGTTATATGAAAGTAATCAGAACATGTTTTAATGGTAACTAAAATAGAAATAACCTGTATATCCAACCAAGTTTAGGCAACCCATGTATACTCTCACATGTACAGTTAACCATAACTTTTCTAATGAATTTTCTAGAAGAGCATAACCCTTGTAGAATATATTTGAAGGAATTTACAAAAATAATACATCAATGTATACTAAGCAAATACATGGTTTATTATGACTTGGGTTTATTATTTACAAAAATAATACATCCACAAACTAATGATACCTTAAACTTCTCCAACTGACTTGGGTTCAATTTCTTGATAATAATGCTGGGGACTTCCATGTCACACCAATATATAACTTTTTCAGTGAATTT
This sequence comes from Panax notoginseng, assembly GCA_016801055.1. NCBI lineage: Eukaryota > Viridiplantae > Streptophyta > Magnoliopsida > Apiales > Araliaceae > Panax > Panax notoginseng. The sequence continues at coordinate 193,706,187 of CM029020.1, forward strand.
TCTATTGCATTCCTCATAGTAAAGATCCCATAACTGCAAATAAACAAAATCAGATTTACACAGTCATTAGTAACCAGATATAAACAATATTTATAACATAAACAGTTACGTAGTGACCAACAAATAACAACATACTAACCAAAACATAATATAACAATTACACAGTAGCCAAAACAGACTATAACAAATAACCAACATCCCACATTGACTGCACAATAATAGTTATCATATTATAATATAACATTAACCATATCATAATATAACATTAACCATACCATAATAAAGCAGTAACCAAAAAGTTATATTATATAATCTAATGGTGACCAAAATATAAACATGTAGTACATACCATTTTATGTAGTAAACAAACAGTTATATATAATATTAACCAGAACATAATTTAAAGGTCACCAAAACAAAAACATGTATACCAAAAAATATACTAAAGAAGTAACCAAACAGTTACATTATAGTAACCAAACCATGTTTTAATGGTAACTAACACATAAACAACATGTATACCAAACACAGTTTAGTCAACCAATGTATACTAAGCGAATACATTGGAACCAAAACAACATATAAAAGTAACCAAAATCTCAATTGAGGGAAAAAAATGGTATCCAAATCATAAGCCAACAACAACAAAAAATATACTAATGAAGTAACCAAACAGTTATATGTTAGTAACCAAAATATATATTAATAGTAACCAATACATAAACAACATATAGATCAAACACAGTTTAGTCAACCCATATATACTAAGTAAATACATGGTAACCAGAACAACAAAAAATAGTAACCAAAATCCCAACTCAAGGAAACAAAAATAGAATCCAAATCAGAAACTAACAATAACCAAAAACATACTAAAGAAGTAACCAAATATTTATATGATAGTAACCAAAATATATTTTAATGGTAACCAATACATAAACAACATGTACACCAAAACCAGTTTAGTCAACCATGTATACTAAGCAAATATATGGTAACCATAACAACATAAAAAAGTAACCAAAATACCAAATCAAGGTAACAAAAATAGTATCCGAATCACAAATAACAGTAACCAAAACATAATGCAGAAGTAACCAAACAGTTATATGATAGTAACAATAACAAAATTTAAATTAGCACACCTTTAAAAAATTTTGGGTTGGAAATATCTTCTGGCTATGAACTTGAGCTTCTGCCTTAACTACAGGAACATCAAAATCAGAATCCAACTGCACAAACCCAAATAAATTTCTTCAAGTCCTTAATATAATCACCCTCTGTGATTCTTTTTCTCTTTCCATCCTTCTTCTTTGTATCAATCATTCTATACAAAACAATCAATACTCCATTCTGTTAGAAACATAGCGTATATATATGATTATATTGACAATTAATTAGTAGAATGAGAGATAACAGAAATTAGAAGCAGACCTTAGAGAGAGAAACTAGAATCCTTTCAGTTATGAGAGAGTTGGAGAGAGAAAGTCGCGTATTCGATTGTGTGATTTGTTGATTAACAAGTGCAGCAAAAGTAAATTAAAAAATAATTAATTTACATCATCAATTAGTTAATTAGTGTAACAACTGTGATGAAGAAAAAAAAGAATAAGAGAGAGAAATACGAGTACAAAAGTTATAGAGAAGAAGAAGAAGAAGATTTTAGAGAGAGAAATACCAGTACAAAAATTGTGGGAGTTGAGAGAAAAAGAAGGGTTAACAACAGAGATTCACGCGTTTCAAATAAAAAATCACCAGATAATGATCCCCTAAATTAAGGGATCCTAATTGCACTAATATTATAAATAAAAATGGAAAAGTATATTATTTTTGTAATTATTTTATCTATGCACCATTATTGTAATTATTTTTAAAAATGTACTAGTATATGTAATTTAACCTTTCATTTATATAACAACTAGCTCAAAAGCCCATGCACGGGATTGTTTAATATAGGATGTACAAGGGTTTTTATTATTTTTGGGTTTAACAATCAATATAATTTTATATTTGCAAATGTTAAAAACTACTATCATAAAATGAAATTCCGACCGAATTCAGATCGAATTCTGTCGAGAATATCCTAATTCCGACTGAATTAAGTTCGATGGAACATTCCGTCGAAAATATACTAATTCCAAGGGAATAAATTCTATTGAAAATAATTCCGTCGGAATTAGTAATTTTTATTGTAGTGGGAGTACGAATGATAAAAGGCATATACTACGGGGTGTAATATGCAATTAACCCTAATTTGTTGCTTGTGAACCTCCACCACAATCTCCGTTGAATTGAAAGCTTGAAAACTTTATTGTTTGGAGTAGTTTGGATGGTAGCATTAATTATGTTTTCTAAAGGTAATTTTGTACTCTCAATTTATTAAGTAATCACAAGTTTTAGGGTGTAAAACTTGAGAGGAATATTTTAAGCTCGGACTTACAATATTAGGGGCATGTATAGTGGAGATTCGAATTTTGACCTGTTGTATTTCACTTTTAAGGGTTTGGGAAATTATTTTCAAAGATTGAAATTATTTGAGGTTCACTTTTCCCAACAATAATATCCCTTCCTGTTTAACAACTTAAAAATGTCACTGGTTGACCACTTTCTAGATAACTAATAAGTACTATAGAAAAGCAGCTTGTATAGGCGATAACCTAGTCGCTTCAATTTCCTTTTCCTGGGTATTGTTTTACATGTTTCCTATGTTTGCTGGTTTCTGTTTCCTGGGCAATGCCACATTAGTAAAACATGCTTCCTCTGTTGGTTGTGACGTTGGTTAAACAAGTCTCATCTGTTGACGGCTTGATTACTTTCCCTGCCTTCCGCATTGTTAAACATGTTACTTCAGTTGAGGGTGTTTGAGATCACTTGCGTAAGACGATTTTCGTGAGAAAATTATTTCCTTCTTAAATTATATTACTAATTATTTTGGTTGAATTATACATTTATCCCTCAGCTAATTTTTAAGTACCTCGTCAATTAGCTATGTGAACACTTTCGTCGTTATAGTTAACATTTACGCTCAATTCTGTTCCTTGGGCTGATTTTTATCCAATTTTGAATCATGTGTTAGTCACGTACCCATTTTAATAATAAGTGTATAATTGTCTTTTGACTATATAAAATCTCTAGAAAGCTGTACCAATGGACGAAAGAGGCTTCATGTGCTTCATGCTTTCAATTTTGTAACTTTAGTTGTAATATACATGTATAGTTAGATAGTGTTTGTATAAACTAGTTGATCACCTTGCGCGACAACACTTTCTAGATAAGTAAGAAACCAGTTAGTGATTTCTTCTAATTTGGTGGGAATTGTTGCATTGGTTAAACATGTTTCTTATGTGACTCGAGACGACCCGAGAAATCGAATGACTTTGTAATAGGTTTTTATTGTGAATATCTAATAAAATAAAATTTTATTAATATTATTATGCATTATGTGATTTAGGTCGATTAATGACCTAGTTTACGTGTTACGTGATTATGTAAAAGTGTTGAGAAAGTTTGGGGGAAAATAATTATTTCCGAGAAAAACGCTAAATCACTATTAATAAAACGCAGAAAAGGCTTTTTCGTTTTTTTGAACTTTTCGAATTACGGCATAGCATTTATTTAGAAAAAGGAGATGAAATCTCTAATAAAAATATTTTTTTTTAGAAAAGGCGTAAAATCACTATTCACGCTAAAAACGTGTTTTTCGTATTTTCGAATTTTCGAATTTTCGAATTTTCGAATTTTCGAACTTTGACGTATTGTTTGTTTGAGAAATAGGGATAGGAAGTGAAATCGAAATTTAGAAAAGAGGTGAATCAGCTCCGAAATATGAGTAATTCTCACAGAGTGACGTCTCACATCTTTTTCTGTAAGAACTACCCATCTGAGGAATTCAAAGTGGTGAGAAACTGTCTATTTCATGGATTGTACCCATATCAAGCGATGATTCATTCTTAGTAGAGAAGTGATCGTTCGTTTTTCTAGAGGGTTGCTTAACCTGGAACTTTGTTCAACAATTTAATGGCCCTTCTTCGAAATGTTGTCATCTATTATAACGGAACAGAGGGGAATGTCCGCAGTAATTCAACTAACTTTTTATTCGAGCATAAGAAATAAACAGGAACTACGACCCATATTGTTTTTGCTGCCAAGGAACCAGTTAGAGTATTAGCTGCAACTGTTATGTAGAATCCTGCAGACAAGGAAGTACTTGACTCTTCTCCTAGTAGTCATTGCTCATGGACGATGATGAAGGTATTTGTTTTACATTATAACTTGAAGTTTCCATCTAATTGTGACAAGTTATCTTTAGTAAGTGCACACTTTCTTCTTTCTCCAATTTATTGTATATATTTCTGAGATACTGCTTTGTGGAGTCAAATTTAAGACTAATTAGGTTTATCGAAGATTCATATTATACTTTCATGAAAGAGATTGTGAGAGAAAGTATTTTCCAAGAAAATGTTGATATTTGGTTACAAAACATTCGAAATTAGTCGGTTTTAAAGATGCTGCAGTTGAGTTATTGTAGAGTATGTTCTCTCTTTTATTTATTTTAATTAAATCATTGTCATTCTTTTTTATAATTAAATCATTGTCATTTGAGTATATAAACATATATATCTTTCAGTATTTTATATAAATATCTTGCCAATATTATATTCTGTGAACAAACAGATTGCGACTTCTCATTCACTATAGATTCAAGACTAGCACGATAAAATTTTCCCCCAATACTCATTTAGAAGCATAAAAGCTGGTTTTTCACACCACTCCATGAAATCAGGAAACATCCTTGGTTTTAAAGCCTTAGGCCTTTCAACTATTACACTTGTTTTTGCAAAATCAACTGCCATAGAGTGAAGGGTTGTCAACTGAGACATTTTTTACTCATAGTGTTATCTGACTCAAGGTCTGCATGTACTAAATGTGCAGTAGTGATTGTACCCAATGTATCATTGGTCAGATAATTATTCAACAAAGAACTTTTTTATTTCCTGTAATATAAGAATTATTAGGAAATATGAGAGACAAAGGGAGAATTGCATGAAATTCAACAGTTCCCAATAAGTGGTTGAATTAATTCAACTGTACTTCTTCTTGAATTCTTGAACAAAGTGGTTAAATGGTGAGCCACTTTGTTCGGGAATTAACCATTTTATTCTGGGAATTTAAGAGGAAGTACAGTATGGTGAACTACTTATTGAAAATTGTTGAATTTCCTCTAACTCTTCCTTTGTCTCTCATATTTTTCCCAGTAAGTCCGAGTTTGCAGGAAATATTGTGATTCTTTGTTGATTAATTATCTTATCAATGATACATTTGGTACAATCACTACTGCACATTTAGTACATGCAAACCTTGAGTAAGATAAGACTATGAGTAAAATATATCTCAGTTGACAACACTTCACTCTATGACAGTTGATTTTGCAAAAACATGGAGTAACAACTGAAAGGCCTAGGACTATAAAACCGAGGATGTTACCTAATTTCATGGAGAGGTGGGCCATAACTAGCTTACACTTCTCAAGGAGTATTGGAGACAAACTTTATCGACGACGACCGACTATCAAGATCGTAATCTACTTCTTACATTTGGCAAACATTAGCTTATGCAGTGGCGAGAGAAACGTTAACACAACAGCATGATAATGATGCCTATGTAATTTTGTCATGAATTTAGCTTTATTGTATAGTTTTGGTGATTTATATATACACTACAAGAAAAGGGTTTATTTCCGACGGAAGTAACTCCGACGGAATACATTCAGTCGAGATTAGTCTACTTCTGACTGATTATTCAGTCGAGAATAGTTCAGTCGTACATAAAGCATTTTCGACGGACTTCTGTCGAAAACATAGCCCATCATGGCGCCAAACTCTCCTGCCAGAACCAACACTACGGTCGACGGAATATCCTGTTACTGCCGACAAAATTCTGTTGATTTTATCCTAAACCCGACGGACATAAGTTTGACGGAATTCCGTCGATTTGATCTTTTAAAACCTAGCAGTCTGCTATGCTCCCCTCATTTCATTTCTGCCTTTTTAATTTCCCTCTCACTCACATAGCAACTCCCTCACTCCTTCTCCGACCGTCTGCTCTCTTTCTCTCTCACGATACCTCTCTTCCTCTCCGGCCGTTTGCTCTCTCTTTCTCTCACGATACCTCTCTTCCTCTCCGACCGCGTGAAGCAGCTCCGGCCGACGCCGATGCCACCTTCTGGCCGACCAAGCAGCTCTGGCAGCTCCGGTCAAGCAGTCCCGGCCAGTTCAAGCAGCTCCGGTCGATTTCTTCTCAAATTGGCGGTGTACTTTCATTTGTTTGTTAAATTTTCAAGCTAATCAGGTATATTTGATGAATTGCCATTTGATTTTGATTATTATGCTTTTAAATTTATGCCCTAATTTTGAAAATTGAATTATATAAACTGCTATGTATTTTGTTGACTGTTTTGGGTCTGAAAATTTGTTGATACATATTGTGTTCATGCCCTAATTGAGTTATATAAATTGCTATGTAATTAATAATGCTATGAATCTGCATAAGTTTGTTCATGCCCTAATGTTATACGGCTATTGTTTGTTCTGAAAATTTGTGGGTATGTAATTTGGGTCTGAAAATTAATTTGTGGGTATTTTGTTCTCACATTGGCATATTTGTTATATCCGACGGAATTCCCAACGAAATTCTGTCAGAATTCATCAATTGCAATTTATGTGGGTCTTTTTTATTATATTAATGTATAGTTAATAGTTTCTCAATACTAAAATACAATTTAAATAAATTAAAGTATATAATATAATACAAATTTTGTTAAATTAAATAAAATAAAAAAATGGCTTAATTTAATTTAAGATAATAAAATTTAAATAAATTATTTAATATTAAATTATATAATATAATAAAAAATTAAATTAAATTAAATTTAAAATAAAATAAAAATATGATATAATATAATACAAATTAAATTTAAATTAATTAAATTTAATTAATTTAAGATAATAAAATTTAAATAAATTAAATATTATAATAAAATATAATAAAATACAAATAAAATAAAATAAAATAAATTAAATTAAATTAAATTAAATTAAACTAAACTAAACTAAATTAATTTCATTGGCAAAATAAACTAAGTAGCATTTGCTTAGTTTGAATGCTATGATCTGGTTCCTATAATAAAATATGGGAACCAGATCATATCGTACAAACTAAGCAAATGCTATACTTAGGTCAGCGTCAGCGAGGGCCTAACCTCGGTCGATTAGGTCGTCCTCCGGCAGTGCCTGACACAGTTCCAGTTGATGTCAGCTCGTCTGTGTAGGTTTCAACTATAATATCTCACTTATGTTCAATTAGAATGATATTATTATGTGATTAATAAATTAAATTTTCCTTAATAAATTTTGTATTCTAGTTTTATGGATCATGTCACTAAGGCGACCGTACACGCCATCTGCCTGGCGCATCTCCCTACTGGCTGCATGCGATTTAACTAGTACTCGCGCTACGATGTCAGCTTCATGGTGACAGTGTTGCTGGAGTTTCACGTAAGTCGAATTACATATATTAAATCAAGGTTCATGTTATTTACATATTGTTTAAATAATTAATTATACGTATGTTATGTCTGTTTAATAGAGATACTACAGATACGAGGCCGGCATCACTGAGGCGGATGGTGACGCCGTTATCATTGCCCACATCTCGAAGAATTATGTCGACTGGATGTACGAGATGCGACAGAGGGCAGTCCGGGCAATAGAAGAATCGCCCGAGACTACTTTACGAGAGCATCAGCCGCCGGCAGTATCAGATGCAGCATGGGCTACGATGTGTGCGTACTGGGATGATGCTGCGTTCAAGACCAAGTCGGAGCAGATGAAGAAGAATCGCGTCAAGCTGTGAGTTGTACATACTTCTGGCTCGCAGTCGTTTCAGGAGGTTAAGTCGGTATGTATTTCCCTTTAGTTTAGTTTAATATTAAATTGCAACTATAGTAAATTAAGGTGATATTATTTAATGTATATGATTTAGGCCATGCGGAGTAGCTTGGGCCGACCTCTTACTATGATGGAGTTCTGGGATAGAGTCCATATGCCGAAGGGCTCTACTTCGGGGTCGACGATATCTCTAGCAGCACTAGCTATACGGGTAATACATTTACTATAATAAATATTATTTAGAATAATATTACGTAATTTATATGATGATACCAAGATAACTCATATGTACATATATCAAATTACAGGAGCGGTTTGAGAAACTCCGCAGCCAGTGTATAGCGGACTTGCAGGCTGCTAGGGGCGATGCTGAGACGTTAGATTCCACCGTCCCTCCGCTCGAGATTAGTTTATCTCACGACGAAGAGACGGCTCTTTGGGTCGCGTCTCAGGATACTCCCACTAGTACTACCGGCCGGTATCGAGTGCTGGGGTTATCGAGGATACCAGCCTATACACTGCCAAGAGGTATAATATTTTAGTTTATTTCTTGTTTATGAATAAAATAAACTTATAATATTATTCATGTTATATTTATTTTTGCAGGCTCTAGTCAGCGTCTGCGTCCGAGAGCCCCCGTGGGACCATCACATACGGGCACTATCTTAGACGATGCTTTGTTCCAGCGCGTTATGGCTACGGTGTCGAAGAGGTTTGAGACTGATCCGCTGTTCCATCGTTATAACCTGCCCAGCCGTTCTCGCCTCCATCAGGTTGCGCAGGACGTTGCAGCTGATGCCATCGCCGAGAGTACGGGTATCCCTCCGGAGCAGTAAGCCGCGATACGGGACGAGATTGTTCGGATGGTGGTTATCTTAGTCGAGGATGCGTTTGGGCCGATGTTGAGTCAGCGCTCGACTGCTCAGGTATACTATTCGTTTTAAATTCAAATATATATTCTGCATGTTATTTAATTTTTATTTAGTTATCTTTAACTGAATCATAAATATGGACTAATGAGTTACATTATATTGTATCAGCAGGGTGATGAGCAGACTAACGAGCGGGATGAAGATGATGGCGATTTTCATACTTCAGAGCAGCGTTGACGCCCGCCCGATGATCCTCCTCACACCGGGGGCTCTACTAGCTTGACTTAGTTTACATTATTTTTGACTTAGTTTACATTCTTCTAAGTTACATTATTTTGTAGTTTACATTATTTTTGATGTATTGTAGTTTAAACCTTGTCATTACTTTAGTTTGAAATATCTCTTTAGTTTAGTTTTGTTACGGTTTGACATTTAGCTTAATTTAGCTTAATGGGAAGTTTGATATAGTTTAGTTTAGATTAATGGGAGGTTTTTGACATTTTTACTTCTCATTTAGTTGGTTTTTGACATATTATTAGCCTTGGTAATTGTAATTCATATTATTGGGCCTTATTAAGTTAATTGTAATTCATCTCATTTAGTTACTTCTCATTTTTACTTTAGTTTTATTTATATTTATTTTAAATTAATGAGATTCATGTTGGCCATATAGTTAGCTTGTGTATGTGTTGTTGGGAAAACATGAACAGGTACATGTACAACAGATGTGGGTTAAATCCCGGGATATTGCGAAAACAAATAAAACATTTAAAACAAACACACTATTCTCAATGGATTTTTGTCGGAAATAAGTCCTTACCATTTTGGTTATGTGCCACGTGTCACATCTATTCTCGACGGAATAGTGGTAATCTCGACGGACTTCCGTTGAGTTTAAGGTCTTTACCATTTTTGACAGGCTGCCACGTGGCATGCTTATCATCGACCGAATATCCTCGACAGACTATTTTCAGTCGGAAATATATTAACACCGACTGAATATTCGGTCGACGATAATTCCGTCGAGTTTAAGTATCCCCGACCGAAAGACCGACGGACTTAATTTTGACCTGCTTATATACGATCGAATTTTCGATCGAATATTCTGTCGAAATAAGGTTAACCTCGACTGTAAGACCCCAACTTATTATAAATAAAATTGAATTTCTCTATTTATTATTTTGAAATAGTAAGGGTTGATTTGATTAATGTGGTTAGTTATAGGTAAAATGCGCAAATATTTCAAATAAGCAATTGGTTATAAAATATTCATTGTTGTCGGGGAATATTTGTTTAGTCGTGGAATATTCTTATTGTCGAGAAATATTCGTACGACGGTGCAGCCTTGTGTGGACCCCATAACAGAAAGCGATTGGATGAAGAAAATGACAAGTATAAGTTTTTATAAATAACGGCGTAGTTGTTACTGTTAACACTGTTGGAATACCCGATAGTTAAAACACAGTAATACGCGGTATTGCACAGTAGCACACGGTATTGCACTAATTATTGATTCTTACGTAAAAAGGCACAACTCAATAATTGTTACAGTAATTACTGTTCGATATTTTATTTTGTTGATTCAATAATTGCTACGTTGATATTGTATATTATTATTGTTTCAATAATTGTCACTACACAATATTTTCTATTATCAGATCAATAATTCATATTATTTGAATAATATTATTAGATAGCATTATTGGCAATGTCTAAAATGTTCTGTCTAAGGAAAAGTTTAGTCACCTAATTGCGCGCCAGTAAGGACAAATCCTTATTGGAAAGCCCCCTCTTTCATGGGAACGGCCTGGTTGTCAGTATTGTGATTCTGCAATATTATTTGTGAATAATTAATTATTGATTTATATGATAAGAAAAATATTCATTTTATGTGGATATAGATGGAAAAAAAATTTAATGTGACAATTGTTGAAAATTGATATTTTATCTTTTATGATAAAATAATTAATTATTATATTATATTAATATAATAATGGTGATATTTTACAATGAATGTGTGATATATGAATAAATGAGGAGGAAGAGTATTTTGTTACAAAAAATGTTTAAAACATGTTAAACATGTGCGTGGGCCCCATTTTGTGACTGAAATTAGATTATAGGCCGTAAAATCATCCATATGTGGATTTTGGGAAATTTCTGCTTAGAATTTAGAAAAACTTAAACTTATAAAGTTGTAGAGAACTGAATTTCCTATAGAATGGACATAAGATTTGAATTTTTATGACAAAAGGGCTATTTATTATGAATTATTGAAGTTCTGGAATAATTGATTTTTGAAGTTTTAAATATTTTTTAAAAGAAAAATATTTTTTTCATTTAGGTGGGCCCCACATGTGTGGTAAATGAGTTGAATTCAGTTTTTTTTGGTGTGAATAGAAAATTTTTAAGAAATATTAATATTTTATTAAATTTTCTGCTTTAGTGTTCTAAGCAATTTCCTATAAATAGGATGCTTAGGTTAGAATTGAAAATCACACCAGAAACTGAAGTTTTCTCTCTCTATATTATCGAGCGTATTCTTGTGAGTATTTTGATACTTTGAGTATTGCAATACAAGTTTTCTTCAGCACTATATTCGGTATTCCAGTCAGAAGTACTGTCCTTTTGAGGTAAGGGATGTTATTTTTTTTATATAAATGATATTAGTTCTTTCAATATCATTATGTCGGAATATTGGTAAGATTTTTCTTATGAAATTCATATCTTTTTGTGTCAAGATTACTATTCATGTATACGACACTATTCACGTAAACGACACTATTCACGTATACGACACTATTCATAGAAAAATTAAAATTTTTCTTTCTTTGTCCAAGTTGTTTATTATGATTACTAGCTTTGATTGTATCCATGTTTTGATCTTTATTCTTGAATTTTACTCCGCTATAGTATATTATGGGGTGTTTTTGAACATGGATAAATCGAAGTACGAATTTCTAATATTTGTTCTTTTGTCTCACTGGATTCGTTTTCTTTAAAATATTTTTCATCATCTTCAATCCTAAATGATGATATTATTGAATATCTTTGGCCTGTAGTACAAAGATGAATGATTAACAGATGAATATCTTTGGCCCGTAGTGCAAAGATGAACAGGTGTTTAGATGAACATGACCAACTGGTGATACAAATGAATATCTTTGGCCTGTAGTGCAAAGATGAATATTTGATTCAAGATGTATATTGATTGATGTTATAGGGATAAAATATTGATGATGAACTTTTAAATCTTAGAAGATAGTAGAATTCATTCTCTACTTAACTTTTCTAATGGATTGCTGTTTTCGCTGCAGTTGTTGATCTAAAATTTGTTGTCTATTATATTCTATTAGATTTTTCCCTATTGAGGACTAACGATAATTTGTTCTATATTATCTTAGTCATAATATTCTTTACTGGGCTAGTTGAGCTCACCCTTTTTCCTTTTTGTTCCATTTTTCTTCTGAGGAAGCGATAATATAGCAGGAAGTAGTTGGGGTGTGGAGTGATGTTCCAAGACAGTTGTTATAATAGTCCTCACTATTTTGTAAAATAGTGTATCAATAATTGTAATAAGGACTTATTTGAGTGTGGATATTGTCTAGAAGACAATATTTATATTTTAACTCACAGTTTGTGTGTTGTCGTATTTTGCACGACAATGGTATTAATAAAGTTGTAGGTGTTTCTGTACCATGTTTTGGCGACTCAGAATGGGTGATGTATACCTATTTTGGAGGTATCACATCGACATAATATCCTTAATACTGACGGAATATTCCGTCGAAAATAAGCCTTTTTGTTGTAGTGATACTGATGTGTGTTGAGATATAAAATAGGTACAAACAGGTATAGATTTTTTGGGAAATCCATAAAACAGACAAATTTTTTTAAAATTTATGAATCAACGACCGCAGACGGTCACTATTACGTATCAGAGACCGCGGGTGACTTGAGGATATCAGCGACCATGGTGGTCGCTGACACGTGGGCCTTGTCACTAATGAGACCTGACTCAGCTTAGTGACGACATCGGTTGCTATATGTCGGTCACTGACGTTCCGGTCGTTAACATTGGTCGCCGATGTACAGTCAGCGTCCAAAATATATGCGACCTCTATCTATGACCGGAGTCGGTCACAGATACTTATCTGCGATCGTAGGCGGTCGCTAATAAGCTTTTTTCTTGTAGTGATTTAGCCATTTTATTCATTTCATTTTCATAAGTAAAAGAGAGAGCAAAAGAAAAGAAAAGAAAGAGAAAATAGAGAGAAAGAGATAGAGGTTCGAATATAGAAGAGAGAGAGGAGCTGTGACGCCCCCAAATCTGGGTTACCTTTACCTCAGGTTTGGTGCTCACGATACTATCATATCCATACATCCCAATATATTACTAATTTAAACATGTCTTAGATTACATATTATCTTACTATCTTACTTAAATCTCAGGTTCTATAGACCTTTACATAACTTAAATACAAAATAATATTACAACACATAATACTAAAGGTATTTATTACAATAACTACTTAAGTTCATTTAAGCACAGATGCTTAATAAAAAATTATTCTGTAACTTTGCCTTTTCCTTTATTTTTCGCAAACGTACCAGCGAGCTCGATTTTAACTGAAAATATTATATTCAATGCAAGGGTGAGCAAAAGCTTGATCAGTAAGGAAATAAACAATTGAATATAATGGAAAAAAATATACATAATAAAGGAATTAATTAATGAGATACTGAGCAAAACAGTTCTTTAAAGCTTTGAGTTTGAAAATCAGGCTTTAGCATGTTGTAAGGTCAAATGACCAGTGAACTCTGTACTAGAATTGATAGTACTAAAACTGCAATTCATGGGTACAAACATCTATTACAACTGAAATATATCCTAGACTTGTACTTTAGGGGATTAGCCTAAATACCCTATATTGTGCACAACATAATAGTCTAATGACAAATTACATGTCCTTCGGAATCATAATGTCTGGTATCATATGCCCGTATAAAAGGGTTGTTCGTTCACAACATTATATAAGAGTCCGCACCATAACAAAATGGTTTGGAGAATATTAAGTGAGATTTTCATGAATGAATAATATCAATAAATCTCAACTTTTGTCTAGCCGAAATAATGCCATTGACATGCTTTTAATATCGTAAGAATAACTGAATCTGAAGTATTGCAATTCAATAATTTCAATAACTTGAAAAGATAAACTTTCGAATTAAGTACTTGAAACATAAATTTATTTAACTAAGAAAGGTTGATGCACTTGCAATATAAACTTAATTGAGTAAGAAATGTTGATGTTCTTGCAATATAAACTTAATTTAGAAAGAAATGTTGATGTGCTTGCCTCTCGCTTCGATTAAACCTTTTAATAAAGAAAGTGACTTGTCACATAGTAGCCTACATATATACAGTATCGGCTTACTTAGTTATCTTATAGCACATATTCCATATTTATGGATACACATAGCTTCACTTTGGTTATTGTAGTTATTATTTAATAACTATCATGTATGTTACTTACTAATAGTAACCAATCACGTAGATAGCTTTTATTTGTAAGTACAGTTAAGCACACATAGGCACTTAGCTTGTCACAATACATTTTCAAAGCTTAGGATGTATACATATATAGCACTTTCTTATAAATAGTTCACATAGGCACACAACCCATTTATAGCTTTAATATATCCCAAAGTAAACTTGATTCACCCTAAACATATCATGATATAGATCTTAGATCATAAAACATCTTTATTATCTCATTTAGTCATGACAAGACATTTACAAGCTTTAAACTTTACTTTCACAACATAACCCAAAAACACAAAAATGTGTTTTTTAAAGGTATTTTTGGAGGTTTTTAATAAATTCTATAATACCCTTTTTAGTTTCCCATCTATGCGATCTTATAGAACCCATAGCCAAGTATTTAATTTATAGTTTAGGTCTTTAAAACTATCAAGTTAAGAAATCCAAAAATAGGTCCCAAATGGGTTGTTTTACTCATTTTCTTACTTAGCCAAAATTGTAGTTTTGTTGATTTTAAAAGCTACTTTGAAGATTTTTATATTAGACTATTAGTTTCCAAGTCTGGGCTAACCTTTGGACCTTACATTGTAGTATTTTTTTCCATCTTTGGTCCATTGAAATAATTAAATAAAGTTACTTAACACAACAAGATAAAATAGGCGTCTTCACACTTTTAACTCTACTATTTCTGTAGCAGAGGTGTATTTTCATACTTAGTTTGGTGATTTTTATAAGTTTTTATGTTAAACCTTTGAATTCCAAATTTGTGCAAGCATTTAGACCTTACACCATAGTATTTTTCCATATATTTGATTCCTATAATTCAGTCTTACAAGTTGACCAAAATTGGACCCAAACTATGGTGTTTACCCACTTTCACTCTACTATTTTTACTCTACTGTCTTCACACTACGATTTTCACTCTACTGTTTTCACTCTACCATTTTCACTCTACTATCTTCACTTTACGATTTTTACTCTAATGTCTTTCACTCTACTATCCAACTGTAGCATAATTGAATTTACTGCCTACTTTGATGATTTGTTTGAATTTCTTGATTAAGCTTTTGGCTCTACCATTTGGCTTTTTTTATAGACCACATATCAAGGTATTTTAATAAGGGTTTAGGTTCCTCATTCCTCTAAGTTAAGCCTAATTTAAGTGAGGCTCAAACTGGATAGTTTAACAGTTTTTCACAAAAAATAATTTTGAAACTTTTCCATTTTTTTCAATTTTGGCTATTTGGATAGTCTAGGCATGTGTATTTAATTTACTTAAGGATACTTTTAGCATCACCTCACTTTATTTAATCATCTAAGCTAATTTTGACCTATCAAAACTCACTTTAGGCTTAAAAAATAGATCCTAACTTGATTTTCTTGCTTGTTTTGGTCTTGCCAATGATTGGAAACCATTATAAGCATGCATTAGCATCTTTATGAGTTTATTACAGGCTTATATATTCAGGTGTTAATGATCACCCAAAACATCCTTCTTTTGGCTTAAAAATGTGATATTTTACAAGTCTAAGGCTCAAAACAGTTTAGGCTTGTTTTCTTTAGTTTGTTTAGTTTACTTATGCTATATTATAACTATTGAAACTTGCCTATATGACCCAGGTATGGCGGTGCTTTATTTTGGTGTTTATTACTATTATAAAGCTTACTTTTTATGGTTTTAGACATGAAAATTGAGTAACATTCACTATGAACCTCAACTAAGTTAAGGAACAACTTTTAAATGGTATTTATGGACATTGTAAGTACATCATACTGTCTAATAACCTGATTAGCTAAAATTGGCCATAACAGTTCCTATTCTAGGATTTTAAGCACTGTTTTGGCATTTATTCACAAACAGTCCCAACCTAGGACTCAAGGAACCTTTAAGCCCTTAAACAAACTTTAAATCATCATTAAAACTTAATACTATATACATTAACATGCTTGTCCAAGTTAGTTCAGTTTCTAATAATAAAACAGTCCTTATTAGGTTTTATAAATATGAATTAGTTATACTCTACCATAGCAATCCCAAGTATTCAAAAGCTTAAGTATTATCACATCATATATTTACTATATATACTATATTCATGCTTTAGAATACATTGATGTAATGCCTAATGTTTTTTTTAAAACAGTCTTCTATAGGCTTTTGGGTTCATTACATGTCCCACACATTATCTCAAGTCATGCCATGATATTTTCAGGAATCAAATCCCATCTTACAACACAGTTTTCAAAACATAGAATATAATTTTCTCGACTACTTTGGGGATTTTTACAAATGCATATCGTGCTCCAATAGTTATCCATATCAGATAGGGATATTGACCACACTATTAGGTATTTAATTCTTCTTTCATTGGTTTGGAAATATCAACTTACAGTATTCAAATTTGAGACTCAAACTGGGGGTCTACAGATGATTCTTTAGTTGAGCTCTATGATCGTGGAGTTGAACTCTACGAACGTGGAGTAAGGTACTCTACTATTTAAAATGAGTTCTTTTCATATATAAAACTATCATAACATATAAGTTATACTACAACATGGTATATTTAAGCATAGAAACGTATTTGAGGCATTCATCCCAATATATGAGCAAGTAGACATGATTTGGACTTAAATTCATAGCTAGTATATGTCTTGACACCAAAACAGTCTTTACATTAGCATTTTATCAAACAATTGGTGAGCATTAGTTTTATTTATATAGAACAACTAGTTTCCTATCCAATTTCCCCAGGCTTTTGGCTTTTGATTTATTTAGGTCTTCATGTAATGCCTCAATCTATACAAAGCAATAATCACAGCAACACTTACACTTTCTAACAGTTGACATAGCAGGCAAAATCAACATAGCAGTCAAAAAATCCATATAACAGCCATATACCAGCTTTAAATAAGAAAGGGGGTAGTTTAACATTAACTTTTCTTTAATTTGAAAGTGATAGTTGACTCAGTTAGTAAGAGGAAAAATTGTTTGCCTTAACTGCTACTTCTCCTCTGCCTTATCTTAGCCGGAGCTCTCTCTTTCACTCAAACTGTTACTATCTTTAAGAACCTCAGTACTTTGCTATAGGTGGCTGGTTTCGGGTATTATGTTTGGCCATATATGGCTGAGCTTTTCTTCTCTTCTAATCAGCCTACTAGACCCATAGCTGTTCTTCATCATTGCTCCTATTTAACCCCTATGAGGTTCATCCCCTTCTTTTAGCTGAAACTACTTGGCCCCTACATTGACCTCTAATCAACCCCCTGGCACAGCTCCTGGCAGTCTACTTGACTCCTACCATTGCTCCCTATGCAACCCCTAACAGACTCAACCATCTCTATTAGCCTACACAACCCCTGAGAGGAGTGTCACTTTTTAGCCACTCTACTGCCCATTATTCTTACTAGCTCCCCAACTAAATTGCAACTAACGGTTGGTTATCAATTCACTGACTTGCATAGTTACAATAGAGGTCAACTCTCTTACTCTTCTACGTGGGCTGCCGAATTGGGCAAAGAGAAGAGATTGATAATGGCTTTGCTTTGGGCTTAATGAAATAACTTATATACTTAAGAACTAAAAAGGCTTGCAAGCTAAAAAGGCTGCTCATTAATATATTACATCTTTGAGCTCATAATATTATTCTCGTACAATAAGAACATCATTAATACTAAAATTAATGTAGCACATTTACAAACAGCCATAACAATTCTAATAGCTAGGGTCCAATAATTAAATCTGGACACTCATACATATGCATTTTATCCACCACATTTATTTAAACACATACATCATTAAATTGATGGTTTCATGTAATTTAATAACTTCATGTATTACACACCATTAACCTTATTTATCAATAAATAACATTATTGAATGAGTATAATTATATCATAATATAATTATTTCTTAGCTTCATGTCAAGAATCTTTTTCCATTAAGCCATGTTCGCTTTCCTTTTTATTCTTGATATTTAAACATCATTATAATAAGGTAAATTCAATTTACGTCCTTTACTATACATAATCTTGAGATACATAATAAATTATTAAGTAGTAAACAATTCTAAGGCCACAACAATTAAGTGTAAACAAATAAAAAAATAAAAAAATTTATACACAAAATTTGACATAATAATAACTGAATATTACATAGATTTTTTTGAGTCATTACAGGAGAAAGCTAGTTTTGATTTTCCAAGCTCTACCAAGATCAAGTAAGAAGAAGAAGCAAGAACAAGAAAGAAGAAACAAAAGGTAAATCTAAAATCCTAACTTCCATTCATCTCTTTAAAGCTTTATAAATTAGCTTGTTGGTGGTGGTTGTGGTTTATGATATAGATTATATGATTAAACCATGTAATAATGCAAGAAAATGAAAGAAAATGAACATATGCGTAAAGGATGGAAAATGAACAATATTGGAATGTTAGTGGGCTGTTTTGGGACCATTTTGCTATGATGTCTCAAATCTAAAAATTAAGTTGTAGGGTGTCATGTTATGCTCTTATGAGTATTGAACATCACCCAATTGGAACGGAGGTAAAAGCTTTTTTTAACGAACCCATAGAGAATTTTTAAGTAAAACTAGTTAAAAAGTTAAAAACGGAATTAGTGCAACCCCTGAACCTTGAGCAGTTTTCTGTTTCAAATGGTTTGTGGGTAATTTTTTCTATTTTTGGGGTTATGTAATACAATAATATCTAGGTAGTTGAAACCAAATACACATTAGTTAGTGTAAGAGCATGTGTTAACCAATACACAAGAATATTTTACAGTTTTTGAATAAAGATTGAAGAAGTACTAAGAGAATCCAGCAGAAGGATTATAAATCAATGATTAGATAAGTCCTCTATTTCTCTTTTCTGTTTCAGGCAATTGTAGTATTTCTTTGTTTCTGAGCCCCATCACATTGATCATATCTCAGTTTTTTCTCTCGAAATTCATCAAAGAAAGGCTATAATTTTCGCGACGAAGGAGCATTCGTTCCAAGCGGTTGATTTGTGGAGCAACAAGACCTCAAAGGAAAAGAGGGAACAACCCCTAGGTGGTCGAACCCTATAGGGGCCGAACCCTATAGATTTTTTTTTCAAGTACCTCCAATCTTTCTTTTGTCTTTCGAGCCCCATTACCTTGATTGTATTTTGTTTTTTTCCCTCGAATCATAAAGAAAGATTTGACGTTTTTTTTTTCAACGAAAACATGAGGAAGAAAAAATGCTCTGCAGCGACATCACCCTAGCTGGCCGAACCCCGGGGTGGACGAACCCTAAGTGGTCGAACCCTAGGGGGATGAGCCTTAGGGGGCCGAACCCTAGGGGAAAATCAGCGATAAGATGGAAAAAATGCAATTCGGGAGGAATAGTTACTATTTTGATCATAACTTTTGATCTGTTTGGAGTTTCGGGGCCCATAATATATCAAAACGAAGCTAGCGACGAGACCTAAAAAAACCATGGCCTTAGGCCATGACATATGTCATTATAAATCCAAAAGAGGCTCCGAAGGATGCTTTTGGGCTCTTTCTGACATTATTTCTTCTTCTTTTCACGTTCAAATGCTTTCTTTGTCATTCTTTCCTTACTCTTTAGACCCCTTATGTTGAATTCTTCTTGCTTGTAGGCCCTCTATGTTAAACATTCTGCTGACCCAGGAGCCACGAAGGAGGCCCCGTTTCTCAATGATTGGGGAAGGACTCCCCTCTTTTGGTCTTTCCGACGTCTTTTGGGAGCAAGTCCAGACTTATGGCCGTACAACTCTTCCTCTGCCAGATATGGAAGGCTTGTTTCTATCTGCAGCGGCTTGTGGAGGTTAGGATGACTTCTTATTTGATTCATCTAGCCACCTTCAGGAATAGCAGCATTGGATCAACAAGATACTTGGGAATGCTGATTATGTGGATATACTAAAGAAATGACTGACATTCTTCTTACATCCAGTCATGCAGGAACATTCATATCCAACAGGACCATGGTGCTCCTCTACATGCACATTCCTCACTGCTTGGGGGGAATGCACCTCTACTCTGAAGGATGTCTATGCCATCTACCAGTAATCATTTTCCCCTTGCGCGTGAGTTACGCCTTTGGTGAGATGATCGCGCAAAATATTTTAAGTGTTGAAGTCTTGATTCCAGTTTCTGAACACTTCGCGGGGCTTGATGTTTTGCAAGCCTCAAAAATGAAAGTCCTAGGAGAGGGAACGTCTAGGGGAGCAAACCCTAGAAGGGCGAGCATTAGAGGAGCTCTCTTGGGATATTTTGAAAAGCTTCGATCTAATCCTATTGGGCTCTTTTGCGAGTATCGCAAATGGGGAAGCGGGTATCGAGTCTTCTTCACCACATGATGATTGTGTCATGCTAGGGATTCTTTGTCAGATGTATGCTTGGATGACTTGCTGTGGGTGATGCAACGCTCTCTTCACGCCTTTTTATAACTTCTCCATATGACAATTTTGAGAATACTGTTTCTTTGAGGCAGAATCCTTCTAAGACTATTGCTGATGTTCATCCTCCCAAGGAGGATTCCGCCGAGTTGGACATGTCTCCCTTCCATGCTAGGTTGGATCTCTTTATTTTTAATCATCATGTTGTTGCACTTCGTTCGAAAGTCACTTCACGCCACCATGAGAATGACTTATTTTATGTAGAGCTTTAGGAGCTTCAAGATGCCATTGATAAATTGAAGACCAAGCTTTTGAGAAATTGAGTTAGCTAACCAAGACCTTGAAGGCCTGATAGCTTCGAAGTCCTGATAGCATCGAAGACCTGATAGCCTTGAAAACCTGATAACCTCGAAGGCCTAATAGCATTGAAGCTATTCCCCTCTCTTCAGTTCGACAAGTCATGGCCTTTAGATCATAAACTTTCGTAGTTTTTTCCATTTCCTATATTAGAAAATTCATTTACATATATTTCATTCATCAAATTATAGTTTCTCTAACCTTGTTGATTGCTTTTAATTTGAATGATTCCTTAAAACTCAATATTTATCATTGAATCTCAAGTTATTCAAATTTATACTCCAAGACAACAATAGGTATTATAAACAAACTAACATGAATTTTGTTAAAAACATCTATATATATTTTCCACAACCCAACACTTGAATTCATACTTTTTTTTAAGAAATCAAAAAAAATATTCTAGTACAAGTGAAAGTTTGTCAATTCATTGATAATCAAATTGCTTTTAATGAAAAGCATAACGTTTCATATAATAAATCTTGCTTTTGTCGAAGAAAGCATAACATTCACTTTTTAGAGATAAAGTGTAACTTTCTTGCTTTTGTCGGAGAAAGCATAACGTTCACCACTTTTAGAGATAAAGTGTAAATTTTTTTTTTGGGGTTGAGGGCTTATACTCAGGTGCCTCAATCACTTTTAAAGTTGTAAGTATAACTTACGAGGACTTATAGTCAGGTGCCTCATTCACTTTTGATGATAAAGTGTAACAATCATGTGCCTCGTCACTTGGGTCGTCCAATTTCTTGGCAAGTGAGGTCTACAAGGACTTAAAATCAGGTGTCTCGTCACTTGGGTCATCTAATTTTTTGGCAAGTGCAGTCTACGAGGACTTGAAATCGGGTGACTCGTCACTTGGGTCGTCTAATTTCTTGGCAAGTGCAGTCTATGAGGACTTGAAATCGGGTGCCTCGTTACTTGGGTCGTCTAATTTCTTGGCAAGTGCAGTCCACGAGGACTTGACATTAGGTGCCTCATTACTTGGGTCGTCCAAATTATTGGCAAGTGTATTTTACGAGGACTTGGCCACCATTTAGAGTGGACAACCATCTTGGGTGGATTTTTTTTAATTCGTCAATTCTTGTGCCTCCTCCCTTGGTCATCCAATTACTTGGCAAGGGATACTTCTGAGGACTTAAACCACCATTTTTGGTGGACCACCATCTTGGGTGGATTTTTTAATTCATATGTAGCTCAGAGTTCTTTCGATGGTAGAGCCAGTATTTATGTTCTTGACTTTCGAGACTGCACCATGGGTAATAGTATTGCACGTTTCATCTCTTTGTTCAATCTCCCCGGCCGCTAGCTTCTCATGGTACATCCTCTGCAGACTGTAACAGTCCATAGTGGAATGCCCTGCGTATTGGTGGTATACACAGAAATCTGGTCTTCTTTTCATCTCTTTCGTCACAACCAACTGGGGCCTTAGAGGTTTCACCACTCCGTGCTCGACCCATTGTTCATACAGGCTCCTGAATGCCTTCTCGCTTCGCTCAAATTTGGTATACTTGTCCCCATGCTTTTCTCTGCTTCGCTCAAATTTCTCATTCTTCTCCCTCTTGCCCTTTGTGGTTTTGACTGCGAATCCGCTAAAGCCACCGTTGTTGTCCTCTTGTTCTTCCATGTAACCATCGCATGGCTGGTGGGAAATGTCATGATTCCCCCCAAGTCTTATGCAAAAGATGAGAGGGTCGCAAATGAATCACAAGCCTTGGTAATGAGGTGGGGTTTAAAGGTCTCTAAAGCACCGTTGTTGCATATGCTAACTAAGTTCTTTTCTTCAATTGGCTCTTCACACTTCTGTGCTTGGGCTCTGAACCTATCCACGTAATCTGACAACTCCTCGTTTGGCTTCTGCTTGAATCGCATGAGCTCTATGATGGTTACCTGTTTCTGCACATAGAAAAATTTCTTAAAAAAATGCAATTTTAGATCATCCCAATCATGGACTGATCCCTTCTCCAAGTTGTAGTACCAACTGAAGGCATTATCCGTCAAAGTCTTGTTGAATTCCTTCATCAACAAGTTGTGATTGTTTATTTCATCATATCCTAACCAAGGGGACATCGACTCTACGAACCTGGCAATGTGTTCCCTAACATTTCTCTTCTCCCCATTATATTTTGGAAATTGCGGGGGATGCTCGATATACCCTGTCGGGTAAGGTTATCTCCGAATATGTGCTGGGTAGGGTGGAGTAAAGTCTAACTTCAAAGGTTGGGATGTCTGCTTGTGAAGTTGATTGATCACATTGATTATATCATCCTTTGTCACATATTAGCTCGTGGTATGGACTCTCTGTGGTGTTGTGATGTATGGCAGCATTGTTCGTGTGTATGGTATAGAAATTTGTTGATGTACACTGGCATCATGTAAATTCTGTATCGGTTGTGCTTGTGGGTTGGTTTGTTGAACGAGGCTTGGGATGATTGGTATTTGCATTTGTGAAAATGCGGGGATAGTGGTCGGAATGATGTTTGTTTGAGGTTGGCTGACTTCTAGTCTGGGTTGTGGCATGTCACCACTATTCTGAGGTTCCAAGTGGATGATTGGAACAGATTGATTCTACGTCAATGGAGGTACAGTCTGATTCTCCTTATTGTTGCTATCGTTGTTGTTGTCCTCCACTCCTGCCTGTTCTCCATGTGAATTGTCTTGGAAAATGGCCTTGAAAGCGGGAATCTGCATCAACTGCTGGCGGAAATTACCCATTTCCACTTGCTTCCTCTGCATCTCCAGCATCATAGCCATTATCATCCCTTGTCATTCCCGTGCTTCCTTCAACGACTTGAGCATCTCCAGTTGCACAACATTTTCCTGCTCTCCACTTTCTTCCTCGCCTTACCTTCCTGCACCTGTCTACCTGACATTCGTTAGTTGTTGATCAACCATGTATGGTGATGTTGAACTTCCTTCTGAGGCGTCTTCAAGGATGGGTTAATCGAGATCTAGATTCATGCCCTGGAAAGCTTGATTTGCTTACCTTGGAACTGGATCTGGTGAGGTAATGTTATTTGTTGGTGAAGCTCTTCCTGTAGTTCTCCCACTTCGAGTTATGGGCATACCCTTCACGAATTCTACACCTCCCCAGTAGAGTCGCCAAAGAAATATGGGTAAGGAAATCGCGCCTTGCTAGTTAATGTTTCATGTTGACTGAGGAGGAGAGAAATTTACGAAGAACACGGAATTGGTTGATTGATTAAATAGGGGAGAAGAACAGGTGGGCGATTACTCCAATAACACGTGGCAGAACTCCTAGAATCCGGAAACCGTGTTAGGGTAGCAGGGATTTCAAGAGCCTTCTTGAGTGCTTTGAGTTGAGAGAATGTCCAAGCCTTTAGTGTTTTTAGATGGAATGTCCAAGTCTTAAGTCACCAAAAGCCTCCCCACTTCCTAGAATGGAAGAGGTATTTATAGAGTTTCCTGGAATTAAGTAGTCACATGTTAGACACATGTTTTCAGGAAAATTCTAGAAATACCCTTTAGTCATTAGAATAATGCTCATATTGCCCTGTCCTTTTAGCCACCAATCCAATCCCTCAATCAATTCCCAAAATGAGCTGCCTCCACGAGCCTTCTGCCTCGGGACACGTGGAGGCTTCTCCCGGGTCTAGCACATTTATTTATGATAAATTCATTTAATAAGGTTATGTGAACCCTAATTTGTGCATTTAATAAGGTCATGGAACCCTAATTGTGCATTTAACTCAATTAGGTCATGTGAACCCTAATTTACACTTGGGCCCACAGATATATAAAACCATAAATATACTGGTATCAAAGTTAACTAGATATCACTTCAATTAAAAAAAGAGTTATGTCAAAAGCAATGGTAATTATGCCACAGATACTAAATCAAAAAGTATGATTTTAAGAAAAGGGGAAAGAAAAATAAACATACAAAACTGTATGAATTATACAAGCATTGGTATTCAAGCAATAGATATGGTTAAGACCAATTTAGATCATTTATTACTAATCAAAAACTTTACTACTATAGTAATCATGTTCTTATATTTCCAGAAGGGGAGGGAGAATGGGTGCCCCGCGTTATCCCCTCTCTCTTTTTACTACTACTGTTTTTTTGAAATTGAAAGCCAAAAGTGGAGACTGCACGAACTCAATTGACATGAATTAAATGAGAGAAAGTTCAAAAATGCCCCTGACTTTTACGTCGATGTCTACCGAGTACCCTATACTTTTTTTTCTTCTAAAAAATACTCTTAACGTTATATTTTTTGGGTCGCTCGTGCCCCTGCCGTTAACAGAAGACAAACAGGGTTAAAATTTCGTTGACGTGGCTGACACATGGAGGCTTAAAGGGAGAAGGTTCAAAAATGTCCATGTCATATGTAAATATGTCATTTAATCAAAACAAAAATACTAAAATTCAAAATAAAAAAAGCATAACATATTTACATCATTTAATCAAAATACTAAAATTCAAATTATTTTGTTAACTAATCAAAACAACTAATTAAATAAAATAAGTTGTATAACATATTTACATCATTTAATCAAAATACTAAAATTCAAAACATAACATATTTACATCAAATACTAATTAAAAAAATACTAATTTTGAATATTACTAAATAACGTTATCAATTTTTAACATTAATATATAATTGATGTTCAACGTTATCAAAATACGTTATCAATTAGTATCAAAATAACTGCATATCTAGTGTTGGAATACTAATTTTAACCTTATCAAAATATTAACGTTTTTTAACATATCAACTAATATTAAAAAACGTTAATATTTTTTGATATTAAAAAACGTTAATATTTTTTAATATTTTATTAATATTTTTTTATATCAAAAAACGTTAATATTTTAAAAATATTAAAAAAAATTGATATGAGGTTAATATTAAAACATTACTATTTCTTGATATAAAAATATTAAAATATTTTTAAAAAAATTTAAAAAATGTTAATTTTTTGATATTAAAAATATTAAAAAACGTTAATATTTTTTGATATTAAAAAAAGTTAATATTTTATTAATATTTTTTGATAATAAAAAACTTTAATATTTTTTAATATTAGCTGATATGTTAAAAAACGTTAATATTTTTTGATGATGTAATTAGTTGAATTTTAAAAGTATTATTTAGTTAAATTTTAAAAATATTCAAAAACTCAACTAATTCAAAATAATTAACGTTATTTAGTAAAAAATATTAACGTTAATTATTTTTTGATTATTTTAGTTGAATTAACATTAATTATTTTGAAATTTTGAATTAGTTGAATTTTTGAATTTTAAAATATTAACGTTAATCATCAAAATACTAAAAATATTAGTTGAATTTTCAAAATACTAAAAATATTAACGTTAATTTTGTAATATTCAACGTTAATTTCGATAACATTATTTAGTAATATTAAAAATATTAGAGTTAAAAAAATTGATAACGTTATTTAGTATTTTGAATATTAACGTTAAAAATATTATATCAATTAGTTGTATAACGTTATTTAGTATTTTGAATTTTAAAAATATTATTTATTATTATGATTTTAGTAATTTAAAATTTTTATATCAATTAGTATTTAGTAATATGATTTTAGTATTTTAATGATGTAATTTGAATTTTTGTTGTTTTGATTAATTAACAAAATAATTTGAATTTTAGTATTTTAGTATTTTTTTAATTTGATTTTTTTTAGTATTTTAGTATTTTTTTAAATTAATAATTTAGTTTTTTTTAATTAGTATTTGATGTAAATATGTTATGTTTTAAATTTAAGTATTTTGATTAAATGATGTAAATATGTTATACAACTTGTTTTATTTAATTAGTTGTTTTCATTAGTTAACAAAATAATTTGAATTTTAGTATTTTGATTAAATGATGTAAATATGTTATGATTTTTTTATTTTGAATTTTAGTATTTTTTGTTTTGATTAAATAATATACTCCCTCCGTCCCAAATTATCTGTTTTTTTAGAGTTCCACACACATTCCAATATGTGTGATAAAAATACTAAAATACCCTTATGTGCTGACTTTTTTATTTTCTGCGCATGAATCCTTATTGGTGGGAATATGAAAAGATGCTTAAAAAAGAGGAGAGACATGAATGAGGGTAATGACTATCATTAATTAGGGTAAAGGGGCAAACTTGGAAAATAAAGGGAAAAAATGCATTGAAATCTTGAAAAAGCAGATATTGTGGGACAATTTTTTTGCTAAAACAACAGATAATTTGGGACGGAGTGAGTATATTGTTTTATTTAGAATATGTTTTATATTTAAGCCTCCATGTGTCTGTCACGTCAGCCAATTTTAACCCCGTTTGTCTTCTGTTAATGGCATGGGCACATGTGACCCAAAAAGTGTAACGTTAAGGGTACTTTTGGAAAAAAAAGTATAGGGTACTCGGTAGACATAGCAGTAAATGTCAAGGTATTTTTGAACATTCTCCCTTAATTAAATTGAAGTGGATAGTTGGCAACTTTTATCAACACACTGTACTTTCTTTGTGTGTGTATATTTATATTATGCTTGCTTGCTTATCATTCATATAACAAAATAGACTCTCATTTACAAATATTATGAATTATTATTTAATAATGATGGTGTATATTGTGACGCCCCCAAAATAGGTATACAATACCCATTCTGAGTCGTCAAATACATGGTACAGAAAGTAAACTACAACTTCAATAATATAATTATCGTGCAAAATACGACAACACATACTGTGAGTTTAAATACAAATATTGTCTTCTAGACAATATCCACACTCAAATAAGTCCTCATTACAATTATTCAAACACTATTTTACAGAAATAGTGAGGACTGCTAAAACATCTTCCTAGAACCATCATTCCATACCCCGACTAGATCCTGCTATGTTCTCACCTCCTGAGAAGAAAAATGGAACAAAAAAGAAAAGGGTGAGCTCAACTAGCCCAGTAAAGAATATTATGACTAAGATAATATACAACAAATTATCGTTAGTCTTCAACAGGGAAAAATCTGATAGAATATAATCGACAATAAGTTTTAGATCAACAACTGCAGCGGAAACAGCAAACCATTAAAAGAGTCAAGTAGAGAAAGAATTCTACTATCTTCTAAGATTTAAAAGTCCATCATCAATATTTTATCCCTGTAACATCAATTAATAATCATCTTTATCCAAATATTCATCTTTGCACTACAGGCCAAAGATATTCATTTGTATCATCTGTCAGTCATGTTCATCTCAACACCTGTTCATCTTTGCACTACAGGCCAAAGATATTCATCAAGTAATCATACATCTTTGCACTACAGGCCAAAGATATTCAGTAATATCATCATTTAGGACTGAGGATGATGAAAAATATCTTAAAGAGAACGAATCAAGTGAGACAGAAGGACAAATATTAGAGATTCGTATAACAGTTTATCCAAGATCAATAATACTTCATAATAATCAATTGTGAAGCAGAATTCAAAAATAAAGATCAAAACATGGATACAATCAAAGATAGTAACCATAATAGACATCTTGGACAAAAAGAGAAAATTTTATTTTTTGGTGAATAGTGCCGTATTCGTGAATAGTACCGTATACGTGAATAGTACCGTATACGTGAATAGTAACCCCGACACAAAAAGTTTCAAATTTGATAAAAACTCATATCAATATTTCAGCATAATGATATTGAAGAAAATAATATCATTTAGGAAGAAAATAATATCCCTTACCCCAAAATATTAGTACTTCTGGTCGGAATACCGGTATAAGGCTGAAAGAAACTTGCTCTGATGAATAGAAACTCTCAAAGTATCTAAATACTCACAAAATACACTCAATAATCTAGAGAGAGAAATAGAGAAAACTTATTTCTGGTGTGATTTTCAATTCTAACTTAGCCCTCTATTTATAAGAAAATGTTAGCACGCCGAAGCAGACTTAACCTGCAACCTGATGGCTTTACCTGCTACTATTCCCACCCACCACATTTGAATAAAAATCTCAGCACATTTCTTCACCAACCAAGAGTGGGGCCCGCCAATTCTAGAATTTTCCATCAAAATGATAAACTCCGAAAATTCAACAATTTCTGAACCAGTCATCTCGTAAAATTCATAATAAATCATACGTTCATTTTTAACGGTTCAAAATTTGTGGACATATACTCAACTTATATATGTATAACATATCCAAAAATTACCACGATCCAACGGTCGGATTAAAAATTATAACCCCCGCAAAATATCTCAAAAACCTTGATTTTTAATACCTCCATTCCGACAAAAATACTGATAAAAACATCAACATTAACTCCTTCATTTTTAACCACAAAAATATATCCCTCATTTATATCCACATAAAATAAATATTTTCTTATTATATGAATCAATAATTAATTATTCACAAATAATATTACAGAATCACATTTATGACAACCAGGCCGTTCCCAGGAAAGAGGGGGCTTTCCAATAAGGATTTCTCCTTACTGGCGCGCAATTAGATGACCAAACATCTCCTTAGACAGAACTTTCTAGACATTGTCAATAATGTTATCTAATAATATTATTCAAATAATATGAATTATTGATCTGATAATGAAAAATACTGTGCATCAATAATTATTGAAACAACAATAATATAAAATATCAACGCAACAATTATTGAATCAATAAAATAAAATATTGAACAATAACTACTGTAACAATTATTGAGTAGTGCCTTCTTACGTAAGAATCAATAATTGGTGCAATACCGTGTGCTACTGTATTTTAACCACCGGGTATTCCAACAGTATTAACGGTAACAACTACGCCGTTATTTATAAATAACTTATACTTGTCGTTTTCTTCATCCAATCGCTTTCCGTTATGGGGCCCACACAAGGCTGCGCCGTCGTACGAATATTCCCCGACAGCAAGAATATTCCACGACCAAACGAATATTCCCCGACAAAATGAATATTTTATAACCACTTGCTTATTTTGTAAAATTTGCACATTTCACCCATAACAAAAGTATTATATCAAATTAACCCCTTATTATTCACAATAATATTTAGAGAAAATTTGATTTTATTCATTAATAAGTTGGGGTCTTACATATATAATAGTAAAATTATAATGACAAACATAATAAAACTGTGTTATTTTATATTGGTATCCAGAAAAAATACTTTTCTTTTATAGAACATAGAAATTAACAGAAGAAATTTCTTTATGAGAATTGATATTTCTATACGTAAAAGATATATTTTTAATAGATTCTTCTCAAATGAATAGGAATTACTCTTACACCTATATGCATATATATATATATATATATATATATATATATATATATATATATATATATATATATAAACTTGGAGAAATATCTAACTTATAAAAATAACAATATATAGATAACCCTATGTAAAGTGTACACATGTTGATGTGTCAAAGGTATATATATATATATATATATATATATATATATATATATATATATATATATATATATATATATATATATATATAGGGTCAGGATCAGGTAAGGGATCCCTTACTTTATTAAAATAAGGGACTTTTTTTTTTTGCTTTTTTTTAAAACAACTAAAAAAAAATTTAATATTTTATGGAATTGAAATTTTTTCATAATACAGTGTTTTGAGTGTGATTTGGGTACGCATAACAAAACATGTATGTACAGTCTGGGCAGACTGTACCACCACTTTTTGGTATAGGTATTTAAAACACGCCCAAAACATTGTATTATGGAAAAATTTCAGTTCCATAAAATATTAAACTTTTTTTTTAGTTGTTTTAAAAAAAAAAGCAAAAAAAAAGTCCCTTATTTTAAGAAAGTAAGGGATCCCTTACTTGATCATTTCTGTATATATATATATATATATATATATATATATATATACATATATATATATATATATATATATATATATATATATATGTCCTTAATTATGATACAAACAAGAGTGGGAAAATTTTTAACGGCGGTGGAGGATTCGAACCCCATATCATTGTTTTACAAAGACTGGATAATACCATCTTAGCTCAAAGAATTAAAGATGACAAAAAAGCTGTAAATTTCTTACATTATTTGACCTATTCATTTGATTACATATTTTTTTCTTTCTTCTTCTTCAGTTTCATGTTTTGTTGAATATTCACGTGCCTTAGCAGTTAGTAAATTATGGCTAAGCAAGAATTTACATTTTCTTGACTATAGAATAATGTTGGCTGTTATTACATATCTGATTCTTTGATTAATATCTGCAGTCAAAATCAGCCAAGTAAATCATATATGACTAAGTGTACATTTATAATTTCTTTACAACTTTGATGACGAACTTATAATTTCCCATAATCCAATTGTTAAGCTGTACGGAAATTTAGTATTTTAACATAACTTAGAAGTTAAAAGATTCGTGGTGTGAGCCAATCAAAACAAATGGTATCTAAATCTCTAAATTTTCAGCACTGACATTGCAATAGCTATGTTGCGAGTAGGGCTTTTGCTTATTTCATTTCATTTTTACTATCATGAGATTATGTGTCTCACACTTCTAATAAAAAGAAAGAAAGAGAATATGCAATAGCCATGTTGCAAGTTGGGCTTTTGCATATTTCATTTAATTTATATTATCATCAGATTATGTGTCTCACACTTGTAGTAATAGGAAATCTTTTCTTTCCTTCTCTTTTGGTGCCCTTCACAGCAATAGGCTTTTGATTTACGAGTTTGATTTACGAGTTTCTCGTTAGTGTTAGTACACTTACAGATACGGAGTATTTGTTAGCCACGTTAGTAATAATTTTTTTTTTCAGAAGCAGAAATACAATAAAATTCGAAAAAGAATTCTATATTTATATCAAAGTAAAACCCGAAAATAAAATAAAACAAATTTAACCTTAATACAATGGACGTTGAACAGACTAGAAAATTGTAGCTTTGAGGACTGTAAAACAGTTTCCTTAAGACAATATTTGGCCGTGGCAGGACAAATTGTCTCCCAGGATACAACAATGCTCTGAGGCGAACTCTACCGTGTGTAGGAAGATTATCACCGAGTAGGAAGGAAGAACAAAGAAGAAGGCCTAAACTAATTTTTTTTTCCCACTATTTTTCTCCGAAAAATTCCCTTACTCTACATCCTTGGAGAAAAAAAACTTATAACAAGAGTTGAGAAAGTAACTCCCAAAACCAATTAATTCCATCATTGATGCCCACTAAGCCTTCATAAAGAAAGCCATCAATTTCCCATTCAATAACATCCCCACTAAGCCTTCATTCATTATCACCAATTTCTCATTCAATAACATCCGTTTCACAACAATCCCCCACATGAATGAAAATTGAAAACAAAGGAATTCGATGTGGTGATAACTCTCTACAGTTGATATTAGCATAGGATAGGTAGGCATCAACCCTTGAACCTTCCCTTGTAAAGTATATTTACTTTACTGGCTGACTAGTAGACGTGATGTTCTTGAACTATTCTGCCGTTTGTGTAAACGATGATATACCTCACACAAATACCAACATAACACGGTTTTGGTTCTCATGGTTATGTTCATTATGGTCGTGAACATCTCCTGGTTCTGCAAGAATTTAAGAGAACTAAACTCATTAGTTTTCCTTGAAGCGACCCCACTTCATTCTCACATAGGTGATTTTATCTTTTTGTTCAGATTACTGACAAACAAGAATCATTAAAAGCATAGCTTAACCTTATCCGATTTCATATCACTGTTTACAGATAAGGGTTAGACCCCCTACAATGATAATACATTGTCTATGCAATTAGGTTGTCCCATTGAACCTAGATTCTGGGATCTCCAGTCAACAAGGTTAGATTTTCCTTCACATAGAACCTTTAAATATTTATGGCCATCAATCCCATTCTTCTTGATGTCGCTTCAACTTGATCTCGGTTTAAACCTTTGGTTAGCGGATCCGCAATGTTATCCTTTGATTTTACATAATCAATAGAGATAACCCCCGTTGTGATCAGTTGCCTAACGGTATTGTGACGACGACGCATGTGTCTCGACTTACCGTTATACATCACGTTCTGTGCTCTTTTAATCGATGCTTGATTATCACAATATAAACAAATTGTGTGCACAGGCTTAGGCCATTCAGGAATATCCTCCAAGAAGTTTCGTAACCATTCGGCTTCTTCTCCGGTTTTATCCAGAGCTACAAACTCAGACTCCATCGTGGATCTGGTTATGATCGTTTGCCTTGAGGATTTCCAGGACACTGCTCCTCCTCCCAAAGTGAACACGTACCCACTTGTACCTTTGGAGTTCTTTATATCAGAAATCCAACTAGCATCAGAGAATCCTTCTAATACTGCAGGTTCTCTCGTATAGTGCAGTCCATAATTACGAGTGTATCTTAGATACCGAAGTATCCTAACGATAGCTTTCCAGTGGTTATCCCCTGGATTACTCGTGTATTTGCTTAAACTATTTACAGTGAACGCAATATCAGGTCTTGTACAAGTCATGAGATACATCAGACTGCCTATAACCCTTGCGTATTCTACTTGGTCAACGCTTTAACCTTTGTTTTTACAGAGATGTTGGCTGATGTCTAAAGGAGTTCTAGCTTCACTAGAATCATCCTTGCTGAACTTCCCAAGTATCTTGTCTACGTAATGTGACTGGGTTAAAATGAAACCATTAGGTGAACGCCTGATTTGGATTCCCAAAATCACATCAGCCAGCCCCATATCTTTCATATCAAACTTAGAGTTTAACATGTCCTTAATATTCTTCACCATATTTTCATTACTACCCACAATCAGTATGTCGTCAACATACAAACACAGAATAACATATCCTTTGTTTGTGATTTTGACATAAATATATTTGTCACATTCGTTTATATTATAGCCATTAGCCATCATGACATCACCAAATTTCTTATGCCATTGTTTTGGTGCTTGCTTTAGTCCATATAAGGACTTCACCAATTTACAAACTTTTCTTTCCTGACCTGAAACTACACAACCTTCAGGTTGTTCCATGTAGATCTCTTCATCAAGATCTCCATTTAGAAAGGCTGTCTTCACATCCATTTGATGTACTTCGAGATTCCGTAAAGCGGCAATAGCAAGTATCATCCTAATAGAGGTTATTCTCGACACTGGAGAATACGTATCAAAGTAATCAAGGCCTTCCTTTTGTCTATATCCTTTTATAACCAATCTGGCCTTGTACTTATCAATTGTTCCATCTGCTTTCATTTTTCGTGTGAAAATCCATTTAGAACTTAGTGGTTTCGTTCCCAGAGGAAGGTCCACTAATTCCCAGGTATGATTTTGCATGATGGAATCAATTTCACTTCGTATAGCCTCTTTCCATAAAGGACTATCTGTTGAATTTACAGCTTGACTGTAATTCTGAGGTTCAACCTCTAGCATATAGGTTAGAAAGTCTGGTCCAAAAGATTTTTCAACCCTTGCCCTTTTACCCCTTCTAGGCTCTACCTCTTCATTTCCTTCTACTTCAACTTCATGTTGAATGTCTTGATTGTCTTCATTAACAATCTCAAGAGATCGTTTCGAACACGATTCAATCTCTTCACGTTTGCATGGAAAAATATGTTCAAAGAATGAAGCATTCTTTGATTCCATTAATGTGTTCTTGTGTATATCAGGATTCTTAGAATCATGAACAAGAAACCGATATGCATTACTGCTAAGCGCATAACCAATGAAAATACAATCCACCGTCTTTGGACCTATTTTCATTTTCTTTGGCAATGGAGCCAAAACTTTTGCAAGACACCCCCACACTTTTAAGTTGTTATAGGAAGGTTTCCTTCCTTTCCATAACTCATGTGGTGTCTTGTCTAATTTCTTACGAGGCACCTTATTTAAAAGGTAATTAGCTGATAAGACAGCTTCCCCCCACATGTTCTGTGGCAACCCAGAACTATTTAGCATCGCATTCATCATCTCTTTTAGAGTACGATTCTTGCGTTCCGCTACCCCATTAGATTGAGGGGAGTAAGGTGGAGTAACCTCATGAATAATACCATGTTGGGAGCAGAACTTACCAAATGGTTCAACGTATTCACCACCACGATCACTCCTTACCACCTTAATTTTCTTATTAAGTTGGTTCTCAACTTCCTGCTTATAAAGAACAAATTTCTCTAAAGCTTCATCTTTGCTTTTAAGCAAATATACATAGCAATATTTTGTACTATCATCAATGAAAGTGATAAAAAATTTATTACCCCCCCTTGTTTGGATAAATTTTAAATCACATACATCACTATGTATCAGATCAAGTGGTTCTGTATTTCTTTCAACTGTATGAAATGAAGATCTTGTTAATTTTGATTCAACACAAATTTCACATTTATGTTTATAATCAATTTGGAATGTTGGAATATGTTGTAAATTAATTAACCTACGTAGGGTATTATAATTTACATGTCCAAGTCTACCATGCCATAAATTAAATGACTCAATGATATAAGCAGAAGAAGTCTTATTCTTATTATTAATCATTGCATTGGACTTGCTAGAGACAGCATTAATTTTCCACATGTCATTACAAACATACCCCTTTCCCACATACATTCCCCCTTTTGACAAAACAAACTTGTCCGATTCAAATACCATCCTAAAACCATGAATGCTTAGGAGGCTACCAGATACAAGATTCTTCCTAATTTCAGGAACATATAAAACATTCTTTAAAGTCACTTCTTTTCCCGAAGTCATCTTCAGAATTACAGTACCACTTCCCTTGATCTTGGAAGTTGCAGCATTGCCCATGTAGAGCTTCTCCCCATTCTTGCTGGGAACCAGTTCAGCAAAGGAATCTTTGTCACAACAGACATGACGTGTGGCACCGGTATCCAGCCACCATTCCCTTGGATTTGAGTCAATGAGGTTGACTTCAGAAATCACGGCACATAAGTTGATGTCAGACACATCTCTAGCAATTTCTTCCACAACATGTGCTTCTTTAGGCCTCAACTTTTTAGGCAGCCTACATTCAGAGGACTTGTGCCCCTCCTTGTTGCAATTGTAGCATTTTCCATTGAATTTTGGTTTCTTGGAAATACCACCCTTAGGACCCAGTTTGGACCCAGATTGAGGTTTTTTTCCTTTCTTGGAGTCTTTATTGACCTCCACCACATTCACCCTAACCTCAGACTGGCGGGCAACGTTGGAGATTTTTTTCTCTGAGCCTTTGTTGTCTTCCTCAATACGAAGTCTAACAATTAGTTCTTCAACTGTCATCTCCTTTTGCTTATGCTTAAGGTAATTTTTGAAGTCTTTCCAACCAGGTGGAAACTTTTCAATGATACAAGCCACTTGGAAAGATTCACTAATTACCATACGTTCAGCATGAATCCCATGGATAATCAGCTGGAATTCTTGAACTTGATTTACAACAGTTTTGGAATCAACCATTTGGAAATTCAGGAATTGGCTCACTAAAAATTTCTTAGCACCAGCATCCTCTGATCTGTATTTCCGGTCCAAGGATTCCCAAAGTTCCTTTGCCGTTTTCTTAATACTGTATACACTATAAAGTGCATCAGTTAGACCGTTCAAAATGTAATTACGGCAAAGGAAATCAGATTGTTTCCATGCCTCAATTGCATTGTAGGCGGTGACATTATCCACCTCATCATCTCTGATAACATGAGGATCATCCTTCAAGCAATTAGCCAAATTCAGCATAGTAAGGTAAAACAGCATCTTCTGTTGCCAAGTCTTAAAATTCACACCAGTGAATTTTTCTAGTTTTTCACTGTGATTGACAGGTATGGTTTGACGGGGAGCTGCAATCTGGAAACCAGACCCGTATATAGGACCAGAACCAATGTTCTGTGAACCAGATACGTTCTGACCATCGGTGCCATTCTGTGAACCAGAACCTAGATTGTTATGTGGACCAGTTGGAACAATTTCATTCTCAGGAATATTCATTCTGAAAATACAAACAGACTCAGTTAGTCTAAAAAAAATTAACAACCTGTTTTGAATAGGAAACAAATTATTATTTAATTATTCCAGAATGGTCCAAGTGAGTATTAATCCAGAACAGTAACAATAAGAAAACCAAGTCAAGGTATTCCAAAGCAAAGGTATAATCTGCAACTTAATAAAAGATTAACCAAAACACAAATATTGTCTTAAGATTGTTAGCCACGTTAGTAATAAATTTTTTTTTCAGAAGCAGAAATACAATAAAATTCGAAAAAGAATTCTATATTTATATCAAAGTAAAACCCGAAAATAAAATAAAACAAATTTAACCTTAATACAATGGACGTTGAACAGACTAGAAAATTATAGCTTTGAGGACTGTAAAACAGTTTCCTTAAGACAATATTTGGCCGTGGCAGGACAAATTGTCTCCCAGGATACAACAATGCTCTGAGGCGAACTCTACCGTGTGTAGGAAGATTATCACCGAGTAGGAAGGAAGAACAAAAAAGAAGGCCTAAACTAATTTTTTTTTGTCCCACTATTTTTCTCCGAAAAATTCCCCTACTCTACATCCTTGGAGAAAAAAAACTTATAACAAGAGTTAAGAAAGTAACTCCCAAAATCAATTAATTCCATCATTGATGCCCACTAAGCCTTCATAAAGAAAGTCATCAATTTCCCATTCAATAGCATCCCCACTAAGCCTTCATTCATTATCACCAATTTCTCATTCAATAACATCCGTTTCACAACAGTATTATGGAAATATGATTATAGATTATGAAATCATATATTAGTTTCTGAACCACTGCTATTAATTATTCTAAAAAAAATCATTAAAACTATGATATTTGGCACATGGAAGTTTGGAACTTCTAGGATCTTGAGGACCAATAGAAATTTGAATAATGTTCATTTATTGGTAGCAGACTTTGATTAATGTAACCATTCATGCTTGTTCTGATCTCGGTTGGTTAG
This sequence comes from Panax notoginseng, assembly GCA_016801055.1. Lineage (NCBI taxonomy): Eukaryota > Viridiplantae > Streptophyta > Magnoliopsida > Apiales > Araliaceae > Panax > Panax notoginseng. The sequence continues at coordinate 193,744,214 of CM029020.1, forward strand.
TATTAACATATCTGAGATTTTTTTTTGTTTAATATTGTTTTAGGATGCCGATCCGTTTTCGACTGCAATTTCTTGACAGCCTCTTCTGACACTATGTTCTCACAACTGCCACCATCAATGATTAACTTACAAACTTTATTTACTATGGTGCAAGTTGTTTGAAAGATATTGGTTCTCAACCAATCCTCTTCGAAATCACCTTTATGAGTTGGTAGACTCTTGCGAACGATCAGGGTCTCCTGACTATCTTCATACGATATATTCTCCTCTTCGTTGCCATCATCATATTCATCATACTCAGGTTCTTCATAAGGTTCTCCTTCATCTTCACATTCGTCATAAGTTTCTTCTTCATCTTCATATACATAATAAATTTCTTCTTTATCTGCATATTCATCATAAACAAGTTCTCCATACTCATTTACTTCTTCTTCAACTAACTGTTCTTCATCAAAATCGAAATTAAAATTATAAAATTCCTCATCACGATCAAGATGTCCACGAACGAGAATAATACCCTTCCTCGTCATAATCAAGGTGTGGGACTTCCTCATCCGGAAACTGTCCACTATAGTGATCAAGGTGCGGGACTTCCTCCTCAGCCGGAATCTGCCCTCTATAACCACGACTGTAAGACCCCGAATTTTGTGAATAAAGATTATTTTTCTCAAAATATTTTTTTAAGTATTATGGTGTGGATTTGATATAATGTTATAGTTGTGGGTAGTATTTATAAATTTTGCAAAATATGCAAGTTATCATAAAATATTCGATTGGTCGGGGAATATTCGTTTTAACAGGGAATATTCGTACGACGGCACAATCATTGGTAGAACCTACTGCGGAATTATTGTCGGAGTGAGAAAACGACAAAAATATCTTTTATAAAAATAACGACGGAAGTTTAACCGTTAACTGTTGAAATACCCGGTGTTAAAAGTACAGTAATACGCGTGGTTGCATAGAAGCACACGGTATTGATTATTGATGCTTACGTGAGAAGTCACTCAGTTTTGTTCAATTATTGTTACAGTAATTGCTGCATAGTATCTCACGTTATTTGATTCAATTATTGTCGATATTTTATATATTATTAAATCAATAATTGAGACGACAAAGTTATTTATATTATTATTTGCAAAATTGACGATGTCTAGAAAGTTCTGTCGAGGAGAGGTTTGGTCACCTAATTGCGCGCCAATAGGGAGAAATTTTTATCGGAAAGCCCCCTCTTTCCTGGGAACGATCTGGTTGTTAAATATTGCGAATTATAATAATGATGATAAATGTTGTTAAAAATAGTGAAGGAATTTTATAAAGTATTTGATGTAAATTTTGCGTATTATTTGGATTCCCACTTACCTATTTTTCAAAAATAGTCAGGAGAAAGTTATCTCAGTTTTCGTTATATATATATATATATATATATATATATATATATATATATATATATATATATATAGTTTTGAAAAAAGTTGTCTGGTGGAGGAATAAAATGAATTCACGGGAAAGAAAAAAAAACTGAAATGGATGGCATAGTATGGAGGGATTATATATATATATATATATATATATATATATATATATATATATATATATATATATATATATATATATATATATATATATATTATATTTTTTTTAGTTTTTGTTTTACTTGAAGATTTAGTCATCCGTGAATTGCAGGATTTCAGTCCGTGAAATTTTTAAAAAACTGTTACGTCCGTGAGAAATTCAAATAGTATCTTTTCCATTCTCCTATAAATAGGATGCTTAGTTAGAATTGAAAATCACACCAGAATCAGAGAATTCTTCTTCTATAATATTGAGCTTATTTCTTTCGAGTTTTAGAAAGCATTGAGTGTAGAAAACAGTGAAAGTTTTCTTCAAGAATATCCCCGCTATACCAGTTGAAATACTCTTCTTTTCAAGATAAGAGGTATTATTTATTTCATATTCACTTACGATATTATTTTTCGTATTCGTAAGAAATTTTATTTCTTTTAATATTCGTAAGAAATATTATCTTCGTTTAATATTCGTAAGGAATATTATATTCGTTTAATATTCGTAAAGAATATTATTTTCGTTCAATAGTCGTAAGGGATATTATTTTGTTCAGTATTCATATGAAATAATATTTTCCTCCATACTCTGTAGTATGTAAGTAATATTATTTCGTTTCAGATTTCGAATTCTATACTCGTTTTGTTAAAGTCTTGCCATGAAATTAGTATAATATCCTTGATATTTGCGCTTCATCCAGTATCTTTTCATGAAAATATTATTCTGAGTATACTTGATAAGTTTTAACTTTTTCATGCTGGAGTATTATTCGCGAGGTTACTATTCCCGAAGTTACTATTCATCTGGGGTACAATTCATGATAAAAAAAATTGATTCCTTTTCGGTCTAAATCATTTTTGATATAATATTATTCTTGAATTTTACTTCACAAAGCAGTATCATGTTGACAATTTGGACATTATTGAATTCTAGATAAATTAAATTATAAATCTTTAAAAATTTATCATTTGCTTTCTTTTAATTGAATTCTTATATCATTGTTGTAAGACCCCGAATTTTATGAAATAAAAGTATTCAATTTTTCTATTCAGTAAATGGTTAAATTGATAAATGTTAAAGTTAAGGGTGATATATAAATTTTTTTCAAAATACACAAGTGGTTATAAAATATTCATTGTTGTCGGGGAATATTCGTTTGGTCGTGGAATATTCTTTCTGTCGGGGAATATTCGTACGACGGCGCAGCTATTTGTGGGCCCCATAACGAATAACTGTCGGGTGAAGGAAAACGACAAATTTGAGTTTTTATAAATAACGGCGTAGTTGTTACCGTTAACACTGTTGGAATATCCGGTGGTTAAAATACAGTAATACGCGTTATTGCATAGTAGCACACGGTATTGCACAGTATTTTTGAAATTATTGATTCTTACGTAAGAAGGCACTACTCAATAATTGTTACAGTAATTACTGTTCAATATTTTATTTTATTGATTCAATAATTACTGCGTTGATATTTTATATTATTGTTATTTCAATAATTGTTGTTGCACAGTATTTTCTATTATCAGATCAATAATTCATATTATTTGAATAATATTATTAGATAACATTATTGGCAATGTCTAGAAAGTTCTGTCTAAGGAGAGGTTTGGTCATCTAATTGCGCGCTAGTAAGGAGAAATCCTTATTGGAAAGCCCCCTCTTTCCTGGGAACGGCCTGGTTGTCATAAATGTGATTCTGTAATATTATTTGTGAATAATTAATTATTGATTCATATGATAAGGAAATATTTATTTTATGTGGATATAAATGAGGGATATATTTTTGTGGTTAAAAATGAAGGAGTTAATGTTGAGATTTTTATCAGTATTTTTGTCGGAATGGAGGTATTAAAAATCAGGGTTTTTGAGATATTTTGCGAGGGTTATAATTTTTAATCCGACCGTTGGATCGTGGTAATATTTGGATATGTTATACATATATAAGTTGAGTATATGTCTACAAATTTTGGACCGTTAAAAATGAACGTATAATTTGTTATGAATTTTACGGGATGACTGGTTCAGAAATTGTTGAATTTTTGGAGTTTATCATTTTGATGGAAAATTCTAGAATTGGTGGGCCCCACTTGTGGTTGGTGAAGAAATGTGCTGAATTATATTTCAAATGTGGTGGGTGGGAATAGTAGCAGGTAAAGCCATCAGGTTGCAGGTCAAACCTACCAAAATTTTCCTATAAATAGAGGGCTAAGTTAGAATTGAAAATCACACCAGAAACATAAGCTTTCTCTCTTTCTCTCTCTATATTATGAAGCATATTTTGTGAGTTTTTAGATACTTGGTGAGTTACTATTCATCAGTGCAAGTTTTCTTCAGCATCATATCCGATATCCAGTCAGAAGTACTGCTCTTTTGAGGTAAGGGATTGTAAGGGATTGTAAGGGATAGTATGGGATAGTAAGGAATTTAAGGGTTGCTATATTTTCCAGTTTTCGTAATTTTTCTGACCTTCAAAAATTCTGGAAAAAATTGAAATGATATTTTGATGAGTTTTCTTGATTGTGTCCAAAAATAGTGATTTTTGGATGTATAGATTGAGAGTTATGAATTTTATGAGAAAAGACTATTTTAAAAGTAACCGCTTATAATTCCTTGTGGTTAACTCCAAAATTGATGAAATTTTTATTGGGAGTACATGTATATGATAGAAGTATACTCTGTAAATTTCAGAATTTTTAGACAAAAGTACAATTTTTGATAAATGTCTAAATATTCGGCTATTTTGGCCATATGAAAAATAGTAAATGACTTTTAAAAATTCTGAGAAAAATATATGTTCACTATGGGACTATATTATGCTAAATCCCAGAAAAGAAATATTTTTGGAACTGATTTGGTATTTTTCATGAAAATGGTCTAGTTATGAGTAAATGAATTAAATATGTTTTGTGAAGAAAGAAAATTGGAAAATAGGATTTTATGGCTTGAGAATCCTATATGAGGTATATGCAGATTTTTGATGAGGGTTTTGGTTATTGATGATGAAATTGTAAGAGTTGGCATTTTATGATGATTAAATGCATTAATTAGTAAAGTGTAAACAATTAAAATAAATTGTTTATAAATTTAAGTAATGTTATTCTTTCAATATCATTATACCGAAATATTGGTATGGATTTTATTGTGGAATTTTTATCTTTTGTGTCGGGGTTACTATTCATGAGTTACTATTCACGATTTACTATTCATGAGTTACGAATATTACTCTTGAGATTAAAATTATATGTTGATCATATTGTTTTTATCATCATATATAACATTTTTATAACCCTGATGTTGAAATTCTCTTTCACTGGAGTGTAAAGATGGGTAGATTATTGGTATGATCATGACTAGGGTTCTCTTTGGCCTGTAGTGCAAAGTTGAATTGTGACTGGTATGTTCATGACCATTGAATTTATAATTGAATATCTTAAGCTTAAGTGTAAAGGTGAATTGATCAACATGGTTATAATTATTGTTTATATAAATTCTGAAATGATTATATATTTCTTTGAGATATGAATATATTTGGCCTGTAGTGCAAATATGAATTGTTGATGAATATCTTTGGCATGTAGTGCAAAGATGGCCTGTTGATGAATATCTTTGGCCTGTAGTGCAAAGATGAACTGTTGTTGAATATCTTTGGCCCGTAGTGCAAAGATGGTTTGTTGATGAATATCTTTGGCCCGTAGTGCAAAGATGGTTTGTTGATGAATATCTTTGGCCCGTAGTGCAAAGATGGATTTGTTAGTATGATTATAAACAGGAATTGTGATTTGGTATAACCATGATCTTTGATGTTTCAGGTAAAGACAGGTGATGAAAATATTCTTCGTCCTGGGTGCGAAGAAAAATTTATAGTCACAATTATGATTATGAGTTATTCATATGATTGTGGAAAGGAACTGTTGAGTGATGTTACATGGATAAAATATTGTTGGTGAATTTTTAACATGGAGAAGATAATAGACTTTATAGTATATTTGACTCTTCTAATGGATTGCTCGTTCCGCTGCAACTATGGTTGAAATTTTTATCATTTACCATATGTTCTAAATCTCTGATTTATTGTTGATGAAGGCTATTGATAATTGAATTATCTTTAGTCATGATATTCTTTACTGAGCTAGTTGTGCTCACCCTTTTGCTTCACAATTCCTTTCAGGTAATAAGAGTGTAGCTGGGTCGAGCGAGGGTAACGGGAAAATAGAACGGTGGTCTCTAGCTGTGGATGTTCTCCCGAAGCAGTATAGAAAAGTTCATTTAGTAATTATATTTGGTGAATCCAATAGGGTGAGGCGAACCCAACGTTGGAAGGGTGTTTTGTCACTATCATACAAGATGTCTAATGACATACAACCTCGTGTCATCATAAGACAGGGTTGTGCTCATCCACTTGCTGAGTATATCTATGGGCACTACTTATATAATCTTGGTGTTTGTTTGAAGTATAATTCTCAATTAGAGACAGTGGAGATAATGATAAGTCAAGAGAAGACTCACCATTGGGAAGAATATGATAGTAATCTTCTCGTTTTTCTTTGGGGTCTATTGGGTCAACCAAGGATAATTCTGTGGCCATATGATATCTATCATAACCTAGACGCGTGGCCTCCCATGTACGAAGGTTTCTTGAGCACTTCCCAAAGATTCTAATTTCTAAAACAGTTTTTGACTATACCTTTATGTAAGGTACCTTTGTGAGGTGCTGATACATGATGGTGTCCAATGTCACATTTGGTATATATTTGTATCCAAACTCACAACATATGTGTTGTTGTATTTTGCACGACAATTGTTGTAATAAAGTTGTAGTTGTTTTCTGTACCATGTATTTGACGACTCAGAATGGGTTGGGTGGAATGGACCTATTTTGGGGTTGTCACAGGTGGTATCAGAGCTTAGGGATATGATCTTTGGCGGAGATCGGGGAATATAACTAGGAGGGGAGAGATGAGTAAATCCTTCGCTAGTGTGTCCTACCTAAGCTTATTTGTTGGTCAGTCATAATATTGAGATATTATGTGATATGTTAATTTGTTAAATTAACCCTTGTTTTGAAGCTGTATTCTAGAAAGATATCTGAAATACAGAAGATGAGCAATGGAGAAATCATGATGATAAGGAAGATGGAATCTGAAATGAATGCAAGGTATTCTCAACTCTTTGAAATACCAGGTACGTAAATTTCGGGGACGAAATTTCATAAGGAGGGGAGATTGTAAGACCCCGAATTTTATGAAATAAAAGTATTCAATTTTTCTATTCAGTAAATGGTTAAATTGATAAATGTTAAAGTTAAGGGTGATATATAATTTTTTTCAAAATACACAAGTGGTTATAAAATATTCATTGTTGTCGGGGAATATTCGTTTGGTCGTGGAATATTCTTTCTGTCGGGGAATATTCGTACGACGGCGCAGCTATTTGTGGGCCCCATAACGAATAACTGTCGGGTGAAGGAAAACGACAAATTTGAGTTTTTACAAATAACGGCGTAGTTGTTACCGTTAACACTGTTGGAATACCCGGTGGTTAAAATACAGTAATACGCGTTATTGCACAGTAGCACACGGTATTGCACAGTATTTTTGAAATTATTGATTCTTACGTAAGAAGGCACTACTCAATAATTGTTACAGTAATTACTGTTCAATATTTTATTTTATTGATTCAATAATTGCTGCGTTGATATTTTATATTATTGTTGTTTCAATAATTGTTGCTGCACAGTATTTTCTATTATCAGATCAATAATTCATATTATTTGAATAATATTATTAGATAACATTATTGGCAATGTCTAGAAAGTTCTGTCTAAGGAGAGGTTTGGTCATCTAATTGCGCGCCAGTAAGGAGAAATCCTTATTGGAAAGCCCCCTCTTTCCTGGGAACGGCCTGGTTGTCATAAATGTGATTCTGTAATATTATTTGTGAATAATTAATTATTGATTCATATGATAAGGAAATATTTATTTTATGTGGATATAAATGAGGGATATATTTTTGTGGTTAAAAATGAAGGAGTTAATGTTGAGATTTTTATCAGTATTTTTGTCGGAATGGAGGTATTAAAAATCAGGGTTTTTGAGATATTTTGCGGGGGTTATAATTTTTAATCCGACCGTTGGATCGTGGTAATTTTTGGATATGTTATACATATATAAGTTGAGTATATGTCCACAAATTTTGAACCGTTAAAAATGAACGTATGATTTGTTATGAATTTTACGAGATGACTGGTTCAGAAATTGTTGAATTTTTGGAGTTTATCATTTTGGTGGAAAATTCTAGAATTGGTGGGCCCCACTTGTGGTTGGTGAAGAAATGTGCTGAATTATATTTCAAATGTGGTGGGTGGGAATAGTAGCAGGTAAAGCCATCAGGTTGCAGGTCAAACCTACCAAAATTTTCCTATAAATAGAGGGCTAAGTTAGAATTGAAAATCACACCAGAAACATAAGCTTTCTCTCTTTCTCTCTCTATATTATGAAGCATATTTTGTGAGTTTTTAGATACTTGGTGAGTTGCTATTCATCAGTGCAAGTTTTCTTCAGCATCATATCCGATATCCAGTCAGAAGTACTGCTCTTTTGAGGTAAGGATTGTAAGGGATTGTAAGGGATAGTAAGGGATAGTAAGGAATTTAAGGGTTGTTATATTTTCAGTTTCGTAATTTTTCTGATCTTCAAAAATTCTGGAAAAATTGAAATGATATTTTGATGAGTTTTCTTGATTGTGTCCAAAAATGGTGATTTTTGGATGTATAGATTGAGAGTTATGAATTTTATGAGAAAAGACTATTTTAAAAGTAACCGCTTATAATTCCTTGTGGTTAACTCCAAAATTGATGAAATTTTTATTGGGAGTACATGTATATGATAGAAGTATACTCTGTAAATTTCAGAATTTTTAGACAAAAGTACAATTTTTGATAAATGTCTAAATATTCGGCTATTTTGGCCATATGAAAAATAGTAAATGACTTTTAAAAATTCTGAGAAAAATATATGTTCACTATGGGACTATATTATGCTAAATCCCAGAAAAGAAATATTTTTGGAACTGATTTGGTATTTTTCATGAAAATGGTCTAGTTATGAGTAAATGAATTAAATATGTTTTGTGAAGAAAGAAAATTGGAAAATAGGATTTTATGGCTTGAGAATCCTATATGAGGTATATGCAGATTTTTGATGAGGGTTTTGGTTATTGATGATGAAATTGTAAGAGTTGGCATTTTATGATGATTAAATGCATTAATTAGTAAAGTGTAAACAATTAAAATAAATTGTTTATAAATTTAAGTAATGTTATTCTTTCAATATCATTATACCGAAATATTGGTATGGATTTTATTGTAGAATTTTTATCTTTTGTGTCGGGGTTACTATTCATGAGTTACTATTCACGATTTACTATTCATGAGTTACGAATATTACTCTTGAGATTAAAATTATATGTTGATCATATTATTTTTATCATCATATATAACATTTTTATAACCCTGATGTTGAAATTCTCTTTCACTGGAGTGTAAAGATGGGTAGATTATTGGTATGATCATGACTAGGGTTCTCTTTGGCCTGTAGTGCAAAGTTGAATTGTGACTGGTATGATCATGACCATTGAATTTATAATTGAATATCTTAAGCTTAAGTGCAAAGGTGAATTGATCAACATGGTTATAATTATTGTTTATATAAATTCTGAAATGATTATATATTTCTTTGAGATATGAATATATTTGGCCTGTAGTGCAAATATGAATTGTTGATGAATATCTTTGGCATGTAGTGCAAAGATGGCCTGTTGATGAATATCTTTGGCCTGTAGTGCAAAGATGAACTGTTGTTGAATATCTTTGGCCCGTAGTGCAAAGATGGTTTGTTGATGAATATCTTTGGCCCGTAGTGCAAAGATGGTTTGTTGATGAATATCTTTGGCCCGTAGTGCAAAGATGGATTTGTTAGTATGATTATAAACAGGAATTGTGATTTGGTATAACCATGATCTTTGATGTTTCAGGTAAAGACAGGTGATGAAAATATTCTTCGTCCTGGGTGCGAAGAAAAATTTATAGTCACAATTATGATTATGAGTTATTCATATGATTGTGGAAAGGAACTGTTGAGTGATGTTACATGGATAAAATATTGTTGGTGGATTTTTAACATGGAGAAGATAATAGACTTTATAGTCTATTTGACTCTTCTAATGGATTGCTCGTTCCGCTGCAACTATGGTTGAAATTTTTATCATTTACCATATGTTCTAAATCTCTGATTTATTGTTGATGAAGGCTATTGATAATTGAATTATCTTTAGTCATGATATTCTTTACTGAGCTAGTTGTGCTCACCCTTTTGCTTCACAATTCCTTTCAGGTAATAAGAGTGTAGCTGGGTCGAGCGAGGGTAACGGGAAAATAGAACGGTGGTCTCTAGCTGTGGATGTTCTCCCGAAGCAGTATAGAAAAGTTCATTTAGTAGTTATATTTGGTGAATCCAATAGGGTGAGGCGAACCCAACGTTGGAAGGGTGTTTTGTCACTATCATACAAGATGTCTAATGACATACAACCTCGTGTCATCATAAGACAGGGTTGTGCTCATCCACTTGCTGAGTATATCTATGGGCACTACCTATATAATCTTGGTGTTTGTTTGAAGTATAATTCTCAATTAGAGACAGTGGAGATAATGATAAGTCAAGAGAAGACTCACCATTGGGAAGAATATGATAGTAATCTTCTCGTTTTTCTTTGGGGTCTATTGGGTCAACCAAGGATAATTCTGTGGCCATATGATATCTATCATAACCTAGACGCGTGGCCTCCCATGTACGAAGGTTTTCTTGAGCACTTCCCAAAGATTCTAATTTCTAAAACAGTTTTTGACTGTACCTTTATGTAAGGTACCTTTGTGAGGTGCTGATACATGATGGTGTCCAATGTCACATTTGGTATATATTTGTATCCAAACTCACAGCATATGTGTTGTTGTATTTTGCACGACAATTGTTGTAATAAAGTTGTAGTTGTTTTCTGTACCATGTATTTGACGACTCAGAATGGGTTGGGTGGAATGGACCTATTTTGGGGTTGTCACAGGTGGTATCAGAGCTTAGGGATATGATCTTTGGCGGAGATCGGGGAATATAACTAGGAGGGGAGAGATGAGTAAATCCTTCGCTAGTGTGTCCTACCTAAGCTTATTTGTTGGTCAGTCATAATATTGAGATATTATGTGATATGTTAATTTGTTAAATTAACCCTTGTTTTGAAGCTGTATTCTAGAAAGATATCTGAAATACAGAAGATGAGCAATGGAGAAATCATGATGATAAGGAAGATGGAATCTGAAATGAAAGCAAGGTATTCTCAACTCTTTGAAATACCAGGTACGTAAATTTCGGGGACGAAATTTCATAAGGAGGGGAGATTGTAAGACCCCGAATTTTATGAAATAAAAGTATTCAATTTTTCTATTCAGTAAATGGTTAAATTGATAAATGTTAAAGTTAAGGGTGATATATAAATTTTTTTCAAAATACACAAGTGGTTATAAAATATTCATTGTTGTCGGGGAATATTCGTTTGGTCGTGGAATATTCTTTCTGTCGGGGAATATTCGTACGACGGCGCAGCTATTTGTGGGCCCCATAACGAATAACTGTCGGGTGAAGAAAAATGACAAATTTGAGTTTTTACAAATAACGGCGTAGTTGTTACCGTTAACACTGTTGGAATACCCGGTGGTTAAAATACAGTAATACGCGTTATTGCACAGTAGCACACGGTATTGCACAGTATTTTTGAAATTATTGATTCTTACGTAAGAAGGCACTACTCAATAATTGTTACAGTAATTACTGTTCAATATTTTATTTTATTGATTCAATAATTACTGCGTTGATATTTTATATTATTGTTGTTTCAATAATTGTTGTTGCACAGTATTTTCTATTATCAGATCAATAATTCATATTATTTGAATAATATTATTAGATAACATTATTGGCAATGTCTAGAAAGTTCTGTCTAAGGAGAGGTTTGGTCATCTAATTGCGCGCTAGTAAGGAGAAATCCTTATTGGAAAGCCCCCTCTTTCCTGGGAACGGCCTGGTTGTCATAAATGTGATTCTGTAATATTATTTGTGAATAATTAATTATTGATTCATATGATAAGGAAATATTTATTTTATGTGGATATAAATGAGGGATATATTTTTGTGGTTAAAAATGAAGGAGTTAATGTTGAGATTTTTATCAGTATTTTTGTCGGAATGGAGGTATTAAAAATCAGGGTTTTTGAGATATTTTGCGAGGGTTATAATTTTTAATCCGACCGTTGGATCGTGGTAATATTTGGATATGTTATACATATATAAGTTGAGTATATGTCTACAAATTTTGAACCGTTAAAAATGAACGTATGATTTGTTATGAATTTTACGAGATGACTGGTTCAGAAATTGTTGAATTTTTGGAGTTTATCATTTTGGTGGAAAATTCTAGAATTGGTGGGCCCCACTTGTGGTTGGTGAAGAAATGTGCTGAATTATATTTCAAATGTGGTGGGTGGGAATAGTAGCAGGTAAAGCCATCAGGTTGCAGGTCAAACCTACCAAAATTTTTCTATAAATAGAGGGCTAAGTTAGAATTGAAAATCACACCAGAAACATAAGCTTTCTCTCTTTCTCTCTCTATATTATGAAGCATATTTTGTGAGTTTTTAGATACTTGGTGAGTTGCTATTCATCAGTGCAAGTTTTCTTCAGCATCATATCCGATATCCAGTCAGAAGTACTGCTCTTTTGAGGTAAGGGATTGTAAGGGATTGTAAGGGATAGTATGGGATAGTAAGGAATTTAAGGGTTGTTATATTTTCAGTTTCGTAATTTTTCTGACCTTCAAAAATTCTGGAAAAAATTGAAATGATATTTTGATGAGTTTTCTTGATTGTGTCCAAAAATGGTGATTTTTGGATGTATAGATTGAGAGTTATGAATTTTATGAGAAAAGACTATTTTAAAAGTAACCGCTTATAATTCCTTGTGGTTAACTCCAAAATTGATGAAATTTTATTGGGAGTACATGTATATGATAGAAGTATACTCTGTAAATTTCAGAATTTTTAGACAAAAGTACAATTTTTGATAAATGTCTAAATATTCGGCTATTTTGGCCATATGAAAAATAGTAAATGACTTTTAAAAATTCTGAGAAAAATATATGTTCACTATGGGACTATATTATGCTAAATCCCAGAAAAGAAATATTTTTGGAACTGATTTGGTATTTTTCATGAAAATGGTCTAGTTATGAGTAAATGAATTAAATATGTTTTGTGAAGAAAGAAAATTGGAAAATAGGATTTTATGACTTGAGAATCCTATATGAGGTATATGCAGATTTTTGATGAGGGTTTTGGTTATTGATGATGAAATTGTAAGAGTTGGCATTTTATGATGATTAAATGCATTAATTAGTAAAGTGTAAACAATTAAAATAAATTGTTTATAAATTTAAGTAATGTTATTCTTTCAATATCATTATACCGAAATATTGGTATGAATTTTATTGTGGAATTTTTATCTTTTGTGTCGGAGTTACTATTCATGAGTTACTATTCACGATTTACTATTCATGAGTTACGAATATTACTCTTGAGATTAAAACTATATGTTGATCATATTATTTTTATCATCATATATAACATTTTTATAACCCTGATGTTGAAATTCTCTTTCACTGGAGTGTAAAGATGGGTAGATTATTGGTATGATCATGACTAGGGTTCTCTTTGGCCTGTAGTGCAAAGTTGAATTGTGACTGGTATGATCATGACCATTGAATTTATAATTGAATATCTTAAGCTTAAGTGCAAAGGTGAATTGATCAACATGGTTATAATTATTGTTTATATAAATTCTGAAATGATTATATATTTCTTTGAGATATGAATATATTTGGCCTGTAGTGCAAATATGAATTGTTGATGAATATCTTTGGCATGTAGTGCAAAGATGGCCTGTTGATGAATATCTTTGGCCTGTAGTGCAAAGATGAACTGTTGTTGAATATCTTTGGCCCGTAGTGCAAAGATGGTTTGTTGATGAATATCTTTGGCCCGTAGTGCAAAGATGGATTTGTTAGTATGATTATAAACAGGAATTATGATTTGGTATAACCATGATCTTTGATGTTTCAGGTAAAGACAGGTGATGAAAATATTCTTCGTCCTGGGTGCGAAGAAAAATTTATAGTCACAATTATGATTATGAGTTATTCATATGATTGTGGAAAGGAACTGTTGAGTGATGTTACATGGATAAAATATTGTTGGTGAATTTTTAACATGGAGAAGATAATAGACTTTATAGTCTATTTGACTCTTCTAATGGATTGCTCGTTCCGCTGCAACTATGGTTGAAATTTTTATCATTTACCATATGTTCTAAATCTCTGATTTATTGTTGATGAAGGCTATTGATAATTGAATTATCTTTAGTCATGATATTCTTTACTGAGCTAGTTGTGCTCACCCTTTTGCTTCACAATTCCTTTCAGGTAATAAGAGTGTAGCTGGGTCGAGCGAGGGTAACGGGAAAATAGAACGGTGGTCTCTAGCTGTGGATGTTCTCCCGAAGCAGTATAGAAAAGTTTATTTAGTAATTATATTTGGTGAATCCAATAGGGTGAGGCGAACCCAACGTTGGAAGGGTGTTTTGTCACTATCATACAAGATGTCTAATGACATACAACCTCGTGTCATCATAAGACAGGGTTGTGCTCATCCACTTGCTGAGTATATCTATGGGCACTACCTATATAATCTTGGTATTTGTTTGAAGTATAATTCTTAATTAGAGACAGTGGAGATAATGATAAGTCAAGAGAAGACTCACCATTGGGAAGAATATGATAGTAATCTTCTCGTTTTTCTTTGGGGTCTATTGGGTCAACCAAGGATAATTCTGTGGCCATATGATATCTATCATAACCTAGACGTGTGGCCTCCCATGTACGAAGGTTTTCTTGAGCACTTTCCAAAGATTCTAATTTCTAAAACAGTTTTTGACTGTACCTTTATGTAAGGTACCTTTGTGAGGTGCTGATACATGATGGTGTCCAATGTCACATTTGGTATATATTTGTATCCAAACTCACAACATATGTGTTGTTGTATTTTGCACGACAATTGTTGTAATAAAGTTGTAGTTGTTTTCTGTACCATGTATTTGACGACTCAGAATGGGTTGGGTGGAATGGACCTATTTTGGGGTTGTCACAATTGTCATCATCCTCATGCTTATATTATGTTGAAAGTCATCTTTGGTCGTAGTTCATAGATGGACTTGGTATGATTATGACCAGGGATTATTCGGTATAATCATGACCGTAATGTTACAAATGATGTGGTAAAAGTCCGCATTGGCCCGTAGTGCATTGATGGACAGTTGTTGGCATGATCATGACCATTGATGAAAACACGAATATCCTTGGCCCATAGTGCATGGATAATTTTTGGTCGTGATACTAATGAATATCCTTGGCTGTAGTGCAGGGGTGATTTGATGATGTGGATTATTTATTAAGCTGAGTCTCAACGATAAAATTGTTGATAAACTTTTTAAATCATAGAAGATAGTAGATATCATGCTCTACTTGACTCTTCTAATGGATTGCTTGTTCCGCTGCAGTTAAACTTGATGTCTATAGAAAGCTAACGATAATTTATTCTGTATTATCTTAGTCATAATATTTCTTACTGGGCTAGTTGAGCTCACTCTTTGCTTTCATTATTCTCTTAGAAATTGTTAAATTCACAACATAAAATGTTATTTTCACAACAAAAGTGTCGTTATAGATCCTATAGCGTCAATTTTCACCGTCACTATACATCTACAGCGACATTTTTGTTGTGGAAATAATTAAAAAGGTTGTGGATTTAACAATTCCCTATTCTCTTCAGGAAATGAGAATATAGCTGGGACTAGTCGGGGAGCGGAGTGACGATCCAGATGTTTGCATTAGTAGTTCTCACTATTCTGTGAAATAGTGTAATAATATTGAGGACTTATTTTGAGTTTGAATACTGTATAGAAGACAATATTTGTATTAAAACTCACAGCTCATGTTGTATATTTAAGTTTGTATTTGTATTTTGTACCATGTTTTAGCAACTCAGAATGAGTGATGTATACCTATTTTGGGGGCGTCACAACGACCACGACTGTAAGACCCCAACTTTTATAAATAAAGATGAATTTTCTATAAATATCATTTTTTAATATTATGGAGTTAATTTGATATAATGTTATAGTTGTGGGTAATATTTATAAATTTTGCAAAGTACGCAAGTTATATAATATTCGATTGATCGGGGAATATTCGTTTTAACAGGGAATATTCGTACAACGGCAAAATCATTGGTGGACCCCACAACGGAATTATTTTCGGATTGAGAAAACGACAAAAATATTTTATTAAAAATAACGGCTGAAGTTTTACCATTGATACTGTTGAACTACTGGGTAGTAAAAGTACAGTAATACGTGTGGTTGCATAGTAGCACACGGTATTGATTATTAATGCTTATATGAGAAGCCACTCAGTTTGATTCAATTATTGTCAGTTAATAATTTGAATTATTTAGCGATAATGAAGTTTTGTTTTATTCGTATTATTAACGTAATAAAAAGAAACATCTTTTTATATAAAACAGAATACTTTATTAAAGTTATTCTATAAATAGAATATATTATATTTTATTTAAAAGATTTTTCTTTAAATATGAACCATCAGATTAAAGTAATCAATCTGGACCGTTCATGGATTAGTTACTATGCATTCTATTTTTCTATAAATAGCAGCTCATTCCTTCTTTATTTCTTACGAATTCACTGAACTCTAGAGAGAGAAACTATAGAGAGAAATTATAGAGAGAGAGAGAAGAAAAGTATTATGCTACTTAACTACTTCCTTATTTCAGTTCTTCTTTAAAACGGTAAGGGGTATTATTTCTTTTGTATTCATGAAGAGAACTTCTGTTATTCCATTATTTATTATTCTGTTGGAATAACCTGTATACGCGGTCTACCCTATACTTGGTGACATTCTTCTATTATTCTGTTGGAACATCCTGTCTGTGTATTTTACACTGGACCTGGTTCCGTCTTTATTATTATTATTCTGTTGGAACATCTTATCTGTGTGTTTTACACCGGACCTGGTTCCGTCTTTATTATTATTCTGTTGGAACATCCTGTCTGTGTGTTTTACACCGGACCTGGTTTCGTCTTTATTATTATTCTGTTGGAATATCTTTTCTGTGCGTTTTACGCCAGACCTGGTTCCATTATTTATTATTCTGTTGGAATAACCTGTCTGTGCGGTATATCGCATGCATGGTGATTTCTTTTGTTATTCCATTCTTTATTATACTCAGTTGGTTAAAACTTTGACTTTTATACTCCATAAAATTAGTAGAATATACTTGATATTTACGCTTCATCTAGTATCTTTTCATGAAAATATTCTTTTGAGCATTCTTGAATTTTACTCTACACAAAAGTATCATGTTGACAATTTGGACGTTATTGGTTCCTGGACAAATTAATTCTTGAACTTGTTTTATTGAATTCTTATATCATTGTCAGCATCCTCATGTTTATATTATGTTGAAAGTCATATGTGGCATGTAGTGCATAGATGGACTTGGTATGATTATGACCAAGGATTATTCAGTATAATCATGACCGTAATATTACAAATGATGTGGTAAAAGTCCTCATTGGCCCGTAGTGCATTGATGGACAGTTGTTGGCATGATCATGACCATTAATGAATACACGAATATCCTTGGCCGTAGTGCAGGGGTGATTCGATGATGTGGATTATTTTATTAAGTTGAGTCCCAGCGAAAACAGTGTTGAAAAACCTTTTAAATCATAGAAGATAGTAGATTTTATTTTCTACTTGACTCTTTTAATGGATTGCTTGTTCCGCTGCAGTTAAACTTGATGTTCGTTATATTTTATCAGTTAATACGGTTGAAAGCTAATGATAATTTATTCTGCATTATCTTAGTCATAATATTTCTTACTGGCCTAGTTGAGCTCACCCTTTCTTTCACTGTTCTCTTCAGGAAATGAGAATATAGCTGGGACGAGTCGGGGAACGGAGTGATGGACCAAATGATAGTAGTAATAGTCTTCACTATTCTGTTAAATAGTGTGACAATAATTGTAATGAGGACTCCTTTGGAGTTTGTATAGTCTCTAGTAGACAATAATTGTATTCAAACTCACAGTTATGTTTTGTCGTATTGTACACCACAGTTGTATTAGTAAGTTGTATTTATATTCTGTACCATGTATCTGACGACCCAAGATGGGTGATGTATACCTAATTTTGGGGGCATCACAACGACTACAAGCCATTAAAACTGATGAGTCTAATCCCATAAAGATGTTTAAGCTTTGATACCAACTGACACCGGCCGGGCGGTATAATGATTATCCTGCGGGCTGGTAAACAATTGTATTCACAAATAAAGGAACAAGAGATTCACCAGAACACACAGTGAAATCTCTCTAATGTGTATAATATGTTTTATTAAAGATTCAAGTCCCCTAATTCAACTCACAAGCCGGGTTTATATATAGCTAGCAAAACTTTCTCTCCAAGTCACTCTTAGAGATATGAAAATAAAATCCTCCTAGAGATACGGAAAGATATCCTAACAAACTTCCTAAAAATACAAAAATAAAATCTTAACAAATAACAACTTGCTAAATATAAAATATTATTAATTAAAGAACTAATTAATATTAATAATAATGATAATAATAAGAATAAAGTCCATCGACTTTCGAAGTTATGACGCCTCTTCAGAAGAAGTTCGCGATACCCAAAGTCATGACGCTATCCGAAGCTGAAGTCATGATGCTATCCGAAGACGAACTCCGACCCCGAAGACACGAACCAAATGCCTGACCCTGAAGTCAACCGATACCGTTGCGCTAATCCCTTAGCTTTTAGTCCTTCAACATCATCATCGTACTATCTGACCATTCAGAATCTTCGACCAGAAATCTTCCTGCATTCACTACAAGAAAAAGGCCTAACAACCACCAATACTATCAGTGACCGCACTATCGGTTGCTGCTATTAGTAATAGCGACCGCCACCTATGATCGTTATTTAAGCTAGTCACTACATTTTAACAGCGACCGCATGCGGTCGCTAGTATAAATTTGCCTCCCAAAATTTAGCTGGAAATGTTGGCGCGAAGGTTTTGTGCGACCACTTACTATCAGCGATCGTATGCGGTCGCTGATAAGTCCATGTCATTAAAAATCAACGACCGAAGCGGTCACTGATGGCAGTCGCTAATCAAACTTAATGTTAGCAGTTTCAGTTATTCGCTCGACACAGCAGAGGCGAGAAAAAACAAGAGGGAGCTCAGAGAGAAGAGGGAGAAAGGGGGAGAAGAGACTCCGGCCGCCACCGTCCCGCCACCACTGGTCGGGTCAGTACTCAGTATATATATATATATATATATATATATATATATATATATATATATATATATATATATATATATATATATATATATATATATAGGGCAATGATCCATAGCATGTATTTGCTATGGATAAAAAATGGGCAAATACTATCTCCACCTTACATTACAATTATGAATGGCTGGGATTAGAAAGATCGCATCTCCGTTCGCTAGTATTACTAGCGGACAGGATAAAAATTTTATCTGGTCAAAAATGCCCCTATCAACAAGTTGTTTCTTAAAAAAATTAATCTGTCCGCTAGAGTTTCTAGCGGATGTAATGTTAGTATTTCACTCGCTGACTTCATAGAAAGAAAAGAATGTTAGCATAACAATAAATATGTGCAGGAAACTAGTGTTCTTTTAGATGTCACAATTGTATTAAAGTACTCACCCAAGTTCTTTTAGACTTCAAAATACTATTTCTTAATCAGAAAAGCTATTGAAAGTAACATTTTTCAAGTTTTATAAAAGTAATAATCTAGAAAGCATTTTCAAAAAAGACGCACAAAGGAGAAAGTTGCTTCTTCCCCCTCCTTTTTCATTAATGATATTACTACTTCTCCTCCGTCACGGAAGGTCTAAAAGAAATTCAATCTTGGCTCAACAAAGATTTATAATAATCTAACTTCTTCTAAATAACAAGTTTCAGAGACATAAACAGGATTTCAAATTTTCTTACTTTAATAATCAAATACTATTTACATAATTCATTGTTGTACCACCATAAATCACAGTGAGGAGGTGTTACCTATGATCTAAAATATACTACTTCAAAATGTTATGTACACAATCACATGTGGGAGAGGCTCATCTATGCTTCTTTTTTCCAGCAAGAATGAGTTGAATTTGCAGTCTCCTACTAAAAAGCTTCATTCAAAAGGAAACGAGTTAGGAAAGCTGAGATGATAGGGAGCCATGCCAGAGAAACTATAGGCGCAAAAATAACAACACCCATTCCATAATCATAAGCTTGATCAAAGACCCGTGTGAAGTTCCACAATCATGTACCTTCTTCTTTTGGCCTAACAGCTTGTCCAACCTACAAAACACCAAAAATATGATCCCGTTAAGAGTCCAAGATGGATAAATGATTGAGGCTAAAGCAGTTTCCAAGGACTGAATGTTCTGGATTTTGTTTTTATCCTTCAGTTGACAGGGAGACTCGAATGAAAAATGCTTAAATATCATAGCAATTATGTGGAATAAGATCTACATAATAAGTTGCATTCATATCAAACATTTGTTATAGTAATCCACTGTTTTTTTCCAACAAATAGTAATACATATCAAACATTCGTATAGTAAACCACTATTTTTTTCAGTAATCATTTGGACAAGAAGAAAAAGTCTATCACAAAACGAATAGTAATGGATGCGATAGATATTATAAAAGATAATTTAATGACACATCCATCAAGTAGAACAATCAAATATCAAGAAAAGGTCAAGTCAGTGGGGGCAAATACAGGTATGTTTTTTCTCAAAGGGGGTTGAGTAAAAGTGTTAATCAATGCTTGAAGCTCCCTTAAGGAACCTTAAAAAAGAAAACAAACAATTTAACCATCAACAAAAGCTAATGATGCTGAAACATATCACTATAACATATTTCGAAATTAAGAAGTCAAAATCAATGAGATAATAGATGCACAACAATCATAAATTCGGACATTGTACCTTAAATTAAGACATTATAATTGATAAGAAGAGCACCATAGATTAAATTCCATCATTCCATATTAATTGTAACTCCACAAACAATGACTACTACCATTTTATAAGTGATCCTTGCCTATGTAATTAGAAGCAAATAAGGTATCAAAAACAAAATATACAAAGCCGGATATAAAAGGACAGAGAGACAGAGAGACAGTGAGAGAGCAAACAGAGGAAGAAACTTTAACTATTGAAGTATTTGAAACAGAGACTGAGAGACAAAATGGATCTTTATTTTGCTTTACTCCACCAAAAAATGATACGTTTTATACAGACAATAACTTTGAATACTTAACATCTAATAATCATACTCATAACAGTCCTAGGAGAAGAGCTTATACTAAATCAGTTAAACCATATACATACAGAAAGTTCAGTTTTGTTTCTTGTTAAACAAAACTATCAAACTCCATAAATTTCACACAAATCAACAGAAAAGTAGAGAGATAAAGTAAACTACAATACAACACAAAAATCAAACAAAAACCCAAAAAAAAAAATAGGGTACATAACTAGTGGATTAATTTTGTCATATACCAATCAGAATAGTAATACCCATATATGAGAAAACTAATCTAGTGGGTAAGATAAATTCAAAACTTACAAATTAAATAAAAAAAACTTACCGATATGCAGTCATGAGAAAGAAGTAGGGTTCATGAGAAAGAAATTACAGCAGCTTTAGGTTTGGGAGGTCTGTTAACAGGGTATTTACTCCAATTCAACTTTGTCGATCTGCCATTGCGAAGTACCAATTCCAGTTGAAATCGCAATCGCAACAGAACTAAATATGCTTTGGCCTGATTAGGGTATTATAGACCAAAAAGGTTTTTTATCAGTAATACTAGCAGACAGCGATGTGATCTTTCTCATCCCAGCCATTCATAATTGTAATGTAAGGTGGAGATGCTATTTGCTCATTTTTGATCTATAGCAAATACATGTTATGGATCATTATCCATATATATATATATATATATATATATATATATATATATATATATATATATATATATATATATATATATACGGTCCCGTCTCTAAAGCGAACCTTAAAGAGCAAACCAAAGACGAACCGTCGTCTTTGGTGTCTATGGCGACGGTTCGATCCGTCGCCATAGCCATGTAGTCTTTGGCGACGGGTCGAACCGTCGCCATAGAGACCAAAGACGACGATTCGTCTTTGGTTCGCTTTTTAAAGTTCGCTTTAGAGACTCTCCGTGTATGTATATATATATATATATATATATATATATATATATATATATATATATATATATACTTCCCTTTCTCTCTCTTTCTTTCATATATGTATATTCTAGACTGAAATTATTTCAATGACACTTTTCCATTGTTATCATTTCTGATATTATCATTATGCGCTCATTGCTTTTGAGTTGAGACTACTGCATTATAACTTTTTCCTTAATCTGATTTATGTGATGTAATCTGCAGTATAAAAAGGTTCTAAGAAAGGGGGCTTTCAAAAAAGTGTATCCTTAATTATAATTTTCTGTGTATAAAGTAGTTTATGCATGCATTTGACACAAGATTGTATGTAGAATTACTGTTAATTCCTTGATAGAATGTTGGGGATATGGATATAGAGCTTTTGATGAATTAGAAGGAATTGAAATAGCTAGCTTGGAATCAAGTTAAGGTTTCTGATCTTTTAAGAAAATTCGTAGACTTGGAGCGTCTGTACTCCGAAGTTCATTTGCTTAAAACCCTACGCCGTAAACTGAGAACATCAACTTTTATCACTGAGATTTTCACGTCTAGGACTCTATGCCAGTAAGTTTGTTTGCTCTAGTTCTTCTTTTATTTTCAGTCAATTTGTATAGCCATCATAATATTGGTATTGATTAATTTTATATATTGCTTAAATATCGAAAAAAACATAAGCATGTTGATTTAAGAGCATTGAAGAAATGGTATAGGCAGATATTGGAGGGTATACAAGCTTGTATTTTAATTATTATGTTGCCTGAATCCAAATAGGAGAGTACATGTCCACAAAATTCTATTTTTCAATTCTATTTGGATATGAAGCCTATTTACAGTATGTAGTTCAGTTAGGAGGAGGATGTTAATTCGAGAAACAATAATTATATTAATTCTGAGATACTATAGGAAGCATATGAATTGGTATTTATATTACACTCAATTGTCTTTTCGGCAAAAAAGAATCCAAACAAGACTAATATATATTGAATCTGCAATTTGTTCCAAATAATGAAAAAATTAGGATGATGAATAAATTACAAAATGATAATTCTTTTAAACAAATAACAAATTTCAAATTAAAAAATATATATAACTACTAGACACATACAAATACCTGAAATACAATTAATTGACAAATACAGATCGAACCACAGATACTAGATTAATTAGGCGTTAATATTGAAACGAAAATAATTTATTAATATGCAATTACATAGTTTTATGATCATCTTAAGTATTAGAGATTTAGTTAGTCATGTAAATTAAAACCAACAAAATCAAAATTAAAACTACTAATAATAATTACATGAATTGAAACTAACTAAAGGAATTAATTAAATACTACAAATGAAATAGAAAAATAACTATTTTACTGTTAACCAATTGAAAGGAATCAAAGTAATATTGAGAATTTGTATATTTCTCTTGGTTTGTGTCTTGGGTGAATGACCATATATGCATGTCGTTGTGCATGTGACTAGTCCATATTATAAGGTAGTTACAAACATTTATAATATTAGCGAGCTCTTTATAGTACTTGCTACCCGAATTTAGATGTCCTCAATAGTTAGTTAGCTAGTATGCTCAAGTCATATGCTTACAAGTATGCTTAAATATTAATCATATGGTTACAAGTATGTTCAAGTCATATGGTTACAAGTATGCTCAAGTCATATGCTTACAAGTATACTTAAATGTTAATCATATGCTTACAAGTATGCTCAAGTCATATGGTTACAAGTATGCTCAAGTCATATGCTTACAATCATGTTATACATTAATAAGCTCATGTTGTCTGTAGTAGGTACCGTGATATCATGGACCTCTATTTAGACCGTAGTTGGATGGCACGAAGAAAGTCAAGTGCCCAGATAGGTGCTACAGCTGAATTTAGAGCTGGTTATCAAGTGTTTTTGGAGTATGAGTATAGTCACCCGGAATGTGTGAATGGTCAGAACAAGATACGATGTCCATGTTTGAAGTGTAAGAATGTAAATTATATGGACAGAGACATGGTAAACTATCATTTACTTGTTTCTGGGTTCATGAAAAATTATGAAGAATGCTGGTGGGCACATGGGCATAGAAGAGATGGTGGCATCACAGCAGTACACAATCCGGGCAGTAGTACTTATCGTATGAATGAAATGGTTCATGATATTGCAAGGCCAGATTTTGATTGGAAACAAGGCAGAGAGCAACCTATGAATTCTGATGCCAAAGACTTCTTTAAGTTGTTAGACAAGGGTAGCGAGCCATTGTGGCATGGTTGCACCAAACACACTACATTGTCTGCAGTGGCGACATTATTTAATATCAAGGCTGATCACAACATGAGCCATGAGTGTTTTGAGTCGCTCTTGAAGGCCATGAAGAGTATGTTATATGGCGGTGAGAAATTACCTGATAACTATTACTTTTATAAGAAAATGGTGAAGAAGTTGGGTCTTGGATACCAAAAGATCGATGCATGTCCCAACGATTGCATGTTATTTTATAAGGAAAATGAACAGATGGCAAGGTGCACATTTTGCAGTCATGACCGGTTTAGGCCTAATAAACAGGTGTGACTACAAAAAAATCAAGTATACCATTTAAAATTCTAAGGTATTTTCCAATAACACATCGGCTAAAAAGATTGTACATGTCTTCAAGAACAGCTGAACATATGAGTTGGCATGCGAAATCTCCAGCTAAAGATGGAGAACTAAATCATCCCGCAGATGGGCAGGCTTGGAAAGAATTTAACTTAGCACATCCTGGGTTTGCATTGGAACATAGAAATGTGAGGCTTGGATTGCCCATCGATGGTTTCAACCCGTTTGGCCACTCAGCTCTTCCGTACTCATGTTGGCCTGTGATTGTTACTCCGTACAACTTGCCTCCATGGATGTGTATGAAACAGCCATACTTATTTCTTTCACTCTTGGTTCCTGGTCCTAAAAGTCTTGGAAAGAACTTAGATGTTTACTTGAGACCTCTTATAGACGAGTTGAAGGTATTATGGGAGAATGGAGTACAGACTTGGGATGTTGCAACAAAAACAAATTTCAACCTTAGGGCAGCGGTTATGTGGACTATAAGTGACTTCCCAGCTTATGGTATGTTAGCTGGATGGAGTACACACGGGAAGTTGGCTTGTCCGTATTGTATAGAGCATACAAATTCTTTCAATCTATTAAAAGGTTGAAAGCCTTGTTGGTTTTACTGTCATCCTCAGTTCTTGCCGGTTGATCATCCGTTTCAAAAAAATAGAGAACACTTCAGGAAAGGGAAAATAGACAATGATATGTCTGCACCGTGATTGTTGGGAACGGAGAGAACTGCCTTATTGGTCTACAAATTTGATTTGTCACAATCTAGATGTGATGCATATTGAGAAAAATGTGTTCGACAATGTGTTTAACACCGTGATGAATGTTACGGGGAAGATAAAAGATAATGATAAGCCACGTTTGGACATAAAAGATATTTGTAAGCATCCTGGATTAGAACTTTATGAATCTCCTAATGGTATGATTGTCAAACTGTAAGACCCCAACTTTTTATAAATAAAGATTTAATTCTCTCTAATTTTTATTTTGAAATAGTAGGGGGTTGATTTGATTAATGTGGTTAGTTATGGGTAAAATGCGCAAATATTTTTAAATAAGTAAGTGGTTATAAAATACTCATTGTTGTCGGAGAATATTCGTTTGGTCGTGGAATATTCTGGCTGTCGGGGAATATTCGTACGACGGCGCAGCCTTGTGTGGGCCCCATAACGAAAAGCGATTGGATGAAGAAAATGACAAAAACAAGTTGTTTATAAATAACGGCATAGTCGTTACCGTTAATACTGTTGAAATACCCGGTGGTTAAAACACAGTAATACGCGTTGTTACACAGTAGCACACGGTATTGCACCAATTATTGATTCTTACGTAAGAAGGCACTACTCAATAATTGTTACAGTAATTACTGTTCAATATTGTATTTTATTGATTCAATAATTGCTGCGTTGATATTTTATATTACTGGTGTTTTAATAATTGTCACTACACAGTATTTTCTATTATCGGAACAATAATTCATATTATCTGAATAATATTATTAGATAATATTATTGGCAATGTCCAAAAAGTTCTGTCTAAGGAGAGGTTTGGTCAGCTAATTGCGCGCCAGTAAGGATAGATCCTTATTGGAAAGCCCCCTCTTTCCTGGGAATGGCCTGGTTGCCAGTACTGTGGTTCAGTAATATTATTTGTGTATAATTAATTATTGATTTATATGATGAGGAAAATAGTGATTTTATGTGGATATAGATGGAGAAAATTTTTAATGTGACAATTGTTAAAAATTAATATTTTATCTTTTTCTGATAAAATAATTCATTTAAATATATTCTTTTAATAATATATTGATGGTGGTATTTTTACAATGAATGTGGGATATATGAGTATATGAGGAGGAAGAGTATTTTTGTGACATTAAATGATTAACACATGTTTTGTATGTTGGTGGACACAATTCTTGATCGAAAATTTATTATTGACTGTAAAATTGCCCGTTTGTAGATTTCGGTCAATTTTTGTTTGGAATTTGGAAAAACTTTCTTCTGCAAAGTTGTAGAGAATTGAATTTCCTATAAAAACTCGTGAGATTCAAATTTTCTGATGAAAGGGCTATTTATTATGAATTATTGAAGTTCTGAAGTTCTAAAATAATTGGTTTTTGAAAGTTTTAATTATTCTTATTTACAAAATCATTTTTTTTGCTTGGTGGGCTACATTAAACATGTGCAATGAGCTGAAATCAGATTTCAAGAGGTGGGCTTGACAATTTTGTAAATATAAATATTATTATATTCAATTTTCTGCTTTGGTGTTCTAAGCATTTTCCTATAAATAGGGTGCTTAGGTTAGAATTAAAAATCACACCAGAAACACAAGTTTCTCTCTCTTTCTCTCTCTATATTAGTGAGCGTATTCTTGTGAGTATTCTAATACTTTGAGTATTGCTATACGTTGCAAGTTCAAGTCATAACCTATATCCGGTGTTTCAACTAGAAGTACTGTTTTTGCTGAGGTAAGGGATGTTATTTCTTCTTAAATGATATTATTTTCTTCAATATCATTATGTCGAAGTATTGATCTGAACTTTTTATCAAATTTGGAACTTTTCATGTCGGGGTTACTATTCACGAGTTACTATTCATGAGTTACTATTCACGAGTTACTATTCACCGAAAAATAAAATTTTCTTCTTTTTGTCCAAATATCTATTCTGGATACTAGCTTTGATTGTATCCATGTTTTGATCATTCTTAAATTTTACTCCACTATGATTATTTATGAGGTATTTTTGGACATGGAATAGCTGAAATACGAATCCTTAATATTTATTATTTTGTTTCACTGGATTCGTTTCCTTAAAAATATTTTTCATCATCCTCAGTCCTAAATGATGATATAAATGAATATCTTTGGCCTGTAGTGCAAAGATTAATGATTTCTGATGAATATCTTTGGCCCGTAGTGCAAAGATGAACAGGTGTTGAGGTGAACATGACCAACTGATGAATATCTTTGGCTTGTAGTGCAAAGATGACTATTTGATTCAAGATATTTATTGATTGATATTATAGGGATAAAATGTTGATGATGGGCTTTTAAATTCATAGATAATCGTAGATTTCATTCTCTACGTAACTTTTCTATGAATTATTATTTTCCGCTGCGAATATTGATTTAAAAGTTGTTGTCTATTGTATTCTATTAGATTTTTCCCTGTTGAAGACTAAGGATAATTTGTTGTATATTATCTTAGTCATAATATTCTTTACTGGGCTAGTTGAGCTCACCCTTTTTTCTTGTTGTTCCATTTTTCTTCTCAGGAGGCGAGAATGTAGCGAGTACTAGTCGGGGTGTGGAATGATGGTTCAAGACAGTTGTTTTAGTAGTCCTCACTATTTTGTAAAATAGTGTATCAATAAGTATAATGAGGACTTAATTGAGTATGAATAATGTCTAGATGACAATATTTGTATTTAAACTCACAGTATATGTGTTGTCGTATTTTACACGACAATTGTAATCATAAAGTTGTAGTTATTTTCTATACCATGTATTTGGCGACTCAGAATGGGTTGGATGGATTGGACCTATTTTGGGGGCGTTACAGTTGGTATCAGAGCTTAGGGATATGATCTCTGGCGGAGATCGGGAAATAGAACTAGGAGGGGAGAGACGAGTAAATCCTTCGCTAGTGTGTCCTACCTAAGCTTATTTGTTGGTCGGTCATAATATAGGGATATTATGTGATTTGTTAATTTGTTAAATTAACCTTTATTTTATGGCAGTATTTGAGAATGTCGACTGAGAATGTTAACAGTGGAGTAAATGAAACCGTGGAGACAAATGTACTCACCAACGAGGAAAACGTGCAACAGGCTGGCAATGTTCCTCCTGTGAACAACACCACTGAGCAGACGGTGAACGATGAGATGTTTAGAAGCTTTTTGCGATTCATACAAAACCAGACGAAGGAGATTCCTGTTCAAAATATAGGAAGAAACAATGGAAACGCACAGCTGGTCACAGCCAAGCAGTTCAAAGAGTTGGGACCACCAGAATTCTGGGGAAAGCCGGATCCGATTAAGGCGGAGACATGGGTCAAGTAAATTACCAAGATATTTGATATCTTGGGATGCACGAAGGAACAGAAGGTTCCATTCGCTACCTTTATGTTCCGTGGCGAGGCAGACTACTGGTGGGAGTCTGTGAAACGTACCCATCCAGCCGCACTCAGCATGTCTTGGGAGACATTTCAGAAACTCTTCAACGAAAAATACTTTCCTGAAAGTATTCGCCATATGAAGGAGGTAGAGTTTATTAGACTGGAGCAGAATAACATGACGGTGTCCCAGTACGAGGCAAAATTTGTAGAGTTGTCCAGGTTTGCACCTCATTTGGTGGAGAATGAGGAACGTATGACGCGGATGTTTCTGAGAGGTTTGAAACCCGGCATACGTCAATATCTCATTTCTCATAAATTTTCTCTCTATTCAGATGTTGTCAACAGGGCTCAATTATTAGAGCGAGATAACGAGTATGGTCAATCGAGGGACCACAACCAGGATTATACCGGTGACAGCAGTCATCAGAACAACGATAACCAGTGGAGAAAGAAAAATACGGACAAGAGCGGCAACCACTCTGGTGGTAATCGTGGCCATAAAAATAGAAGAAGCGAGTCGGGAGGAGATTTCAAAAAGAGGAGATTCAACAATGACAATACGAAGACGTCAGCACCAGCAGCAACTGGTTCCAAGGGAGGAGAACGACCACCGGTCATATGCTATAAGTGCGGAAAAGAAGGACATATCAGCCCAAACTGCCCACAACAGTTTAAGGTATGTTATAACTGTGGAAAGGAAGGACATATCGCTCGAGATTGCACTGTAGCAAAACCAAGTCCAGCGGGGATGGTGACTCAAAAGGCTGTCCCAGAAAAGTCAAAGTCAACGGTTCCTGGAAGAGCGTTTTTCGTGACTGGTCAGAATGCGAGGAACCCGAACGAAGTTAGCACGGGTTAGTTAATTATAAATTCTTGCGAAGTTTATACCTTATTAGATACCGGTTCTACCCATTCTTTTATCTCTCTTGCTTGCGTTCAACGTTTAAACTTGACTCCGGAGAAATTAGACTTTGACCTATATGTGAAAACTCCGTTAGGAGAAACTTTCGTTACATCCACTGTTTATAAATCTTGTTTGATCCAAGTTGGTACCATCACCTTACCTGTTGACCTTATCTCTTTAAAGATACTTACTTTTGATGTGATTTTAGGGATCGATTGGTTAACTACTCATTATGCCAAATTGATTGCTTTTGTAAGGTTGTTAGTTTTCATATTCCTAAGCAACCTGTTATTCAAATTCAAGCAACCAAACCATTGAAGTCAAACTCTTTCATATCAAGCCATAAAGTTATTCGTTTATTGAAAAACGGATGTCAAGCTTTCTTAGCTATGTTATGGACTTGAACAAAAATACGTCAGAATTGAATGATATTTCTATTGTTAGTAAAATCCCTGACGTATTTCCTGAAGAATTTCTTGGCCTACGCGTGATATTGAATTTTGTATCATCTTTGAATCTGGTACAAAACACACTTCTAAAATCTCATATCGAATGGCTCCTATTGAACTTCAGGAGTTAAAAACCTAACTGTAGAAGTTTGTACCCGAGCCTCTATCTGGTGACTTCCTTTGTGGAATGCACTGAAGCCAGACTCTCTGTAGGGGACGCCATATTCGTGCGGTAGTAAACTGATAGGTGTCATTGTGACGTGCTATCCAAGATTGGGATATGAGTCACAGTTGAGAGCAAACCTAAGTCAGTAATCGAAATACGTAGCTTTCTAGGCTTAGCTGGTTACTATCGGAGATTCGTGGAAGGATTTCTCGAATCGCTACTCCGTTAACTCAGCTGACTCGAAAAGATACAAACTTCGAATGGACCGAGGAATGCGATAAGAGCTTCCAAGAATTCAACATGCGACACCGACGTTGGCTCGAGCTGTTGAAAGATTTCGATCATACCATCCAATACCATCCTGAAAAAGCAAACGCGGTAGCTGACGCATTGAGTAAAAGATCATATGCAGGAACGAGTGCGATGATATCAAGTATACGCGTAGAATCAACTTTAATCGATAAAGTTAAAGTTGCTTAAGCCACAGACCGGGAGCTGATGCGTATGAAGAAGAAAGTACAAGAAGGTGCTATTCCGGAAGCAAGAATCGATGAAGAATGAATACTTCGAGTCCACTCCAGACTTTATGTTCCTACGACTCTGATTTGAAGTACAAGATTATGATGGAGGCACACAATACACCATTTGCGATCCATCCTAGAAGTACCAAAATGTATCGTGATCTTCAACATACATTTTGGTGGAACAATATGAAGAGAGAGATTGTAAAGTTTATTTCGAGGTGTTTAACTTGTCAACGTGTAAAGGCGGAGTATCAAGTGCCAAAGGGTCCATTGTAACCACTTGAGATTCCGAAATGGAAGTGGGAACACATTACCATGGATTTCGTTACGGGTCTTCCTACGGTTTCTCAAGGCATAAATGCTATTTGGGTGATTGTTGATAGATTAACCAAGTCTGCTCATTTCTTTCCGATACGGGAGACTTATTCCCTTGAACGTCTTGCTAGTATGTACGTGAATGAGATTGTGAGGTTGCATGGCATGCTAGTATCCATAGTTTCGGATCATGACCCAAGATTCACTTCAAGATTTTGGGTTAGCTTGCAAAAAGCTATAGACACAGATTTACGATTTAGTTCAGCTTACCATCCTCAAACGGACGGACAATCAGAGAGGACTATTCAAACTCTTGAAGATCTATTAAGACTTTGTGTCCTAGATTTCAAAGGGAGTTGGGATAAGTACCTACCATTGGTGGAATTCTCCTACAATAACAGTTATCAGGCAAGTATAGGTGTGGCTCCCTTTGAAGCATTGTATGGACGAAAGTGTCGCTCTCCAGTATGCTGGGATGAGGTGGGAGTGTTAGAGTTTATGCCCTAGAGGCCAATTATTTGATGTAATTGCTTAACATTTGATATTATTGTTGATTGAATAAATAAATGATTTTATTATGGTTTTAATTACTGCGTAATATAATTGTTAACATAATAAAATTCCTTAGAATAGTGATACAAATTATATAGTTTCAAGTATGTGACTTGAACATGAGATTATATAATTACAATTAGTATCATTGTTCTTAAATGTCCCTAGTCGAGTATCATTGTTGATGGGACAACAATGATGCATTGAGACTAGTATGTGGATTGACTGATGACCAAATCTCATTGGTCATAAATATATGAGATATTAAGTCAATGCATAGGTACATGTTAGAGAACAATGTACTGGACAGACCCACCATGAGAATTCTATATGGAGCATTATGCGAAGTGTCATTAGCAATTCTCATAGTGACAATGATGTAATGGTCCTCCGACCTGAAACCGCTATATTACTACACGAGAATTTATGTACTTTGATATCATCAAATGTCACCTTTAATAGGGTGGACTATAAAGGTGATTATTGGGTTCATTATGAATCGTGTGAGTAATATGAGTGATCTAGATGGAATTTAACCATCCTATATTTTATAGGTGATATCCATAGGCCTCTTGATTGAGTAGGACTATGAAATGCATGGCCATGCTCAAATAGTGATTTGTTTCATATAGTCTACTCATTGATCAAGAAAACTCAGATTAAATTATGAAGAGTATGACACATTCCATGACTCGAGTTTAATCTAGGATATTAAGGTTAAAAGGATTAAATTACATTGAAACATTGGTCACGAAAAGGTTGCATCGAATCATCGATCTTATTATTACTTGGGTAGCAGTGATGCATTACTAGATGCCGCTCACTGTTTATAACTTTATAATATGATTTTAAGGTTATTGCCAACGTAATAATAACCTATAGGGTCACACACAAAGAACGTAATTAAAAGGAAATTAATTTAAATTGTAAAGATTTAAATATGTCAATATGATTGATATAATTTTAAATTATGAATTTAAATTAATAGGATAATTTATATATAGGTATATTAATTAAGTAAGACTTAATTAAGATATATATAAATTCGGATTTTAATAATATTATGTTTTGATTAATTCCTCCTGACTGCTATATATATGATGTATATCAGACTTTAGGTTTTTACGTCAAAACAAAACCCTAGCCGCTCTTAGAGAGAGACTAGAGAAAATAGTTCCGAAAATCCTCATCCTTGGTGGCTAGTACCGC
This sequence comes from Panax notoginseng, assembly GCA_016801055.1. Taxonomy (NCBI): domain Eukaryota; kingdom Viridiplantae; phylum Streptophyta; class Magnoliopsida; order Apiales; family Araliaceae; genus Panax; species Panax notoginseng. Next base: position 193,777,143 of record CM029020.1, read on the forward strand.
GATTCCTTCTTCTGCAGATCGTAAGACGATTCGCGGAGCGTTCGTGTGGATACCGTTGAGACGCAGTCGGTTTGTATTGCGTTGGAGATTCGAGGCGCAGTTGATTTCAGACTCTCGTTTTCATAATCGGTATAATCTCTAAACCTCTTAATTAATTGATTTTTCGCATGGATCCTGTTTTAGGGTTTCGGAAATTGCTTTAAAATTTTATTTCCGCTGTGCGTTTCTGTACCGAAACCCTACAGTGGTATCAGAGCTACTTGCGAAACGATTAATTTAGATTACGTGTTTTACTTGTATTCGATATATATGATATATGATGATGCATGTTTACCGATATGAAATTGAATATATGATATTCCGTTGTATGTATATTCTGGTAATATATATGATGATAATGTTAATCGTATCTTTAATCGATGGAATAACAATATAACTGTTCTAATCGGATTAGAAACATGAAGAATCGTTTTAATATGATTAATCGAAACTGGAAATATATGATAAATTCTGGGTGTACTGTTATTCGTTTTAATATGATTAAATCGAAACTGGTATTATATGATTTGTTATTATGGGTGTTTTGGTGGATTAAAATGTATGATTCTGAAACTGTTTCAGAGATTTTATGGAAAAATTCTGCAATACAGATTGTAGTTCGAAAATTTTTTCCAGGGGCGCTGCCCCCGACCCCGCTCGCTGACCGGTCAGCGAGACCACCCGCCGGCTGATCGGTCAGCCGGACCACCGCCAGGGGGGGAGACCCCCCCTTGGACCCCCCCGTCGTAGCGCACGATGGTCGTGTCCCCTATATGTTATATATTGTTTTCTTTAATTATATATAAATTGTTATGTGCTTATTGTGATATGCATGGTGCACAGTTATGGCCTTTTGACCCATAGGTTAGTGGTTTTTGGTTTTGAAATACGGCTTGCATGTCGTGCCTTTCTATAAATTCTGATGTAATATTCTCTTCTCATCTAAATCCCCTCGAATGTAACTCGAGGTTTCTTTATGTCATGTAATAATCTGTAATTGATGAAGATGTCAAGATGGAGAGGAGGCACATGCTTGAGGAAGATCCAAGGAGGCTATTTATTTTAAGATCTTTTACCACCTTAGATTGACCTTCAATCTTTCATTAGCTTGAAAAGATTGACAGTGGATTGGGCCATAACTGTGACACATTTAATTTTGCACTTTATTTATGCTTGTATGCGATATGATATGATAAATAATGTGCACGCTTAATAAGATTAAAATTGGTGAGATCTAAATTAATCCCTCATTAAATTATTAAGTCTAAATCAGATGCCTTCCAATGAATAACACTCATCAAGACCTTGATCAATAGATGTAGGTTTGCCAAAGCAAAGTACCCTATTTATCTAGGTAAGATGCGATAGGATAATTGTGATATCCAAACTGTTAAAATCATTGGGGCCGACTTAACTAAGTTATCTCAATAGGATTGTGGACTTAGAGGCATAGAGTTTGGTAGGTACCATTAGATGGACTAAAAACAATTGTTGTTTACCAAACTATCCAGGAGTTATATATGATATAATTGACAAAGGATTGTCTACCTAAATAATTATGTTTTAAGAGATTAGCCAAAGCTAACTTAAGTCATAATGAAATATGGATCTTGGCTCACTAGAAAGATTTAATAGAAAATGCTTTCCGAATTAATGGTGAGGGCTATTAATTTGAATAAAATAGTGGGAGGTATATTTTGAATGTACTATTATCAATTACATAATATCAACTCTGCAATTTGACTTATTATTTTGGCACTTATAAATTGTAGATATCAATGGCAAACAACAACAACAACACAAGTAGTCTTTCACTACGATCAGTCCTTGAGAAGGACAAGCTGAGTGGGATTAATTTCCTTGACTGGCACAGGAACTTGAGGATTGTCCTTAAACAAGAGCGTAAGCTATATGTCCTTGATGGGCCCATTCCTGCAGCACCGGCTGTCACTGCACCACGTGCGGAGCATAATGCTTACAAGAAGCATCAAGATGATGCTCTGGACGTGAGTTGTCTCATGCTAGCAACCATGAACGCTGAGCTTCAGAAGCAACATGAGTTAATGGATGCTTATGAGATGATCGAGCATCTCAAGAAATTGTTCGAAGGGCATGCTCGACAGGAGAGGTATGATACAAGCAAAGCGTTGTATCACTGCAAGATGGGTGAACGTGATCCAGTTGGTCCACATGTGCTGAAAATGATTGGGTATATTGAGTACCTGGATAGGTTGGGTTTTCCAATCACTCCGGAAGCCCAAACTGATCTTGTTTTACAATCTTTGAACAGCAGCTACTCTCAATTTGTTATGAACTATCTTATGAATGAAATTGAGAAACCCCTTACTGAGTTGTTGAGCATGTTAAGAACTGCCGAGAACAACATGAAAAAGGCAGGACCCGCTCCCATAATGATGGTGCAAAAGGGGAATGCTAAGGGAAATTGGAAAGGCAAAAAGAAGATAGGATCTAAGTCTGTTGCCAAACCCAATTCCAAAACCAAACAGGCTTTAAAACCTAAAGGTGGGGTGGCTAAAGAAGGTGAATGTCACTTCTGTGGAAAACCTGGACACTGGAAAAGGAACTGTCATGCTTATTTGGAAGAAGTGAAGAAAAGAAAAGGAAGTACGACTTCTGATTCAGGTATATATGTTATAGAAGTCAATTTGTCTACTTCTACATCATGGGTATTGGATACTGGATGTGGTTCTCACATTTGTGTTAATGTGCAGGGACTCCGAAGGAGTAGGACTTTGGCGAAAGGAGAGGTTGACCTACGAGTTGGGAATGGAGCAAAAGTTGCTGCACTGGCCGTAGGAACTTATCATTTATCTTTGCCCACTGGGCTAGTTTTAGGATTAGAAGATTGTTATTTTGTGCCTGCTATAAACAAAAATATTATTTCTGTTTCTTGTTTGGACAAGAAAGGGTTTTCATTTATAATTAAGAACAATGGTTGTTCGTTTTACTTAAATGATATTTGCTATGGTGTTGCACAATTATTTAACGGTCTTTATATTCTTGATTTAGAAATGCCTATCTATAACATAAACACAAAACGATTTAAATCAAATGATTCAAATCCGACATATCTCTGGCACTGTCGTTTGGGCCATATAAATGAGAAACGCATATCAAAACTCCATAAAGATGGATTTTTGGATTCATTTGATTTTGAATCATATGAAAAATGCGAATCTTGTTTATTAGGCAAGATGACTAAAGCCCCTTTCACTGGACACAGTGAACGGGCTAGCGATATATTGGGACTTATACATAGTGATGTATGTGGACCCATGAGTTCGTTAGCAAGAGGTAGGTTTTATTACTTCATTACATTTACTGACGACTTCAGTAGATATGGATATGTGTATCTAATGAGACACAAATCCGAATCCTTTGAAAAGTTTAAGGAATTCAAGAATGAAGTTCAAAACCAATTTGGCAAAAGCATAAAAGCCCTTCGATCCGATCGAGGAGGTGAATACTTAAGCCAAGACTTTGATGACCTTCTAAAGGAGTGTGGTATTATATCACAGCTCACTCCACCTGGAACACCACAATGGAATGGTGTGTCTGAGAGGAGGAATCGAACCTTGTTGGACATGGTACGATCAATGATGAGTCATGCAGATCTTCCAATAAGCTTCTGGGGTCATGCCCTAGAGACAGCTGCATTCACACTTAACCGTGTTCCTACAAAGACGGTTCAGAAGACACCATATGAGATGTGGACTGGGAAACGTCCTAGTATGTCGTTCATGAAGATTTGGGGATGCGAGGCGTTTGTAAAACGTCTAGATTCTGATAAGCTCGGACCCAAATCTGACAAATGTAATTTTGTGGGATACCCAAAAGAAACAAAAGGGTATTATTTCTACAAACCTTCTGAGAATAAAGTGTTTGTTGCTCGAACTGGTATTTTTCTAGAAAGAGAATTTGTCTCTAAAGGAAACAGTGGGAGGAAAGTAGAACTCGAAGAAATTCGAGAACCACAAAATATCATTGAACCTGAGTTGGAACGTGAGCAGGAACCACAAGAAATTATGGAAAGTGAACCTGCTCAAATTACACAAGGAATTCGTAGATCTGGTAGGACACGCCAAGAGCCTGAGAGATATTATGGATATCTTGTGACTCAAAACGGTGATGTGATGCTCATAGATCAGGATGAGCCTACTTCCTACCAAGAAGCTATGAATGGACCAGATTCTGAGAGATGGCTTGAAGCCATGAGATCTGAAATGGATTCCATGTATACTAACCAAGTATGGACTTTGGTTGATCCACCCGAAGGGGTAAAACCAATCGGGTGCAAGTGGGTTTTCAAGAAGAAAACCGACATGGATGGTAATGTACAAACCTATAAAGGCCGACTGGTAGCAAAAGGTTTCAAACAAATTCAAGGTGTTGACTATGATGAAACATTTTCTCCAGTGGCAATGGTTAAATCCATCAGGATCTTACTTGCTATTGCAGCTTTTTATGATTACGAAATCTGGCAGATGGATGTCAAAACTGCTTTCCTTAACGGAAATCTACTTGAGGATGTGTATATGACACAACCTGAGGGTTTTGTCATTCCAAAGGATGCTGGAAAGGTATGTAAGCTGCAGCGATCCATTTATGGATTAAAGCAAGCCTCTCGGAGTTGGAATCTTCGATTTGATGAAGCAGTCAAAGAATTTGGCTTTATTAAAAATGAAGATGAACCTTGTGTATATAAGAAGGTTAGTGGGAGTCACATTGTATTCCTAGTATTATATGTTGATGACATATTAATTATTGGGAATGACATTCCTTCCTTACAGGCTGTAAAAACATGGTTAGGAAAATGTTTCTCCATGAAAGATTTGGGCGATGCTGCCTATATTTTAGGTATCAAAATCTATAGAGATAGATCGAGAAAAATGCTCGGCCTAAGTCAAAGTACATATATTGATAAAGTGTTGAAACGGTTCAGCATGCAAGAGGCGAAAAGAGGAAATTTACCCGTGACTCATGGTATAAAGATCTCTAAAGCCCAATGTCCTAAATCACAAGATGATGAGGAGCGTATGAGAAAGATCCCTTATGCTTCGGCAATTGGATCTATCATGTATGCAATGATATGTACTCGTCCGGATGTCTCGTATGCTTTGAGCATGACGAGCAGATACCAGTCGAATCCAGGTGAAGGTCACTGGACAGCAGTCAAGAATATCCTCAAGTACCTGAAAAGGACTAAGGATTCATTCTTGGTATATGGATGTGAAGACGAACTGGCAGTAAAGGGTTACACAGATGCTAGTTTCCAAACTGACAATGATGACTATAAGTCTCAGTCAGGTTTTGTGTTTTGCCTTAATGGTGGTGCTGTTAGCTGGAAAAGTTCAAAGCAAGAGACAGTCGCTGATTCTACAACAGAGGCTGAGTATATTGCTGCTTCTAGTGCAGCCAAGGAGGCTGTATGGATTAAAAAGTTCATCACTGAACTTGGTGTTGTTCCAACCATTGTTGATCCGGTTGCTCTATACTGTGATAATAATGGAGCCATTGCACAGGCTAAGGAACCCAGATCTCACCAACGATCCAAGCATATACTTAGGCGGTACCATCTCATCCGTGAAATCATTGACAGAGGAGATGTACATATAGGAAGAGTGCCAACAGATAATAATGTTGCAGATCCACTGACCAAGGCTTTGTCGCAGCAGAAGCACGACGGTCACATTAGTTCCATGGGTATTAGATACATGAGTGATTGGCTCTAGTGCAAGTGGGAGACTGTTAGAGTTTATGCCCTAGAGGCCAATTATTTGATGTAATTGCTTAACATTTGATATTATTGTTGATTGAATAAATAAATGATTTTATTATGGTTTTAATTACTGCGTAATATAATTGTTAACATAATAAAATTCCTTAGAATAGTGATACAAATTATATAGTTTCAAGTATGTGACTTGAACATGAGATTATATAATTACAATTAGTATCATTGTTCTTAAATGTCCCTAGTCGAGTATCATTGTTGATGGGACAACAATGATGCATTGAGACTAGTATGTGGATTGACTGATGACCAAATCTCATTGGTCATAAATATATGAGATATTAAGTCAATGCATAGGTACATGTTAGAGAACAATGTACTGGACAGACCCACCATGAGAATTCTATATGGAGCATTATGCGAAGTGTCATTAGCAATTCTCATAGTGACAATGATGTAATGGTCCTCCGACCTGAAACCGCTATATTACTACACGAGAATTTATGTACTTTGATATCATCAAATGTCACCTTTAATAGGGTGGACTATAAAGGTGATTATTGGGTTCATTATGAATCGTGTGAGTAATATGAGTGATCTAGATGGAATTTAACCATCCTATATTTTATAGGTGATATCCATAGGCCTCTTGATTGAGTAGGACTATGAAATGCATGGCCATGCTCAAATAGTGATTTGTTTCATATAGTCTACTCATTGATCAAGAAAACTCAGATTAAATTATGAAGAGTATGACACATTCCATGACTCGAGTTTAATCTAGGATATTAAGGTTAAAAGGATTAAATTACATTGAAACATTGGTCACGAAAAGGTTGCATCGAATCATCGATCTTATTATTACTTGGGTAGCAGTGATGCATTACTAGATGCCGCTCACTGTTTATAACTTTATAATATGATTTTAAGGTTATTGCCAACGTAATAATAACCTATAGGGTCACACACAAAGAACGTAATTAAAAGGAAATTAATTTAAATTGTAAAGATTTAAATATGTCAATATGATTGATATAATTTTAAATTATGAATTTAAATTAATAGGATAATTTATATATAGGTATATTAATTAAGTAAGACTTAATTAAGATATATATAAATTCGGATTTTAATAATATTATGTTTTGATTAATTCCTCCTGACTGCTATATATATGATGTATATCAGACTTTAGGTTTTTACGTCAAAACAAAACCCTAGCCGCTCTTAGAGAGAGACTAGAGAAAATAGTTCCGAAAATCCTCATCCTTGGTGGCTAGTACCGCGATTCCTTCTTCTGCAGATCGTAAGACGATTCGCGGAGCGTTCGTGTGGATACCGTTGAGACGCAGTCGGTTTGTATTGCGTTGGAGATTCGAGGCGCAGTTGATTTCAGACTCTCGTTTTCATAATCGGTATAATCTCTAAACCTCTTAATTAATTGATTTTTCGCATGGATCCTGTTTTAGGGTTTCGGAAATTGCTTTAAAATTTTATTTCCGCTGTGCGTTTCTGTACCGAAACCCTACAGGGAGAAGCAACATTGTTGGGACCCGAGTTGGTACGTATGACTACAGAGAAGATCCAAACGATTCAATAATGTATACAAATGGCGCAGGATCGACAAAAGAGTTATGCTGATCTTCATCGAAAGGACGTGGAATTTGACATTGGGGATCATGTATTATTACGTGTAGCTCCATGGAAAGGAGTTACAAGATTTGGGAAGAGAGGAAAGCTCAATTCACGATTTATTGGTCCATTTCAGATTCTTGACCGAGTATAAAATGTGGCCTATAGACTCGCGTTACCTCCAAGTATGTCTCGTGTTCATAACGTTTTTCACATATCTATGCTTCGTAAATATGTGAAAGACCCGAACCACGTTATTGAGTTAGAACCAGACGAGATAGCCGAAGACTTAACGTACGAGGAGGTACCAGTCAAGATCTTGGATGGGAAGGAGCATGTCCTACGCATGTCAATTTCGAGGACGAAATTTCATAAGGAGGGGAGGTTGTAAGACCCCAACTTTTTATAAATAAAGATTTAATTCTCTCTAATTTTTATTTTGAAATAGTAGGGGGTTGATTTGATTAATGTGGTTAGTTATGGGTAAAATGTGCAAATATTTTTAAATAAGTAAGTGGTTATAAAATACTCATTGTTGTCGGAGAATATTCGTTTGGTCGTGGAATATTCTGGCTGTTGGGGAATATTCGTACGACGGCGCAGCCTTGTGTGGGCCCCATAACGAAAAGTGATTGGATGAAGAAAACGACAAAAACAAGTTGTTTATAAATAACGGCATAGTTGTTAACGTTAATACTGTTGGAATACCCGGTGGTTAAAACACAGTAATACACGTTGTTGCACAGTAGCACACGGTATTGCACCAATTATTGATTCTTACGTAAGAAGGCACTACTCAATAATTGTTACAGTAATTACTGTTCAATATTGTATTTTATTGATTCAATAATTGCTGCGTTGATATTTTATATTACTGTTGTTTTAATAATTGTCACTACACAGTATTTTCTATTATCGGAACAATAATTCATATTATCTGAATAATATTATTAGATAACATTATTGGCAATGTCTAGAAAGTTCTGTCTAAGGAGAGGTTTGGTCAGCTAATTGCGCGCCAGTAAGGAGAGATCCTTATTGGAAAGCCCCCTCTTTTCTGGGAACGGCCTGGTTGCCAGTACTGTGGCTCTGTAATATTATTTGGGTATAATTAATTATTGATTTATATGATGAGGAAAATAGTGATTTTATGTGGATATAGATGGAGAAAATTTTTAATGTGACAATTGTTAAAAATTAATATTTTATCTTTTTCTGATAAAATAATTCATTTAAATATATTATTTTAATAATATATTGATGGTGGTATTTTTACAATGAATGTGGGATATATGAGTATATGAGGAGGAAGAGTATTTTTGTGGCATTAAATGATTAACACATGTTTTGTATGTTGGTGGACACAATTCTTGACCGAAAATTTATTATTGACTGTAAAATCGCCCGTTTATGGATTTCGGTCAATTTCTGTTTAGAATTTGGAAAGACTTTCTTCTACAAAGTTGTAGAGAATTGAATTTCCTATAAAAACTCGCGAGATTCGAATTTTCTGATGAAAGGGCTATTTATTATGAATTATTGAAGTTCCGAAGTTCTAAAATAATTGGTTTTTGAAAGTTTTAATTATTCTTATTTACAAAATCGTTTTTTTTTGCTTGGTGGGCTACATTAAACATGTGCAATGAGCTGAAATCAGATTTCAAGAGGTGGGCTTGACAATTTTGTAAATATAAATATTATTATATTCAATTTTCTACTTTGGTGTTCTAAGCATTTTCCTATAAATAGGGTGCTTAGGTTAGAATTAAAAATCACACCAGAAACACAAGTTTCTCTCTCTTTCTCTCTCTTTATTAGTGAGCGTATTCTTGTGAGTATTCTAATACTTTGAGTATTGTTATACGTTGCAAGTTCAAGTCATAACCTATATCCGGTGTTTCAACTAGAAGTACTGTTTTTGCTGAGGTAAGGGATGTTATTTCTTCTTAAATGATATTATTTTCTTCAATATCATTATGTCGAAGTATTGATCTGAACTTTTTATCAAATTTGGAACTTTTCATGTCGGGGTTACTATTCACGAGTTACTATTCATGAGTTACTATTCACGAGTTACTATTCACGAGTTACTATTCATCAAAAAATAAAATTTTCTTCTTTTTGTCCAAATATCTATTCTGGATACTAGCTTTGATTGTATCCATGTTTTGATCTTTCTTGAATTTTACTCCACTATGATTATTTATGAGGTATTTTTGGACATGGAATAGCTGAAATACGAATCCTTAATATTTATTATTTTGTTTCACTGGATTCGTTTCCTTAAAAATATTTTTCATCATCCTCAGTCCTAAATGATGATATAAATGAATATCTTTGGCCTGTAGTGCAAAGATTAATGATTTCTGATGAATATCTTTGGCCCGTAGTGCAAAGATGAACAGGTGTTGAGGTGAACATGACCAACTGATGAATATCTTTGGCTTGTAGTGCAAAGATGACTATTTGATTCAAGATATTTATTGATTGATATTATAGGGATAAAATGTTGATGATGGACTTTTAAATTCATAGATAATCGTAGATTTCATTCTCTACGTAACTTTTCTATGAATTATTATTTTCCGCTGCGAATATTGATTTAAAAGTTGTTGTCTATTGTATTCTATTAGATTTTTCCCTGTTGAAGACTAAGGATAATTTGTTGTATATTATCTTAGTCATAATATTCTTTACTGGGCTAGTTGAGCTCACCCTTTTTCTTATTGTTCCATTTTTCTTCTCAGGAGGCGAGAATGTAGCAAGTACTAGTCAGGGTGTGGAATGATGGTTCAAGACAGTTGTTTTAGTAGTCCTCACTATTTTGTAAAATAGTGTATCAATAAATATAATGAGGACTTAATTGAGTATGAATACTGTCTAGATGACAATATTTGTATTTAAACTCACAGTATATGTGTTGTCGTATTTTGCACGACAATTATAATCATAAAGTTGTAGTTATTTTCTGTACCATGTATTTGGCGACTCAGAATGGGTTGGACGGATTGGACCTATTTTGGGGGCATTACACAAACCGCATGCAAGGTACACGTTATCCAAAAAGCAAGTTGAAGATGTGTGCATATGGGTTAAGTCTCTGAAACTATTAGATGGATATGCATCAAACATTGTAAGGTGTGTTACGGGTGGAAAATTGCAAGGGATGAAGAGTCATGACTGCCATGTGTTCATGGAGAGACTCATGCCTATAGCATTTCGGGATCTGCTTGATAAACCAATATGGAATGCTTTGATGGATCTTAGTCGTTCTTTCAAAGACTTATGTTCAAAAACCTTAAATGAGAAGGACATGTCTGTACTTGAGAAAAATATCATAGAGATTACGTGTAAACTGGAAAAAAATATTCCCACCTGGTTTTTTTGAATCTATGGAGCATTTGCAAATCCATCTTCCCTATGAAGCTAGTGTTGGGGGTCCAGTTCAATATAGATGGATGTACCCTTTCGAGTGGGTGATGGGAAACCTTAAGAGGAAGGTGAAGAATAGAGCTCATGTCGAGGGGTCGATATGTGAGGCATACAGTTTCGATGAGATATCTACGTTTGTCTCAGACTATTTTTCGGACGAAGTCTTGACAAAGGCTAATCGAGTCTCGAGACATGATATGGGGGAAATGTTGAACTAAATGGTCGGCTTTCTGTATTTGGTCTATCGGGCTATGCTTATGGAAAAAGAAAGCGCATATTCCTCTCTGAGCAAGACTTACATGCTGCACATACTTACATTCTTCTCAATTGCGAGGAGATTGACGAATTTGTGAGGTACATATGTAGACTTGAAAATTTATCCCTTAACTTTCAATGACATGTAATATACATTCCAATATGTTAATGTTTATAACATTGTATAGATTGTACGATGACAAGTTAAAAGTGAAGCATCCCAGCATAACTGATAAAGATATTCAAATCAACCGTGATAAAAAATTTGCACTTTGGCTGAAGGACAAAGTAAGTTCAATTTCTTAAGCACGACATATATATGTATACTCCATATTAGCTATGACTTCATTTAATAAGATGGAGTTTTTGTAGGCTTTGACTGAGGGATCAACGATTCCGGCTAAAGTCCTAGTTATGGGACCAGACAGGGACCAAGTTAACCGTAATGGTTACAAAATAAATGGTTGTGAATTTCATACAAAGGCAAATGGGCGCGATAAAAGAACAACGAACTCTGGAGTGTGTGTCCAAAGAGATTGTTACAATGAACTTGGTCGTGCCTTTTATGGGGAGTTGGAGGAAATCGTAGAGTTGTCGTACAAGGGCACGTACGGGGTCATATTAACTTGTTCAAGTGTCGTTGGTTTGATTCAGAAAAAGGGATACGTGTTGACAAACATGGAATCGTCGATATTGACCTCCATAGGTCTGCTACTCCAACAAACCGTTTGTTTTACCAACTCAAACAGTACAAGTATACTACATTCCTAGTCTTGTTAAGAAAAGGGATAGACCGCCTACAGATTGGCAAGTTGTAATTCATACTCCCGCGCGCAGTCGGGTAGAAGTAGTTGATGGAAAGATTTACCAAGATTAGATGCTTCATAGACAAACAATAATAAATGTGGAGGACGACAATGAGGTAATCCAGTTAGATGGTGGAGATGAACCACATGAATTAGATCCTGAGTCAATACTTGTGTCAGATGACATTGATACTGAGGAGGAAGAGTTATTAACTAAATCTGACACTGAATCTGAAGCAGATGATGGTTATGAATCTGCAATACGTATACAAGATGATTCTGAATCAGGCATTGACACTTGAACAAATAAAATGTATGTTTAGCATTTTCTGTCATCATTGTCATTTTATATCCATATATATACTAACATCTTTCTATCACTGTCATTTTATGTACTTAACTATGTAAATGCAATTTCCTGTCATTATTGTCATTTTATATTCATATATACATGTAATCAAATATAACTCAAACTAACATCTTGAAATTTGTAATATATAGATGGCTTCTGAAGCAGCCCAGAAAAAGTGTGGCTTGGGTAGGGGGCCTAATCATGTGCCCAAGGCCCCTACTAATCCGGATGATCGGATTCTTATTCAGATTCGTCCTCCTCCGAATAGCACGTACGTCCTGCATCATTTATATATAAGCATTTTAGATTCTATTTATACAAGATATAATTCGTCATGTAAATTTCTTTAATATATCTACTTATCTTTGATGTAAATTGTTGTATAATACCATTTGTTTATTTACAGTTGTTGTATAGGAAGTACAGTGGAAATTTCTTGGTAAATCTGTTGGGCAAATGGCAAGAATCTGAATATTCGGGTCAATCAGTCCCGATTGGTGGTCTTGCTTACTATGTGACTGCACCGTCAAGGTAATAAAGCTCCTTCTTTTTGCTTCCATTTTAGCAAAAAAATTTGTTGGTATTTTCCATTTTAGCAATTTGAATCAGGTCGTACACTTGCTACTACAATATGGCCAATGTGGTACGCTCACCAGTACTATTTATATCTATGCTCTTAGAATTCTTTCAATTAGTAGTTGGGACATACTATATTTTGTCATCAAAAAACCAATTTGAACATGTTATTGTGACAATCATAGTTGTAGTTCAGTTTCAGTTTCTAGCTCGCATTCAATACACAAATTAGAAATAGTTGGTTCATGTTTGTGAGTTGAAGTATTGGATGGTATATATATTCGAGTTTTGTTTTGTCTTCTAATGCTCTTTGATCTTAAGCATGCATAATTTGTGGCAGATGGGAGATCGTATACACTATCCTGCTTTCTACATTGGTGTTGTGAAAAAAAGAAAATGCTCAGTTGGGAGGGATAATGTGAGATGGATAACATCCCAAGTATTAGGGGTTTGATTATTGTACCAACCAACAGGGATGAAACCAGGATTTGATTTTGGGGGGGGCAAGAATTTTTTTTAACAACATAATATATATTCATCATTAAAAAGTAAAGTTCCACCATTACAAAACATATTTTTATTAAAACAAAGATAATGTAGTAATAGATTTGCTTTACCAAAGAAATTGGAAGAATTAGAACAAGCCTGAACAGTCTATCGATTAGTGGATAGATTGTTGCCTTTCTTGTTTTCACCAACCATTGACAGAGATCAGAAATAGTGGACAACTTTTGAAATTCTTGATGTTGGAGTACATCAAACTCGTAATGTTACAATTGTATCCTTAAGTTTTCTTTCTCATTCTCTGTGAAGTCTTTGGGGTAAAATTAATCCACAAGCTTACAAATATTATCAATATTGAAAGACGTATGCCCATTTTGAGGGTCCAATGTAGAGATGAGAACAAGTAACTTCACCGCATGTTCACTAAACCTATTGTTTAGCTCTTGCAACTGAGAGTCTATTATAGCTGCAAATATATCAATCCGATAATGCTCAATCACTGTAAATTTATCTTGTTGATGTCGAGCTCGGCCTCTTCTCTTAACATATAAAGAATCTAAATTTGGGACATCTATTGTATGTCGTTCACAAAAAGACTTCACATTTATTATGAAAGTATCACATCCATCATCTCTCAACTTCTAAAGAAGTTTTTTTTATGGTTTTCACAAGATGCATAGCATTTAAAATTGTTCACATCACTTAGCAAAAAAAAAAATTGAGATCTTGGGGGGGGGGCCATGGCCCCCTGCAGCCATAAGCCAGTTTCGTCCCTGCCAACCAGTATGTGATGGTTAACTCAATTTTGTTTCAATGATAATATGCAGTAATCTTGCTCTTGTAAGGGCAGATGTTTCCAGGCTTCCTTTCACATCAGGTTCAGTTCATGCTGGTGCAGCGCTACATTGCTGGCCATCTCCTTCGAATGCAGTAAGTTCTTTTTATGGTTGCATATCATGCGAGACTGAGTACTTGAAAAATATTCTTTAACAGTCTGCACGAGTATTCCAGAAGTGATGGCAATGTAGCAATAAGAATTAAGGTGGAATATATACTTATGGTAGAAGGTGTACAAGAACTGGACAACTGAAACTTATATTGCTTCTTCAGTGTAAATTATATTGAAAAGTGAATTTGAGATGTATATATGGATAGTTTGGTAAATATTTTGTGGATGTAGTAATTTGAAACTGTAAACGAATGGTATTATTGGGATGTATTTTGAATGGTTGATATATTTTGGCTTTAAATTTAAATGAGAATTTAGACCTTTTAGCTATATATATTATGGCATTAGCATATTGCAGGTGCATTGGTAATGTAGGTGAAGCACAACTTTTTTTTTTCTTTTTTTTTAATCTACAACATTTTAATAATGTTGTGTAAATGTGCATAAACGTTGTCTGATATACTAAACAACAACATTTTTATCCAGAAAACGTTGTGGAATCATACTTTCTACTACGTTTTTAAGTATATGCTAATTTTTGGAAAACAAATCTACAACATTTTTTTTTAAAAAATGTTGTGTAATGTGCTTAACTACAACGTTTTAAAAACGTTGTGTAAGGGTGTCAAATAGATAATACACTTAACCACGACGTTTTTCTGACCGAAACTACAACGTTTTTTTCACGTTGTCTATTTACTATTTTGTAATAGTCAATATAAATTTACTGATTTGTAATAGTATTCATTGACAGATGTCTTATCTAGTACTGTCAATATATAATATTTTAGTAATTATCATTATTATTTTGAACTTATTTATTTTTAGATTTCGAAATTAAATTATGAAAATATTTGTAATTTGTTATTAATAATCAGATTGAGACGGCTTCTTTTTGTCTCAAAGAATGTGTGATATGGGTGCCAAAGTTGACACATATTTTGAGACAACTGTTTTCAGTCTCAAAATATGCGCACTAAAAAGATATTGGCGCCCTAGTTGAAACGGAATTGAGACGGATGGTATCTGTCTCAAAATGTGCAAGAAGATTAGTTGTTGCCAATTTTGAAATAGATTGGAGACTGTCTTTTCCGTCTCAAATTACGTGTACTACAAAATGCCGCCAAATTTTTCCGCCAAATTAGAAACCAACAAAATCGGTTGCAGAAGTTAGCTCCCAATTGGTAAGTTTTGAGACGGATTTGAGATGCATATTTTCCGTATCTAAAAAGTTTTTTAGATACGGATTTTGAGACGGAAAAAATCAATTTTGAGACGGATTCTGCTTTATTTGAGACGAATGTTTCCGTCTCAGATGCCCAAATTTTTTGTTGTATCCTCATTTTCAAACGTCGAAGGATCAAGGTCGGTATCGTACTGCCGCTAACATCTCTCAGAGTAGACTAATCCCTAATAAGTCGAGAAAACCTATTCTAACATTAAAACACATAGATATGAAAGAAAATATAATATTAAATAATATGAATACTAATTCCAGGAATTAAAATACAGAAAGATACAGAAAGATATCCTAACAAACTTCCTAAAAATACGAAAATAAAATCTTAATAAATAGCAACTTGCTAAATATAAAATATTATTAATTAAAGAACTAATTAATATTAATAATAATAACGTCCATCAACTTCCGAAGTCATGATGCCTCTTCGGAAGAAGTTCGCGATACCCAAAGTCATGACATTATCCGAAGCTGAAGTTATGACGCCATCCAAAGACGAACTCCGACCCCCAAGACACGAACCGAACGCTTGACCCTGAAGTCAACTGATACCGTTGCGCTGATCCCTTAGCTTTTGGTCCTTTAATATCATCATCGTACTATCCAACCATTCAGAATCTTCGACCAGAAAACCTCCTGCATCACTTCTCTATATTCCCAATATTAAAAGAAGTTTTAAATCTATTGGATGGGAACGTCTCATAGAGCCTTCTGAGCCACTTGTGTACATTGACTTGGTCAAACAGTTTTACATGAATATGCTTGTGGGAATAAATGAAACTAGGGAAATATTCTTTACAACTCTAATTATGTTAAATTTTTTACTTCTTGATCAATAGAATGTGTGAAAGGATTTGTCTTTAAATACCAAAATGCCCATTCTTCCTTTTCGTTTTGTCTGACATTGAATTAGGCTCCTTATATACATATCATGTACTGTGCCTTTACATATGTTATTCTTCCTTGAGTGAATTTGATCTGATCTGGACTATATGTAACTAAATTTGTGTTAATTGTGACTCTGTCATCCATGAGTTCTTTTCCATGAGTGGCATCTTCAATAGTTGATGCCCAACAACATGTGTTTTTTTTTTGGGCGTGTTCAACAGTATGCAAACAATAGTATGCAATTTTTCTTGGCTCATTCTTAATTAATGCCAAACATTTTCACAAATGAAATGCTTTTAACTTAGTTAAATCACAGATGACACATATTTGATGTTGGACAATGTGAATGTTACTGTTGGTGAGAAAGAAGAAAGGTTGATGATGACTGGATTGCGTGCTGTGGTTGACATATTCTGTGTGAATTGTGGCTCGATTGTGGGGTGGAAATATGTAAGATTCTTTTTCATCAACTCAATGGCTTGATTTTTCTTTAAAAAAATTGTACCTATTAGTTATGTGGTAAAAATTATTTTTGGCAGGAGTCTGCGCATGAGAAGAGCCAAAAGTGCTAGGAAGGGAAATTTATTCTTGAGAGGTATCCAAATTTCTATAATTTTTCGGATTCTTTCCAAGTGTTTGCAGCATTTTAAATTGTGGATCCTTTATTTAAGCAGGTTCAAGGTATTCGGTCCTATTGGAAGCAGCTACTCAGGGATTTAGGAAGGTCACCCAGCTGGAAGTGATGTTGGTGAATGATGATGCTTGATTAGTGTCTTTGATTTTAGGTTCGACAAATTAGTTTAAAAACTGATCTACTGAAATTAGTTGTACATCCTTAGAAATTTCTTGTTCTTGTCCTGTCATGGTAGTTATTATCTTGTTTGGTATAGTTGCAATTACAGACCCGTTTTTAGAACGCGTCACTGATAAATACATGACAATATAAATTTAATGGTTTGTAATAGTATTCATCGACAGATGTCTTATCTAGTACTGTCAATATATAATATTTTAGTAATTATCATTATTATTTTGAACTTATTTATTTTTAGATTTCGAAATTAAATTGTGAAAATATTTGTAATTTGTTATTAATAATCATATTGAGACGGAATTGAGACGGCTTCTTTTTGTCTCAAAGAATGTGTGATATGGGTGCCAAAGTTGACACAAATTTTGAGACGACTGTTTTCTGTCTCAAAATATGCGCACTAAAAAGATATTGGCGCCCTAGTTGAAACGGAATTGAGACGGATGGTGTCCGTCTCAAAATGTACTAGAAGATTAGTTGTTGCCAATTTTGAAATAGATTGGAGACTGTCTTTTCCGTCTCAAATTACGTGTACTAAAAAAGGGCGCCAATTTTTTCCGCCAAATTAGAAACCGGCAAAATCGGTTTCAGAAGTTAGCTCCCCATGGGTAAGTTTTGAGACGGATTTGAGACAGATAGTTTTCGTATCTAATATTTTGATACGGATTTGAGATGCATATTTTCCGTATTTAAATTTTTTTTAGATACGGATTTTGAGACGGACAAAATCAATTTTGAGACGGATTCTACTGTATTTGAGACGAATGTTTCCGTCTCAGATGCCCAAATTTTTGGTAGTCTCCTCATTTTCAAACGTCGAAGGATCTAGGTCGGTATCGTACTGGCCGCTAACATCTCTCAGAGTAGACTGATACCTAATAAGTCAAGAAAACCTATTCTAACATAAAAACATATAGATATGAAAGAAAATATAATATTAAATAATATGAATACTAATTCCATGAATTAAAATACAAACAAAATAAAATTTAAAATTACTTACAACTATTGCCTCTGTCTTATGTGAGATATAATTACTGTCACCTTTCTTCTGGTGGGCATGTCACCAAAACTTTATGCAGGAAGGTGGGTGCTTAAGGTTAAGTCTCTCCCTGAATAGGCGTAAGACTGAGACCCTGTGCAGTGGGGTACACAACTCTACGATCTAGCTGTTGTATGCTGTGTCGACTTCTTTTTAAAAGGGAAGCCCTCCCAAATGCTTCACATTCACTCCCAAACCTCAGTGCCGATAAAATTAGGAGGAACATCTCTATGTGTTTGTCTGTCTTTCATCTTGTTATGCGCCTTCTTCTACTAGTATATGTTAGCTAGTTTCTAAATTTCGCATAAGAACGGTCATACCATGAGCTTCTTTCCCGTCCTTAAATCGGTAGTAGCACTGCACAAAACACATTACAATATTGATAAATAACATAAAGTTACATGTGAATGATAAAAAATAACATGAAAATGACATAAAGTAACATATGAATACCATCTTACCCGAAACTCATATACCATCTTACGCGAAACTCATCTATAATAAGTTGGTGTGTGCGCTCGTCCACATCCGCCCATCTAATCCAAGTGTTTGAGAATCGGTTGCGCACGATCCCAAGTAACGTGTTATGAGGAGTAACGTCTAGGATACTACACTTGAAATTAATACATTTGAAAATTCTAAATTATATATACATGCATCATTTTATATAAAACAAATGTTAAATGCTACAAACATAATCTAAAATAACATGTTACTCCCAACACGACATATATATATGAGGCTCCTGGGGTGGATTCCTTAGCAAGTCACGTGTTAGTCCTCTAGGAGTCCTACGCCGATCACCCATGCACGGCAATAGATGAATAAATTTATATAAATGAATATCCTGACGATAATATAAAAAAAACAGTAAGATGTTATTGTACCTAAATCTCTGTCCCACTCATCACTACCACGACCTGTACGACCACCGCGATCTCTGTGTGGAGTATGTGCCATATTTATGTAACTTTAAAGTCATAAACACAAATAGAAAACATTCTTAATAAAGATAATTTTGCACCTTAAATTAATAGAATAATATTAGTTACCAAATGGTTTACAACTACAAACTAAGTCTTCAATGCAAGAAAAATTACGTACATCTCCTGCTCATAAGTGGATCACTTTTGCGTTGAATCATTAAGTTTGCTTAGGCACTTGAGAGGTTGTTTTAATAAGACCACTGCGGCGAATGTCAGCGGTCAGGGGCAATGGAAACCATGGAGACAATTTCGAATAAAAAATTAATATTTGATTGGGAAACAAGGGTATAATAATAAATTGATACAAATAAATCCAAAAAAAAAAAGAAAAAAAAGAAAAATCGATAAAACAATATCTAGGCTAATCCTATATACTGTTATTATAAACCAGGGCTTTAAGTAAATGAAGCGGAATTTTCTCTTGCATTCGATCATGTTTGCATGTTGAATGTTCACTTTAACTCCAGGCTTGGAGAGTGTAAAGTGGGAATCAAAATCAAGTTATTTTTTCTTGTAGCAGTTGCACCATTGGATTCTTCCATGTCTACATCTTCTGGCTTCATATCATTGGGGAGTTTCCAGTCGAAGTAGTAGAGTAGTTGAGCCAATGGAAGCTCAATAGTTGCGGCAGCAAATGCGATGCCAGCACATACTCTCCTTCCCGCACCAAACGGGATATACTCGAAGTTAGTTCCAATGTAATCCATGGAGCCATTTTCGAATCTCTCGGGTATGAAACTATCAGCATCTACCCAGTGTTCCGGATCCCTTGCAATTGCCCAGGCGTTCACAATGACTTTAGTTCCTACAGGTATAGTGTATCCATCAATCTCACACTGCTTCCTGCATTCTCTAGGGACTAACAAGGGCACGGGTGCATGCAAGCGTAGAGTTTCTTTGACCACCAGCTTTAGGTAACCCAATCCTTGGATATCAGCTTCATATATTATCGTCTTTCCCTTGAGGGCTTGTCTCACTTCCGCTTGTGCCTTCTCCATCACTCTAGGATTTCTCATCAACTCCGACATTATCCATTGAAGTGTAGCTGAAGTACTATCAGTTCCGGCCGTGAACATATCCTGGAAAATTTCATGTGAAAGGTTTTCTGTTATTTATTGTATTGTAAAAAAAACACCAACTTCTCTACGTGATTTACCACAAGCTAGTTCTACGATATTAGAAACAATAGAAATTTAATTTGATGAACGAATGAATGCTTACCAAAGTGATGCCTTGGATGTCGTTGGACGTGATGGGAAACTCAAGGCGTTGACTCTCGTTGATTCTTAAAAGAACGTCAATTAGATCTTCATCTGCACCGTGTATATTTTGTTCCTTTCTGGTTGCCAACTTTTCTCTATGCTCGTTGATGATATGCCCAAAGATATGGTCAAGCTTCCGCCTCATGTCCTCCAACTTAGGCCTCATTCCAGTGATGTATTCAAGAAATTTCAATTTAGGAAATAAATCAGCCATAAAAAATCCAGAACCCCAATAGGCTATATCTTCAACCACCTCAATGAGTTCATCTTGATACTTGCATTTCTTTCCAATTGTCGCCCTACAAATTATGGCATTCGCCATTCCGGTTACCTTGGTACTATAATTGATAGGTGATCCTAACGACGATCGGATGGAGTCAATGAGTTGCCAAGACTCCTCCTCTCTAACATTGCTAAAGGACCGAACTTTATTGGCACTCAGGAGTTCCGATGTGGATATTTTACGCATTTGCCTCCAGTAATCACCATAGGGAGCCAAAACAATGTCTCTACTGTTGGCCAACATTATCTTGCCAAGTAGCATATCGGGCCTGTCCGCGAAGGCAAGATCATGGGTTTTTAGTACCTCTTTGGCGACTCGAGGCGATGAGACAACAATAGCAGGAATTTTACCAAGTTCTAGATGCATGAGAGGTCCATGTTTCCTCGACAATTCAAGGAGACCGCGATGCGGTATCGGATTTGAAGCAGCCACTTGCATCAAATTTCCAATCAGAGGTAGCTTCCATGGCCCTGGGGGAAGTTTATGAGCTGCTTGCGAGGATCTTTTCAATAACTTATTGATCAACAAAAATAAAAAGAGGATGCTGGCTAGGGAAGTACCGATGATAGAGAAGAGGGAATATTGGAACTCCATTATACTATTTGTTAAACCAATTGATTCAGAAATTCTGTGTACTTGTTTTTGTTGAAGATATTGCCATTTTATACTCGAATGGATTAGCCAACTTTCGAGTATTAAATTAAAACAAGAACAACTTTTTAGGTGGAGCTGCCTCTCGAGGAAACTTCAAAACAATCTGGTCCCTTTGAACATTCAAACTTGGTTGCTACAATAGATATAGTTTTTGAAGCAAAGTGGACCAAGGGAATTTTTCAAACTACGTAAATAAACGACAAAATCAAGTCATCACCATGACTTGACATGCGAGAATGCAATATTTGGTCACAAAGGTCTGTAATCAAGCCGCTTTTAAAATAAACACAATTTTTTAAGTTTTAAAAATAATAAATATCATAGGTTGATTCCAATATTATCACTCCAAGTTACCATCCAATTTTAATTTGGTCTTTTAAGTGACAAAAATCTCAATTGAATCCTTCACGTGACTAATTTGATTTAATAGACTACTCATGTGCTATTTTTTAAAGATCATGGAAATTTACGTCATTTTTGAATGACTCGATTAAGATTTTTGTCACTTAAAGAGTCCAAAGAGTATGAAAAAATGGAAGTTGTTTTGAAGGGTTAGCTAACTCGCTGGCCATGCATTTCATTTATATAAAAACTAGCTCAAAAGTGTTTAATATAGGATGTGCAAGGGTTTTTATTATTTTTGGGTTGTTTGACAATCAATATAATTTTACATTTGCAAATGTAGAGGAAAAAATTTGCACAACAATTCAGCAAAATCAATAAGAAAAATTGAGCCATAAGAAAACGTCATCCTAAAAAGAACTTTATTTTCATTAAGGTAAAGCAATTATTTAAATTTAAATTAATAACCCTACTAAAATAACAATCCGTTCATATATATCTAACAAAATATTAGACTTATTACTAATCATACCACAATATTTTTTATTTTTTTTATATTAGCTCACACTTTGAGAGGATATATTAGTACAACTACAAATGGATTACATACTCGAATATCAAGAATATCTCAATTCCTTACAAACTCATATGTCATCAATTTCTGTTGGTTTTTATATTTTGTAATTTTAATGATGACAATATGCTAAAGTATGAGTTATTAAATGGGCTGAAATTAACTCTGTAATGGTGTGTTGAAAATAATTAATAACTAGTTTAATATATGTTGATTCAATTTGTCCATGCTTGTTAGTTATTTAATGGATTGCATGTATTATATTTTGGGCTGATGGGTTGATTAAATAATATAATCTATTGCTTTGTATGGTGGCCCATTACGTGTCAGTCTTTTATGGAAACTGATATTGTTTTGTTGCTATATCTAAATCTGTTTGGCTATTAAACCAATTCAAATTCGAATTGGAGTATTTTAAGGAGATTGGAATTGGCGTTTAATTTAAAGTAAAAGGCAACAAGGTGGTTTCTAAACCTTATCATTGATATTCTATTTCCTTAATATTAGCCTGTTATATCTTTTAATTAATATGGCTAAGATATATCTTTCTAATATATGTGTTATCTGCTGTTTTATATATATATAGAAAAAGCAGTTTGTATAGGCAATAACCCAGTTGCTTCAATTTCCTTTTCCTGGGCATTGTTTTACATGTTTCCTATGTTTGCTGGTTTCTGTTTCCTGGGCAATGCCGCATTAGTAAAACATGCTTCCTCTGTTGGCTGTGACATTGGTTAAACATGTCTCATCTGTTGACAGCTTGATTACTTGCCCTGCCTTCTGCATTGTTAAACATGTTACTTCAGTTGAGGGTGTTTGAGATCGTTTGCGTAAAACGATTTTCGTGAGAAAATTATTTCCTTTTTAAATTATATTACTAATTATTTTGGTTGAATTATACATCTATCCGTCTAAGTTGTCAGCTAATTTTTAAGTGCCTCATCAATTAGCTATCTGAACACTTTCGTCGTTATAGTTGACATTTACGCTCAATTCTGTTCCTTGGGCTGATTTTTATCCAATTTTGAATCATGTGTTAGTCACGTACCCATTTTAATAATTAGTGTATAATTGTCTTTTGACAATATAAAATCTCACGTACCCATTTTAATAATAAGTGTATAATTGTCTTTTGACAATATAAAATCTCTAGAAAGCTGTACCAATGGACGAAACTAGTTAGTGATTTCCGCACCAAAAGGTGTTCTTCTAATTTGGTGGCTGAGATTTCTTTTAGATCCATATAATCAAGGCCACGTGGGATAATTATTGACACATAAGCTTCTTCTTTTTTCAACTCAGCTGCTTGCATGTCAAATTCCGTTAAAAGTCAACAGACTTAACGTAATTATAAACGTTTTGTTAGTAAACTAAAGTTCAGTGAGTTGACTATAAGAAAAAAAGTTCAGTGACCTATTTGTAAGTCGACCTATAATACAGTGACCTAGAAAGCATTTAACCCTGAGGAATTCCAAGTGGCGAGAAGTTGTCTATTTCATGAATTGGAGCCATATGAAGCGATGATTCATTCCTAGTAGAGAAGTGATCGTTCGTTCATCTAGAAGGTTGCTTAACCTGGAACTTTGTTCAATAGCTTAATGGCACTCCTTCGGGATGTTGTCATCTGTTATGATGGAACAGTGGGGAATGTCCGCAGTAATTCAATTAACTTATTATTCGAGTATAGAAAACAAATAGGAACTACGGCCCATATTTTTTTTATGCTGAGGAACCAGTTGGAGTATTAGCTGCAACTGTTATGTCGAATTTGCATACAAGGAAGTCCTCGACTCTTCTCCTAGTATTTGTTTTACATTATAACTTGAAGTTTCCATCTAATTGTGACAAGTTATCTTTCAGTAAGTGCATACTTTCATCTTTCTCCAATTTGTTGTATATATTTCGGAGATACTGCTTTGTGGAGTCAAATTCAAGAATAATTAGGTTTATCGCAGATTCATATTATACTTTAATGATAGAGATTGTGAAAGAAAGTATTTTCCAAAAAAATGTTGATATTTGGTTACAAAACATTCGAAATAAGTCGGTCTTAAGAATACTGCATTTGAGTTATTATAGAGTATGTTCTCTCTTTTATTTATTTTAATTAAATCATTTTTATTCTTTTTTTAATTAAATCGTTGTCATTTGAGTATATAAACATATATATCTTTCAATATTTTATATAAACATCTTGACGATATTATATTCTGTGAACAAACAGATTGCTACTTCTCATTCATTATAGATTCAAGACTAGCACGATAAAGCTTCCCCCCAATACTCCTTGAAAAGTGTAAAAGTTGGTTTGTCCCACCTCTCCATAAAATCGGGAAACAGCCTCGGTTATAAAGCCTTAGGCCTTTCAGCTGTTACTCTTGTTTTTGCAAAATCAACTGCCATAGAGTGAATGGTTGTCAACTATGACATTTTTTACTCAGTCTTATCTGACTCAAGGTCTGCATGTACTAAATGTGTAGTAGAGATTGTACCAAAGGTATCATTGATCAGATAATTATTCAACAAAGAACTTTTTTATTTCCTGCAAAATTAGAATTATTAGGAAATATGAGAGACAATGGGAGAGTTGCATGAAATTCAACAGTTCCCAATAAGTGGTTCAATTAATTCAAATGTACTTCCTCTTGAATTCTTGAATAAAGTGGTTAAAGCTGGGAGGAGATTAGGATCAGAAGTTGCAGATCGGAATTGGGCAGAGAAGAAAAAGCGAGCTGCGGAGCATTAAAGAGATAGTGAATTCTAATAACATGACTTCACTTATTTCTTGATTTAGTGGAGAAAATTATGATTATTGGAGAGACAATATGATTTTATTGCTCAAGTCAATGGATCTATGGAATATTTTGGATGAAGGATATGAGGATACAGAAAACGAAGATGCTTTTACACAAGCGCATAAAAATAATTTGAAGGAAAATCGAAAGAAGGACAGCCAGGCGCGTTTCCAAATTTATCAAACAATTGAGATGTCGATGTATGAAAGAGTTGCTAAAGCTAAAAGTTCAAAGGAAGTCTGCGAGATTATTCAAGTTACATACAAAGGTGTGGAAAAGGTAAAAAAAGTACGCCTCCAAACCTTAAGAACAGAATTTGAAAAATTAGAAATGAAGGAGAATGAAAGTATTTCAGAATATTTTACAAGAGTTAATTCAGTTGTAAATCAAATGGCATCCAATGGTGAAGTTTTAGATGATGAGAAGTTGCAAAAATTCTTCGTAGTTTACCATCAAAATTTGATTATGTTGTGGTAGCTATTGAAGAATCAAAAGATCTATCATCTCTTACTATTCAAGATTTGCAAGGGACCTTGAAGGCTCATGAAGTAAGGATAAATCAAAGAAATCTTTCTCCTCTTCCTGATCAAGCTCTTAAATCCCAAGTTTCATTTACGGGAGGCTGTGGTTTTCACTATGGTCGTGGTCATGGTGGTAATGATAACTTCAGAGGTAAAAACTTTCATTTTCAAGGAAGAGGGAGAGGTTATGTAAACAAAAATGATTCAAATGAAGGTGGAGAAAATATGATAAAAAACTTTCAAAGAGGAAGAGGTCGTGGTTATCAAAGAGGTCGTGGCTATCAAAGAGGAAGTGGCTATCAAAAAGGAAGAGGTCGTGGCTATTTCGAATGTTACCATTGTCATAGACCCGGTCATACATAAAAAGAATGTCGTTTTAGAACAGAGGGAACACAAAATGAGACCAGATTGATGCATGAAAACAAAACTGATGAAAAAGATGTGCAGGATACTCCGTTGCTGGCATTTCAAGGTGATGATAAGGATGATGTTTGGTATTTAGACAGTGGTCCAAGCAAACATATGATCGAAAAAAATAACTTATTTTCAGACTTGGTTAAATCTAACCATGGACAGGTTAAAATTGGAGATGACAGAGCCTACAAAATACAAGGTGTTGGTGAAGTTATTTTTCAAACAAAATCTGGAAAAGTGGAGAAGATGTCTAAAGTTTATTATGTTCCTGGTTTAAAAAATAATTTGCTTAGCACTAGTCACCTTTTGAAGAAGGGGTTTGATATTCATTTTCATGATAATGCTTGTTTTTTGTCGAAGAGAAATCAGCTGATAGCAACAATTAGAGTAACTTCAAATAATCTTTTTCCTATAAAACTTCAGGTTGCTAACATTTCTTGTTTAACTACTATTGATAAAGGAATTTCCAAGTTGTGTCATGACAGGTATGGTCATTTAAATTATGACAGCCTAAAATTGCTAGCAGCAAAGAAGATGGTTGAAGGACTTCCTCAAATTAATCAAACAAATCAGATTTTTGAAGCATGTCAACTTGGAAAACAACATAGAGAACCGTTTCCTCAAAAATCTTTGTGGAGATCAAAAAGGCTGTTGGAATTAGTTCATTCAGATTTATGTGGACCAATGCCAATTACTTCTCATGGAGGTATAGGGGTGAAAACGAGTCGAATCTCAGCGAACACTCTAAAGCTCAGATTCGGCTCGACTCGAAAAAATTGAGCTCGAATTCGACTCGAATTTGATAAAGAATTTCTAATTTTGCGTCAGGTTCGACTCGGATCATTACTCGGACCTACTCGGCTCGTAAGTACTCGACTCATTTACAAAACGAGTTACTCACGAGCCTTCAAATCGAGTTTCGAATATGAACCATTTCGCTTAATACTGAACCACTACATACTAAATTGATTATTGAACTAATGTTTATATATAAAAGTCTTTTACTTTTATTTATGTAAAGAAATTACAAAGAATGTAATAGAAATTGACAATCAATTCACTAATTTATTCAAGTACAAGCTTACACAATTTAATACTACACTTTATAAATTATAAAGATTGATACAAATATCACATATTTAGCTTATTAGTATGGATCAGACCAGTATTCGAATATGATCCATCGAGTATGGTTCGAGAAAAAATGAAATACTCGAACCCTAATCTGAGCGAATACTGGTATACTCGAATTCGACTCGTGTATCATTAAACAGAAAACGAGTATGGATCATATTCGACTCGAATCAACTTCGAATTCGAGCTTTGGATCATATTTTCGAACCGATCTCGAGTCGAGTATCGAGCTACTCTGCTCGGCTAACACCCCTATGGAGGTAACAAATATTTTATTACCTTTGTTGACGATTTCTCAAAAAAAGTTTGGGTTTATTTTCTCAAAAAAAAATTTGAATCGTTTCAAGCTTTTAAGGAATTCAAAGCTGAAGCTGAAAAAATTTTTGGTTCTCAAATTAAAACAATAAGAACCTACAGAGGTCGTGAATATATATCTTCCAATTGAGAAGTATTGCAAAAATGATGGAATAAGGCATGAATTGATAGTAAGGCATACACCACAACAAAATGGTGTTAGTGAAAGAAAAAATCAAACCATCATGGAAATGGCAAGATGCATGCTGAAAATGAAAATGCATAAAGAGTTTTGGGCAGAAGTTGTATCCTGTGTTGTTTACTGGATTAAAAGGTCTCCTACAAAAAGTTTGAACAATTGCACACCTCATGAAGCATGGTTTGGATTGAAGCCAAAAGTCAGTCACCTAAGGACTTTTGAATGTGTGGTTTATGCACACATTTCGGATGCATTGAGGAACAAATTGGATGATAAAGCAGAAAAGTATATTTTTATCGGCTACAGTGAAAGGAGCAAAGCTTACAAGTTGTACAATCCAGTGACGCAGAAGATAGTGATTAGTCGAGATGTTCGATTTGATGAAAATTCTTCATTTAATTCAGGAGTTGATTTTCATGAAAATTTGCCAAGTTTTTGTGATACTAATGATGATTCTCAAGATAAAAGTGAGCCTATTTCTCCAAGATACTCTTCTCGTGGAAACTCCCCCGAGTCCCCTCAAAGAACTCCTCAAAGAAGAACAAAGAGCTTAAGAGAAATTTATGAGTCAACCGAGCAAATTGATCTGGATGATACTGTATTTTTTGCTTTCTTTGCAGGAGAAGATCCAATTTCTTATGATGAAGCATAAAAAGAAGAAAAGTGGAAACAAGTCATGAAAGCCATTGAGAAAAATGAAACGTGGGAGTATTAGTTGCAACTGCTATGTCGAATCCTGCATACAAGGAAGTCATCGATTCTTCTCCTAGTAGTCATTATTCATGGGGGATGATGAAGGTATTTATTTTACATTATAACTTGAAGTTTCCATCTAATTGTGACAAGTTATCTTTCAGTAAGTGCACACTTTCATCTTTCTCCAATTTGTTGTATATATTTTCGAGATACTGCTTTATGGAGTCAAATTCAAGACTAATTAGGTTTATCGCATATTCATATTATACTTTCATAATAGAGATTGTGAGAGAAAGTATTTTTTAAGAAAATACTTATATTTGGTTACAAAACATTCGAAATAAGCCGGTCTTAAGGATACTGCAGTTGAGTTATTATAGAGCACATTCTCTCTTTTATTTATTTTAATTAAATCATTGTCATTCTTTTTTTTAATTAAATCGTTATCATTTGAGTATATAAACATATATATCTTTCAGTATTCTATATAAACATCTTGACGATATTATATTCTGTGAACAAACAGATTGTGACTTCTCATTCATTAATTATAGATTCAATACTAGCACGATAAAGTTTCCCCCCAATACTCCTTGAGAAGTGTAAAAGTTGGTTTGTCCCACCTCTGCATGAAATCGGAAAACATCCTCGGTTTAAAAGCCTAAGGCCTTTCAGTTGTTACTCCTGTTTTTGCAAAATCAACTGTCATAGAGTGAATGGTTGTCAACTGAGCCATTTTTTACTCATAGTCTTATCTGACTCAAGGTATGCATGTACTAAATGTGTAGTAGAGATTGTACCCAAGGTATCATTGATCAGATAATTATTCAACAAAGAATCACAATATTTTCTGCAAACTCAGACTTTTTGGGTTCAAACTGGGGCGCTGCAGCGCCAGTGAGCAGTATTGACCCGAAAAATTTATTTTAATTATACAATTTTGAAAATGTTGATAAAGAGTAATATTATGACTGATAAATTGTTTATTTTGTCATATTGTGGTGTTATAGTACCAAGTATGAAAAATATTACTAGCAATTAATAATTTATATGATAAATTGAAGAGTTATGGTTTAACCAAATAGTTGAACTTAAGACTATAAGTCATATATGAAATAGATACTTAATTATGTACTGAGTACATGTAGTAACTAATTATGTCATGATGACATGTGTATAGGATATTGAGAATCAAGTATACGATTTAGCTTACATGCAAGGCAAGTTTTCAAACCCCAATCGTTAATTGAGTTGTCCTATCTTACTTACAATTAACCAAGTCTTAATCTTGCTCTTATGTATCCCAACTTGATTACATTCATGCAAGTTATTTAACCTTTGCTATTTTATTATTAAACAAAGTTTACTTTTCGCTATCATGCTATACTTTTAAGATTTCACAAGTTACTTGATCTTTTATTAAGCTCTTGAATCCTATTTATGCTCTATGATTCAAACCATTGAACAAAGTTCCTAAATTGTCTCCTTATTGTCAACGGATGTAACCTTAGCTTATTATCATTGTTCAAGAAATGTTTATTTTACTTTTCAATACTTACCAGTATTCCTAAAGCATGATTTTGATGCGTGATGTTTAATCACTTATAAGCCATGGTTATTTCATATTTCGTTATCAAATCCTTGAATAGTTATTACACTTTTGATTCAATTAATCCTTAGTTGATGTTCGTAGAACTCTAAATTATTTTGAAGCTTATCCAAACCAAACTTACTTTGGTGCGGACTTGTATTCTAAATACTGAGATGAACAACCCTATTATAGGGGATAATTTACTCGAAGCATTTAGATGTTTGTGCACAATACATAGTACGAAGGGCTGATCCCCCTAAGTACGAGAAGTCCCTACAGTCTTATGACTGTTTAGGCTTAAGTTGAAAGAATACTTATAACCTTGGACATAGTTCGTGGTCTTGTGACCCTCAGATATATTTCAAATTTTGTTTTCAGTTCTTGATTATCATTGATAGAGAATATTATTCGGTTCTATTGAGCCTATTCATTTGCAGTTATTATGTTGCTATTATTCATTATCATTTCAAGTGAGCATTTGTTTTGCTCACTCTTGCATATATAATTATTGCAGCTAAAGTTGAGAAGGTTGATGAACCAACCACTAGCAAAGGGAAAGGAAAATTGAACAAGTGTTGAAGACTTGTAAAATTTTATTGACTTTTATGATGTCAGACTTTATTTTAAATGTTGTGATGTAATTATTTACTTTTCCGCATTTGATGAATGTTTAAGGTTAGACAACCTGGGATTTTATTGATGATGTAACCCTTTAATGGGAAAGTTTATCGTTTAAATTTTATTGTATTTTGGTAGTTAAAAATGAATGTTTAGTCAGTGAGCACCAATCTTGTGGGAATGAAGTACCCATATTTGGGGGTGTCACATTATATATTCAGGTGTTAAGGATCACCCAAAACAACCCTCTTTTGGCTTAAAAATGTGATTTTTAACAAGTCTAAGGCTCAAAACAGTTTATGCTTGTTTTCTTTAGTTTGCTTAGTTTACTTATGCGATATTATAACTATTAAAATTTGCTTATATGACCCAGGTATGGTGGTGCTTTATTTTGGTGTTAATTTATTGCTATTATAAAGCTTACATTTTATGGTTTTAGACATGAAAATTGAGTAACATTCACTATGAACCTCAACTAAGTTCACTACATGAAAAAGGCCTAACACCGACCGCACTTGCGGTCACTGATATGCGGTCGCTGATAAGCTTTTTTGTTGTAGTGGTTAAGGAACAACTTTTAAATGATATTTATGGACATTGTAAGTACATCATACTGTCTAATAACCTCATTAGCTAAAATTGGCCTTAATAGTTCCTATTCTAGGATTTTAAGCACTGTTTTGGCATTTATTCAGAAATAGTCCCAAACTAGGACTCAAGGGACATTTAAGCCCTTAAACAAACTTTAAACCATCATTAAAACTTAATACAATATACATTAGCATGCTTGTCCAAGTTAGTTCAATTTCTAATAATAAAACAGTCCTTACTAGGTTTTATAAATATAAATTAGTTATACTCTACCATAACAGTCCCAAGTATTCAAAACCTTAAGTATTATCACATCATATATTTACTATATATACTATATTCATGCTTTAGAATACATAGATGTAATGCCTAATGTTTTTTTTAAAACAGTACTCTATAGGCTTTTGGGTTCATTACATATCCCACACATTATCTCAAGTCATGCCATGATATTTTCAGGAATCAAATCCCATCTTACAACATAGTTTTCAAAACATAGAATATGATTTTCTCGGCTACTTTGGGGGTTTTTACAAATGCCTATCCTGCTCCAATGGTTATCCAAATTAGACAGGAATATTGACCACATATCAGGTATTTAGTTCTTCTTTCATTGGTTTGGAAACATCAACTTACAGTATTCAAATTTGAGACTCAAAGTGGGGGTTTGCAGATGATTCTTTAGTTGAGCTCTATGATTGTGGAGTTGCACTCTACGATCGTGGAGTAAGGTACTCTACTATTTAAAATGAGTTCTTTTCATATATAAAACTATCATAACATGTAAGTTATACTACAACATGGCATATTTAAGCATAGAAGCATATTTGAGGCATTCATCTCAATATATGAGCAAGTAGACATGATTTGGATTTAAATTCATAGCTAGTATGTCTTGACACCAAAACAGTCCTTACATTAGAATTTTATCTAACAGTTGGTGATCATTAGTTTTATTTACATAGAACAACTAGTTTCCTATCCAATTTCCCCAGCCTTTTGGCTATTGATTTATTAAGATCTTTATGTAATGCCTTAATCTATACAAAGCAATAATCACAGCAACACTTAAACTTTCTAACAGTTGACATAGCAGACAAAATCAACATAGCAGTCAACAAATCCATATAACAGCCATATACCAGCTTTAAATAAGAAAGGGGGTAGTTTAACCTTACCTTTTCCTTAATTTAAAAGTGAGAGTTGACTCGGTTGGTAAGAGGAAAAATTGTCTGTCTTAACTACTACTTCTCTGCCTTATCTTTGTCGAAGCTCTTTCTTTCACTCTAATTGTTACTATCTTTAAGAACCTCAATACTTTGCTATAGGTGGCTGATTTCGGGTATTATGTTTGGCCATATATGGCCGAGCTTTTCTTATCTTCTAATCAGTCTACTAGACCCCTACGAGGTTCATCCCCTTCTTCTAACTGAAACTACTTGGCCCCTACATTGACCTCAGCCCTCTGGCACAGCTTCTGGCAGTCTACTTGACTCCTACCATTGCTCCCTATATGCAGCCCCTAACAGACTCACCCATCTTTATTAGCCTACACAACCCCTAAGAGGAGTGTCACTTCTCAGCCATTCTACTGCCAGTTATTCTCACTAGCTCCGCAACTAAATTGCAACTAACGGTTGGTTATCAATTCACTGACTTGCATTGTTACAATGGAGATCAACTCTCTTACTCTTCTAGGTGGGCTGCCGAATTGGGCAAAGAGAAGAGACTGTCAATGGCTTTGCTTTAGGCTTAATGAAATAACTTATATACTTAAGAACTAAAAAGGCTTGCAAGCTAAAAAGGCTGCTCATTAATAGATTAAATAGTCCCCTTATAATACTCAATGAGGCTGCCGAATTGGGCCAAATACTAGGCAGGGACTAGTTACATCTTTGAGCTCATAATATTATTCTCGTACAATAAGATAATCACACTGCAAGAAAAAAGCCTAATTTTGACGGAATTCTCCCTCGCAATTAAGCCTATTCAATCGAAAATAGAGTATTTCTGGCGGAATATTCAGTCGGAACTTTAGTCGTATATATACGCGTCGAAGGTAAAATCCGTCAAAAATTTCGTCGAATCTATCTTATCTTCGACGAATTTATCTCCGACGAAATTGCGTCGGACATAAGACATCTACGACTGAATAAGTAGGACGAAACTTTCCATCGAGTATAATAGACCTTATTTTCGACGAACCTATTCCCTCGGAAGTAACCAATTTCCGACTGAAAATTAAAATAAACCGGTATTTATTAAAATTGGCTTATTATTAACTTCGACGGCTTTTTCGTCAGAGATATATTAGTTCCGACGGACATATTCCCTCGGAAGTAACTTATTTCCGACTGAAAATTAAAGTATCCCGGTATTTATTGAAAATTGGGTGCTTATTAAATCCGACGGAAAGTCCGTTGGAACTACCTTATTTCGTCGAACTTAACCGTATTTTTTTTAATGCAGTTTTGAAACGTTCAGTTTCCAGGTGTTTAAACCCATTTATATACCTATAACCTGTCACAACCCAATACACAGTAATATAAACCTGTAATTCACATTCAAATATTCAACGTAATATCCATCTTCAACGTACTCATTATCATTCACATACATTCACATTCAAATATCCACCAAAACATAATCTTCAACTCATTATCATCAACACTACTGAGCTAACCAATTACAAATATAAGCTAATGTTCCATAAATGATAAACAATATAATTTACAATACTTGTACAGACGCAATTAGACACTACAATATATACAAATGTTCTACAATAACATTGAATATAAATGAACTATAAACTTGTAAAAGTATCATCATCGGGCGGAGGTGAACGACGCTGCTTTGGTGTATGAAAATCAGCGTCGTGCGCCTACTCGTCATCGCCAGTCTGCTCTCCATCGCCACCCTGTTGATAGAATCAAAAATATAAATCATTAGTCTGTATATATATATATATATATATATATATATATGTGTGTGTGTGTGTGTGTGTGTGTGTGTGTGTGTGTGTGTGTGTGAATACCTGAGTAGGTGGGGGCAGACGAAAAGCCTTAAATTTCTTGCTTTATTTTTTGGACAACTTTGTTCTTGTATAACTTGAGAGCAGACAGTTGATGCATTCCACAAAAAAATAAAATGTAGAACGTAATAAAAGGGAAATAGAATAGAAACTGTTATTATATATATGCATAAAAAGTTTTTCTTGTAACCAACAGTTTAGTTAGTATTTTTAAAGTTGATTTGATGGGAGAGGGATGCACTTATTGGTTCCAATTGGCTAAAAGGTAATTAATTATAATATCTTCGATCTATAACTATCTGGAAAATGTTAGTTAATTTAATATATATGGGTCCCAATTTTATTTTATTTTTCAGCCGAAGTCGTTTTTTAACTGTCGATGTCTAAAATTTATTAGTTGTTAGGTTTGGACAACTTATCAAAATTCCAATTTCAACAATATAAACAAGAAGAATAGGAGAAGACTAAGCCAATTCCAATTCCAATTAAACCACAAATTTCAGAAATATCATACAAATTTCAGAAATATTATAACTTTCAGACATTTAAAAATACTTTTATTTAACAATTTGCAACAAATTAACCCTAAAAATCTAATGTTTTGCAGAAAACTAACCTTGAAATTGAATTAATATGCAAACTAAAGGAGAATAACCGACGGTGGTGCCTGGTGGTGGCAGTGATGGTGGTGGAACCGACGGTGGTGGTGGCGTCTGCTGGTGGTGGAACATGCAATGATGGTGGTGGAACCGACAGTGATGGTGGTTGTGGCAATGGTGGTGGTGGAACCGATGAGGGTGGTGGTGGAACCGGTGGTGTTGGCCGCGGTGGTGGTGGTGGAGATGAGAGCAGTGAGAGAGAAGTGAGACTGAGAGAGAGAATGAAGTGAGAGAGAGCTTAACGTGAGAGCGAAATGAGAGAGAGAGAGAGAGAGAGCAAAGTGAGAGAATAAGGGGCGGCTGGGAAAGACGTTCTGATTAATTAGGTTTAAATATTATTTTCGATGGAATTTTCGTCGAACTTAACTCTGTCGTAATTAAGGTATCTTCGACGGCTATTCCGTCGACCATAAACACTATTCAATCGAATATAAGGTTGGCGCTGGCGGGAACATTGGCGCCAATGGGATACATCTATTTCTAACGAACATCCATCGAAATTAAACCAGTTTCGACTTAATTATGTTCGACCGAAAAATCCATCGGAATAATAATTATCTTCGAGGGAATATGTCCGTCAAACTTAGCTCCGTCGAAATTAGCCGGTTTTCTTGTAGTGTCATTAATACTAATATTAATGTAGCACATTTACAAACACCCATAGCAATTCTAATAGGGTCCAATTATTAAATCTGGACACTCATACATATGCATTTTATCCACCACATTTATTTAAACACATACATCATTAAAATGATGGTTTCATGTAATTTAATAACTTCATGTATTACACACCATTTACCTTATTTAGCAATAAATAACATTATTGAATGAGTATAATTATATCATAATTAATATAATTATTTCTTTGAACACATAGGTAGCTTCATGTCAAGAATCTTTTTTAATTAAGCCATGTTGGCTTTTCTTTTTATTCTTGATATTTAAATATCATTAAAATAAGGTAAATTCAATTTACCTCCTTTACTATACATAATCTTGAGATACTTAATAAATTATTAAGTAGTAAATAATTCTAAGGTCACAACAATTAAGTGTAAATAAATAAATAAATAAATTTATAATTAAATTTTGACATAATAATAACTAAATATTACATAGAATTTTCTGAGTCATTACAGGAGAGAGCTAATTTTGATTTTCCAAGCTCTACGAAGATCAAGTAAGAAGAAGAAGCAAGAA
This sequence comes from Panax notoginseng, assembly GCA_016801055.1. NCBI lineage: Eukaryota > Viridiplantae > Streptophyta > Magnoliopsida > Apiales > Araliaceae > Panax > Panax notoginseng. The sequence goes on from CM029020.1 coordinate 193,813,274, forward strand.
CAAGAAAGAAGAAACAAAAGGTAAATCTAAAACCCTAACTTCCATTCATCTCTTTAAAGCTTTATAAATTAGCTTGTTGATGGTGGTTGTGGTTTATGATGTAGATTATATGATTAAACCATGTAATAATGCAAGCAAATGAAAGAAAATGAACCTATGCGTAAAGGATGGAAAACAAACAATGTTGGAATGTTAGTGGGCTGTTTTGGGACCATTTTGCTATGATGTCTCAAATCTAAAAATTAAGTTCTAGGGTGTCATGTTATGCTCTTATGAGTCATGAACATCACCCAATTGGAACCGAAGTAAAAGCTTTTTTTAACGAACCCATGGCGAATTTTTAAGTAAAACTAGTTAAAAAATTAAAAACTGAATTAGTGTAACCCCTGATCCTTGAGCAGTTTTCTGTTTCAAATGGTTTGCTGGTAGTTTTTTTTTTGGGATTATGTAGTACAATAATATCTAGGTAGTAGAAACCAAATACACATTAGTTAGTGTAAGAGCATGTGTTAACCAATACACAATAATATTTTACAGTTTTTGAATAAAGATTGAACTAGTAAGAGAATCCAGCAGAAGGATTATAAATCAATGATTAGATATATAAAACCATAATTATATTGGTATCAAAGTTAACTAGCTATCACTTCAATTAAAAAAAAGAGTTAAGTCAAAAGTAATGGTAATTATGCCACAGATACTAAATCAAAAAAAGTATGATTCTAAGAAAGGGAGAAAGAAAAATAAACATACAAAACTGTATGAATTATACAAGCATTGGTATCCAAGCAATAGATATGGTTAAGACCAATTTAGATCATTTATTACTAATCAAAAACTTTACTACTATAGTAATCATATTCTTATATTTCTAGAAGGGGAGGGATCGAATTGGTGCCCCGCGTTATCCCCTCTCTTTACTACTACTGTTTGTTAGAAATTGAAAGCCAAAAGTGGAGACTGCACCAACTCAATTGACATGAATTAATTTGAAGTGGACAGTCGGCAACTTTTATCAACACACTTTACTTTCTCTGTGTGTATATTTATGGCAAAACTATGTTTTTCACCACTAAACTTGACACGTTTTATTTAATACATCATTAAACTTTTAATTTTTTGAATTACATCACTGAACTAATTATTATTTTACAATTAAGCCATTCCGTTAAAAAATATTGACAGACGTTAAATAATTGCTGACATGGCGCTGACTTGGCAAAAAAATAAAAAAATAATGCTGACGTGGCAAAAAAACATAATACTCATTTTAAAGTTTTAAAAATAACAAAAACATAATAAAATAAAACAGATTTTTTTAAAAAATATATTTTTTAACAAAAAACCGAATTTTTTAATAAACATAATTTTTTTTAAAAACATATTTTTTTTTAAAAAATATAATTTTTTTAAAAAAACGTAACTTTTTTTAAAAAAACATAATTCTTTTAAATAAACAGATTTTTCAAAAACATAATTTTTTTAAAAAAATAGATTTTTTAAAAAAAACATAAATTTTTTTAAAAACGTAATTTTTTTAAACAACGTACTTTTTAAAAAAAACATAATTTTTTTTAAAAAAACGGAACTTTTTAAAAAAAACATTTTTTTTTAAAAAACAGATTTTTTTTCAAAAAACAGTTTTTTTTCAAAACGTATTTTTTTTAAAATACGTAAATTTATTAAAAAACGTCATTTTTTTCAAAAAATAGATTTTTTTAAAAAATATAAATTTTTTAAAAAAGCATAATTTTAACATAAAATTTTAAAATCAGTTTTTTTAAAAATTATGTTTTAAAAAAAGTTCTGTTTTTTTAAAAAAATTATGTTTTAAAAAAAAATACGTTTTTTAAAAAATTTACGTTTTTTTTTTAAATTATGTTTTTAAAAAAAAAAACTGTTTTTTTATCAAGTTGATATTAAATTTGTTTATTTTGTTATATGAATTTGATGCACAATTCATTTTAAAATTTAATATCATTCCTTTTAAAAAACACAATTCATAATTTTTTTTAAAAATCAGATTTTTTTTTAAAAAAAACAGATTTTTAAAAAGTATAATTTTTTTAAAAAAACACATTTTTTTAAAAAAAACATAATTTTTAAATTTTTTTTTTAAAAACAGTTTTTTTAAAAAAACAGATTTTTAAAAAAAACGGATTTTAAACGTAATTTTTTTTAAAAAACAGATTTTTTAAATTTATGTAAAAATTATGCTTTTTTTAAAAAATTATGTTTTTTAAAAAAATCTGTTTTTTGAAAAAAATGACGTTTTTTAATAAATTTACGTATTTTAAAAAAATTAAGTTTTGAAAAAAAATCTGTTTTTTTTTAAAAAAATTTGTTTTTTTTAAAAAGTTCCATTTTTTTTTATAAAATTATGTTTTTTTTGAAAAAATACGTTGTTTAAAAAAATTACGTTTTAAAATTTTTTTATGCTTTTTTTAAAAAATTATGTTTTTAAAAATCTGCTTTTTTTAAAAAAAATCGGTTTTTTTAAAAGAATTATGTTTTTTTAAAAAAGTAACATTTTTTTAAAAAAATTATATTTTTTTAAAAAAAATATGTTTTTTTAAAAAATTATGTTTATTAAAAAAATCGATTTTTTATTAAAAAATATATTTTTTAAAAAAATCTATTTTATTTTATTATGTTTTTGTTATTTTTAAAACTTTAAAATGAGTATTATGTTTTTTTTTGCCACGTCAGCATTATTTTTTTATTTTTTTGCCAAGTCAGCGCCATGTCAGCAATTATTTAACGTCTGTCAATATTTTTTAACGGAATGACTTAATTGTAAAATAATAATTAGTTCAGTGATGTAATTCAAAAAATTAAAAGTTCAATGATGTATTAAGTAAAACGTGCCAAGTTTAGTGGTCAAAAACATAGTTTTGCCATATATTTATATACTGCTTGCCTGCTTATCATTCATATATCAAAAAAGACTCTCATTTACAAATATTATGAATTATTATTTAATAATGATGGTATATATAATAGTAAAATTATAATGACAAAAATAATAAAACGGTGTTATTTTATATTGGTATCTAAAGAAAAGACTTATCTTTTATAGAACAGAGAAATTAACAGAAGAAATTTTCTTTATGAGAATTGATATTTCTATACGTAAAAGATATATTTTTAATAGATTCTCAAATTAATAGGAATTAGTCTTACACCTATATGCATATAGGTATATATATCTATATACTCCCTCTGTTCCTAAAAGATTGTCGTTTAAGGTTAATGCACATAGATTAAGGAATATAATTAATACCTAGCGAAAATACTATACTACCCTTATTAATTGTCTCAACCAATTACTAAGATTATAGCATTGAATTGAATAAAAATCATTGGGAATGGAAGAAAGCTTTAAATAAGGGTAAAGTAGGAAAAAAATAACTAATGTGTATTGATAAACTCAAAACGACAATCTTTTTGGAACAAAAATTACTTCCTAAAACGACAATCTTTTAGGAACGGAAAGAGTATAAAACTTGGAGAAATATCTAACTTATAAAAATAACAATATATAGATAACCCTATGTAAAGTGTACACATGTTGATGTGTCAAAGGTAAATTATATATATATATATATATATATATATATATATATATATATATATATATATATATTGAATATCTCTAAACAAGTGTTGAAACATTTAATATTTTGTATTGGGTATATCAATGGTCATTAGAAATCTCTATAGTTTTATTCTTCTAAGCTAAGTATTTTAGAATGCTCTTGTAATCCTACAAATGCCAATGGTTGTAATCACTTTTATGTTTAAGAGAGAAATAGTAAGAACAAAAGTTCAGTTTATATAAATCACTTTTCTCCTTCTTTGAGACTACAAATTGGTATAAGAGCTAGTTAAAAAAAATAGAGGATCCGGAGTCTCAATTGGCAACTAAAAAGGAGAGGAAGTCTCATGCTTTATGTAGTGGTGCATGTACGGATTATAAAGCTGAAAACTTTTGAAGCCTTATTTTAAAGAAACAAGTTTTGTTATTCATATAAGTGGCGGGTCCTACATTATAATAAGGATCAGAGGTTCTGTCTCCTGTAATTTTGTAATTAAGCACACCTAGAGGGGGGTGAATAGGTGTAAATACTCAGAAGTGATCTACAGTGGCCAATTTTTAAAGTTTACTATAACATGCTATAATCGGACGGTCTAACCCTATCCGTATTAGTTATATTCTTTGTCTGTTATAAACGGACAGCTAATACCTGTCCGTATTAGTATAAATTTTTTTGACTTAAACCAAAATTGCAGAATAATAAATCTAAAAACAGAAACAAAAGTAGTAAATCACACCAAGATTTTTACGTGGTTCAACTCCTATCCTCTAGTTTAGTAGCCTAATCCACGTCCAATACCAACTAGTATTGAAGACTCTTTTTCTTAAACTTAATACAAAATTAAATACAATAAAAAGAACTCTCTGTTCAAATAAAGCTTTCCACTACGATGGACACCTCTGCCCCCGTTGCACCACTGTAACCTTTCTCACCACTAAGACATTTGCACCTCTTCAACCTTGAAAGCTCTCTATGAACAGACCCTATCTACTGCTAGATACACCAAGCCCAATAAGACTAGAGCTCAGATTTTGTTACAAGAAATATATGATTACAAAGAACTCTTATTTCCAGCCAACAAAGAATTAATTAAATAACAAGACTTGCTGGAAATAAACTTTGATAGCTCTCTATTGAAATATCTTTGTATAAGACAGATGCTTGCTTTGATTTTACTGAACTGATGTATCCAAGTCTCTGTCCCTGATATAGCCAATAAGAAGAATATATATATAGAGAGAGAAGGAACTAACGGCTATGGAATTTGTTAGCAAAGAATACATAGCTGATAAATCTCTTTAGCCCATGCAGTTGACCAACGGATATAATATGAATAAGTTAGCATGAAAAACTCAATCAGTTGGTATATCATAAGATTTTTTCAATTAAAGAGTCCAAAAGATATAAGATATCAATTAATAAAGATATAATATCCAAATCATATATCAGATAGCTAAAATAAAGGAGATATAGTTTAACATGATTGCTTAGTCAACTCATTTAAAAAGACTCCTTTCCAATTTGAATAGCATAATATAAGGAGAGAAATAGTTTAAGTGAAATACTCAACAGATTGTTTAATCAGGTTGGTTACCTAAAAAAATTCATATTGCATACCTTTATTTTAATTGGCCAACCGAGAAATATAACATATTAAACCAATAATAAACCAATTTTGGCCAAACAATATAACATATTAAACCATCCCAAGTAATTTAAAACAAATCCATTAAATAATACAAACCCAATAATATTGTCAACATAAAATTCACAAAAGATATAAACCAACATTCCCAAATAGATTTTCAAATATATTGTCATTATTAAAATCATAAAAGATATAAACCAACATCTCCAAGCAGATTTTTTTTCTTGTCACAAGTAAAAAGGCAGAGCAGCAACTTAGCAGATTCGCAGCAGAGAATAAAAGGATCAGTAACGTTTCAGAATCATCCGTCCTTCAATTTCTTCAAAATCAAGAAAAAGTTGGGAGGAGATTAGGATCAGAAGTTACAGATCGGAACTGGGCAGAGAAGAAAAAGCGAGCTGTGGAGCATTAAAGAGATGGCGAATTCCAATAACATAATTTCACTTATTTCTCGATTTGGTGGAGAAAATTATGATTATTGGATAGACAATATGATGTTATTGCTCAAGTCAATGGATTTATGGAATATTGTGGATGAAAGATATGAGGATACAGAAAACGAAGATGCTTTTACACAAGCGCAGAAAAATAATTTGAAGGAAAATCGAAAGAAGGACAACAAGACGCGTTTCTAAATTTATCAAACAATTGAGATGCCGGTGTATGAAAGAATTGCTAAAGCTAAAAGTTCAAAGGAAGTCTGGGAGATTATTCAAGTTACATACAAAGGTGTGAAAAGGGTAAAAAAGGTACACCTCCAAACCTTAAGAACAGAATTTGAAATTTTAAAAATGAAGGAGAATGAAAGTATTTCAGATTATTTTACAAGAGTTAATTCAGTTGTAAATCAAATGGCATCCAATGGTGAAGTTTTAGATGATGAGAAGTTGCAAAAATTATTCGTAGTTTACCATCAAAATTTGATTATGTTGTGGTAGCTATTGAAGAATCAAAAGATCTATCATCTCTTACTATTCAAGATTTGCAAGGAACCTTGAAGGCTCATGAAGTAAGGATAAATCAAAGAAATCCTTCTCCTCTTCTTGATCAAGCTCTTAAATCCCAAGTTTCATTTACGGGAGGCCGTGGTTTTCACTATGGTCGTGGTCGTGGTCGTGGTCGTGGTCGTAATGGCAACTTCAGAGGTAAAGACTTTCATTTTTATGGAAGAGGTTATGTAAACAAAAATGATTCAAATGAAGGAGGAGAAAATCTGATAAAAAACTTCCAAAGAGGAAGAGATCGTGGTTATCAAAGAGGTCGTGGTTATCAAAGAGGAAGTGGCTATCAAAGAGGAAGAGGTCATGGCTATTTTGAATGTTACCATTGTCATAGACCCGGCCATACATATAAAGAATGTCGTTTTAGAATGGAGGGAACACAAAATGAGACCGGATTGATGCATGAAAACAAAACTGATGAAAAAGATGTGCTGGATACTCTGTTGCTGACATTTCAAGGTGATGATAAGGATGATGTTTGGTATTTAGACAGTGGTGCAAGTAAACATATGACCAGAAACAAGAACTTATTTTCAGACTTGGTTGAATCTAACCATGGACGGGTAAAAATTGGAGATGACAGAGCCTACAAAATTCAAGGTGTTGGTGAAGTTATTTTTCAAAAAAAATCTGGAAAAGTGGAGAAGATGTCTGAAGTTTATTATGTTTCTGGTTTAAAAAATAATTTGCTTAACACCGGTCACCTTTTGAAAAAGGGATTTGATATTCATTTTCATGATAATGCTTATTTTTTGTTGAAGAGAAATAAGCTGATAGCAACAATTGGAGTAACTTCAAATAATCTTTTTCCTATAAAACTTCAGGTTGCTAACATTTCTTGTTTCACTACTATTGATAAAGGAATTTCCAAGTTATGGCATGACAGATATGGTCATTTAAATTATGACAGCCTAAAATTGCTAGCAGCAAAGAAGATGGTTGAAGGACTTCCTCAAATTAATCAAACAAATCAGATTTGTGAAGCATGTCAACTTGGAAAACAACATAGAGAACCTGTGACAATCCACGTTTTTGAGAAATATCAAAATAAGGATTTAAATAAATAAAATTCTTATTATGTGATATAATATGTGAATTGTACTGCATAAATTAATAAATGTTGTGCAATGTGGTAATTTATAGAATAATAAAAAGATATTATTATATGTTTATTGAAAACAATTAGTGGAAAGAAGAAAGGAAATGAGCAAATATATTATATATATTTGTTTTGATCGAAAAATAAATTGGGGAGTAACAATTTATTTGGATATATTTTTATATGTCTATTATTTGAAATAAATTGTGGGGAGAAACAATTTATAATGAAAAGAATATAATCTATTGTGTATTAAAATAATTTATGGAAAAGAATTATGGATTGATTTGTTCCATCATAAGAATTTATTTTAATTATAAAATTTAGTTTCATAATTAGTGGAGTAATTTTTATACATATTATAAATGTATAAATATCCAATTTTGATTATTAATTGGAATACATGTTATTATTATTGGAAATGAGTTTGAAAAAATAAATATTAAAGCATTTTGAGGCTTAATTTAATATGGAACCCACACTTTGGAAATGTCGGGTCCATGCACATGTGCGTTCTCCTCCGCGAGTAGTATAATGTGGTATATTTATATGTTCAAATCCATTAAGAATTGAATGAGAAAATTGACTCCAAAGTTACATACTTGAAATGTTGTAAATTGCAAAAGTCTCACATAGGGCATTAGAGGGAAAAATGAAGAACATATATGTAGGATGTTTGCTCAATGGAAAGGGCCCCAAGGGGTACCCCACTTTTGTGGAAGGGAGAGGACCTAGCCAAGGCTTGGTTCAAACCCACACGCGCGCGCCGCCGTCGATCCGGTCGGTTCGGGCTCGGGCAGGTGGGTCGGGTCGTGATATATATTTTTTGGACAAAATCTATTTAATGTTTTTATCAGATTTTGTAAAAAAGTGATTATCATGATACTACGTAGTTTTGCCAACGGTAATAAACCGCGGTATTATTTCTATAAATAATCCATGTGGGCGCTAAAAAGAAAATTATTAATTTTCCCGTTCTGCAAGTAAATTTTTCCCGTTTCTGTTCCTTCCCATTCTGCTCCTTCCCGTTGCAGTATTCCCGTTCCCTGCAAGTTTGACAAACAAACACTGTGCAGTAAGATTTTCATTCTTGTTCCAGTTTTTTCTACATGCATGCATCATTATTATTAGTTCGGTTCAGTACATAACATAGAATTGCGTTCGAAGTGTTCTTAATTTTGAAGTGCTTTTAATTAAGAACTGGAAATCCGTTTTATCTTGAGAAACAATTATTCAATTAATCCTTAGCACCAGTGAGGGAATAAATTTTCTTTAAGGAGATTTTGTGAATTCAAAGGACTCGAATTTATCTATTTCATAATTTTCAGAATCTGACTTTAATTTTATTTTCTAATTCTGACTTTATATATTTATATTAAATATTACTATTAGTATAGGACTACAATCTTAAAGTAAATTTATTTATTCTGTAATTGTCGTATTGTTTTATGTGAACTGAAAATCGATTTCTAAAATAAATTTTCTGTAGATATAGTATTATGTTAATACACAGAATATTTGTTGCATATTAATACATAGTATTCTGTTATTATATATTACATGTTAACTGCAAATATTGTTTACATATATATATGAGTAATATATATATATATATATATATATATATATATATATATATATATATATATATATATATATATATATAGTATTCGGTTTATTTGTTTACTGTCAAATCTGTTAAACTGAAATTTGTAAACTGAAGTTGTAAACAGAATTTTGGAAAACAGAAACTTTATAAGTAGAATTTCTGCAAAACATATTTGTAAACGGAATTTGAAAAACAAAGGTTTTACAACAAAAATTCTGTAAACAAATTCTGTTGTTTGAATTTTGCAAACAAAATTTATTGTTTGAATTCTGTTAAATTTTGTATAACAGAAATTTGTTTTTGTTTATTCATAGTTTATTTTTTGTATAACAAAAATGGAATCTACTAGCACCATTCCTGCCGTGAGTATGTCTAATGGAGAAAAGTCTGAAAAGTTTAATGGAACTGATTTCAAGCGTTGGCAACAAAAAAATGCTCTTCTATCTCATAACATTGAATTTGGCAAGATTTCTACAAGAGGACTGTCTTACTCTTGTTGAAGGAGAAACTAACAAGGAAAAAATGGCTACAGTTGATGCATGGAAACATGCAGATTTCCTTTGCAGAAATTTTGTAATGAATGGATTAGATAATACATTGTATAACGTGTATTGTACAATTCAAACTGCAAAGGAACTTTGGGAATCTTTAGACAAGAAATATAAAAATGAAGATGCTGGCATGAAGAAATTCATAGTCGGTAGATTTCTTGATTATAAAATGGTAGATTCTTGTAAGACCCCAATTTTTATAAATAAAGATGAATTTTCTATAAATATCATTTTTGAATATTATGGAGTTAATTTGATATAATGTTATAGTTATGGGTAATATTTATAAATTTTGCAAAGTAAGCAAGTTGTTATAAAATATTCGTTTGGTCGGAGAATATTCTTTTTGTCGAGGAATATTCGTACGACGGCACAATCATTGGTGGACCCCACAACGGAATTATTGTCGGATTGAGAAAACGACAGAATTATCTTTCTATAAAAATAACGGCTGAGGTGTTACCGTTAAAACCGTTAAAACTGTTGAACTACTCGGTAGTAAAAGTACAGTAATACGCGTGGTTGCATAATAGCACACGGTATTGATTATTGATGCTTACGTGAAAAGTCACTCAGCTATACTCAATTATTGCTACAGTAATTGCTGCATCATATCTCTTAAATTATTGTCATAGTATCATCTATATAATATGTTATATTATTAAATCAATAATTGAGACGTTGTGGTAAGTTTGGTTATTTTATGGGGGGCCATATGTCATCATCTAAGAGTCTCTTCGTCAATAGTAATTACCGTCGTCAATAGTAATTACCGTCGTCAATAGTATTTACCTTGGTCAATAGTAATTACCTTCGTCAATAGTATTTACCTTGGTCAATAGTAATTACCTTCGTCAATAGTATTTACCTTGGTCAATAGTAATTACTTTCGTCAATAGTAGTTGTCCCTTCAATATTACCAAGAGTCATTTGACCCTTCGTTAAGACCAAGAGTCATTTGACCCTTCGTTAAGACCAAGAGCCACCCTCGGTTTTTCTATAAATAGAGGCCTAGGGCTTCATTATTTTTCACGAATTCATTCAAGCTATAGAGAGAGAAAGTATAGAGAGAATAAGAGAGAGAGAATAAAAGTATTCTGCTACATCACTTTTCCAATATCCAGTTCTTTTAAGGTAGGGAATATTATTTCTTTTATATTCATGAAGAGAACTTCTGTTATTCCATTTGTTATTATTCTGTTGGAATAACCAGTATACGCGGTCTACCCTATACTTGGTGACATTCTTCTATTATTCTGTTGGAACATCCTGTCTGTGTGTTTTACACGGACCTGGTTCCGTTTATTATTCTGTTGGAACATCCTGTCTGTGTGTTTTACACCGGACCTGGTTCCGTTTTATTATTATTCTGTTGGAATATCCTGTCTGTGTGTTTTACACCGGACCTGGTTCCATTATTTATTATTCTGTCGGAATATCCTGTCTGTGCGTTTACGCCGGACCTGGTTCCATTATTTATTATTCTATTGGAATAACCTGTCTGTGCGGTCTATCGCATGCATGGTGATTTCTTTTGTTATTCCATTCTTTATTGTACTCAGTTGGTTAAGTTTTGACTTTTATACTCCATGAAAGTTGTGGAATATCCTTGATAGTTGCGTTTCATCCAGTATCTTTTCAAGAAAATATTCTTCTAAGCATTCTTGAATTTTACTCCACAATGCAGTATCATGTTGACAATTTGGACGTTGTTAATTCCTGGATAAATTAATTCTTGAACTTGTTTTATTGAATTTTTATATCATTGTCATCATCCTCATGTTTATAAAATGTTAAAAGTCATCTGTGGCATGTAGTGCATAGATGGACTTGGTATGATTATGACCAGGGATTATTCGGTATAATCATGACCTTAATGTTACAAATGATGTGGTAAAAGTCCTCATTGGCCCGTAGTGCATTGATGGACAGTTGTTGGCATGATCATGACCATTAATGAATATACGAATATCCTTGGCCGTAGTGCAGGGGTGATTCGATGATGTGGATTATTTTATTAAGCTGAGTCCCAGCGATCACAGTGTTGAAAAACTTTTTAAATCATAAAAGATAGTAGAGTTTATTTTCTACTTGACTCTTTTAATGGATTGCTTGTTCCGTTACAGTTAAACTTGATGTCTATTATATTTTATCAGTTTAACATTGTTGAAGGCTAATGATAATTTATTCTGCATTATCTTAGTCATAATATTTCTTACTGGGCTAGTTGAGCTCACCCTTTCTTTCACTGTTCTCTTCAGGAAATGAGAACGTAGCTGGGGCAAGTCGGGGAACGGAGTGATGGTCCGAAGAATAGTATTAGTTAGTAGTCCTCACTATTCTATGTAATGGTGTGTTAATAAATGTAATGAGGACTCCTTTTGAGTATGAATACTCTCTAGAAGATAATATTTGTATTCAAACTCACAGTTTATGTTTTGTCGTATTGTATACGACAGTTGTATTATTAAGTTGTATTTGTATTCTGTACTATGTATCTGACGACCCAAAGTGGGTGATGTATACCTAATTTTGGGGGCGTCACAGTTGGTATCAGAGCTTAGGGATATGATCCCTGGCTAAGATGTGAGAATAGAACTAGGAGGGGAGAGACGGGGAATTCCTTCGCTAGTATGACATACCTAAGTTTATTTGCATGGTATTTAATTGGTCGGTCATAATATAAGGATAATATATGACATATCAATTAATTTTTATTTTGTGGCAGTATCTGAAAATGGCATCTGAGAACGTTGAGAATAGCAATGGAGCACAGACGACTGTTGATTCACCACATATCAATAATCAGGATAATGTGCATCAGGAAGGTGTCAATCCTCATGCAAACAACAACATTGACCAAATGATGAATGATCAAATGTTCAGAGGCTTTATGCAATTCATGCAACAACAGGTGAAAGCGGCTCCTGTCCACAACGTAGGTGAAAATACTGGAAACTCTCTGGCGGTCACCGCTAAACAGTTTAAGGAGCTGGGACCACCGGAGTTTAAGGGAGAACCCAAACCACTTGTAGCTGAAACATGGATAAAGCAGATCACCAAGATATTTGATGTCTTGGGTTGCTCCGAGGAGCAAAAGGTTCCCTTTGCCGCCTTTATGTTGCGAGGAGAGGCAGATTACTGGTGGGAATCGATAAAGCGTACTCAACCTGCCGCACTGAAGATGTCCTGGGAGAAGTTTCAAGAGCTGTTTAACGACAAATACTTTCCCGAGAGTATTCGTCACATGAAGGAGGTGGAGTTCATCAAATTGGAGCAGAATAATATGACCGTGTCGCAGTACGAGGCAAAATTTGCGGAGTTATCCCGGTTTGCGTCCCACCTGGTGGATAATGAAGAAAGAATGACGCGGATGTTTTTAAGAGGTTTGAAGCCGGAGATACGTCAACATCTTGTTTCTCATAAACTATGTTTGTATTCAGATGTTGTAAATAGGGCTCAGTTGGTGGAGCGCGATAACGAGACAACGCAACCAAAAGAGAGCAGCCGGCAAAATGATAATACCAGTGAGAGCAGTCATCGAAGCGGTGACAACAAGCGTGGAGGGAATCAACAGGCCAGAAATGGTAACCACTTCGGTGGTAATCAGGGCCAAAACAATAAGAATGGACATTTCAAGAAGAGGAGATTCAACAATGATGGAAAGACGTCAGCACCAGCACCTGTCGTTAAGGAAGGAGAACGACCACCTATCATATGTTTCAAATGCGGAGGGGAGGGGCACATCAGTCCAAACTGCGCGATGCCGTCCAAAGCATGTTATAATTGTGGAAGAGAAGGTCATTTAGCCCGATTTTGTCGTTTACCGAAGACAAATTCAGCTAGGATGGAGGCACCAAAAGCCGTCCCAGAAAAGTCAAAACCGGTTGTGCAAGGGAGAGCGTTTGTTGTGAACTCCCAGAGAGCAAGGAACCCGAATGAGGTCATCACGGGTAAGCTTATTATAAACTCTAAAGAAGTTTATACTTTATTTGATACCGGTTCAACCCATTCTTTTATTTCTCCTACTTGCGCTCATCGATTAAATTTGATTCCGGAGAAATTAGACTTTGACTTATCTGTGGAAACTCCGTTGGGAGAAACCTTCATTACCTCCACTGTTTATAAGTCTTGTTTGGTTCAAGTTGGTACCCACACATTACCTATCGATCTGATTTCATTAAAAATACTTGCATTTGACGTGATTCTAGGGATTGATTGGTTAACTACTCATTATGCAAAAATTGATTGTTTTCGTAAGGTTGTTAGTTTTCATATTCCTAATCGACCTATTATGCGAATTCAAGCAACCAAACCATTAAAATCAATCGCTGTCATCTCAAGCCATAAAACTATTCGTTTATTGAAAAACGGATGTCAAGCTTTCTTAGCTCATGTCACAGATCTAAACAAAAATACGTCAGTTTTGAATGATATTTCTATTGTTAATAAATTCCCTGACGTATTCCCTGAAGAACTTCCTGGCCTACCCCCAGAGCGTGAAATTGAATTTTGTATCGATCTTGAACCCGGTACAAAACCCATTTCCAAAGCCCCATATCGAATGGCTCCTATTGAACTTCAGGAGTTAAAGATCCAACTGCAGGAATTGTTAGACATTGGCTTTATTCGTCCTAGTACTTCTCCTTGGGGAGCTCCTGTTCTATTCGTGAAGAAAAAAGATGGAAGTATGCGACTTTGTATTGATTATCGGGAGTTGAATCATGTCACCATCAAAAAAAGGTACCCATTGCCACGTATTGATGACCTGTTTGACCAGTTGCAAGGAGCACAATTCTTTTCAAAGATCGATCTTCGTTCTGGATATCATCAGCTGAAGGTTAGAACTGAGGATATTCTAAAGACGGCTTTTAGAACTCGGTACGGGCATTATGAATTCCTAGTCATGTCCTTTGGATTGACTAATGCTCCTGCTGCCTTCATGGATATGATGAACCGGGTATTCAAGGAATATTTGGATCACTTTGTGGTCGTCTTTATTGATGACATCCTTATTTATTCCAAAAGCCGTGAAGATCATGAGCAACACTTGAGACTGGTACTCCAAAAGCTTCGTGAATACAAGCTTTATGCCAAGTTGAAGAAATGCGAGTTCTGGCTGGAGGAGGTAGCATTCCTTGGGCACGTAGTATCAAGTCGTGGAATATCGGTTGACCCGGCAAAGATTGAAGCTATTCAAAGCTGGGAGCAACCTAAATCAGTGACCGAGGTACGTAGCTTTCTTGGTTTAGCTGGTTATTATCGGAGATTCGTGGAAGGATTTTCTCGAATCGCTACTCCATTAACTCAGCTGACTCGGAAAGATACAAAGTTTGGTTGGAGCGAAGAATGTGAGCAGAGTTTTCAAGAACTCAAGAGGAGACTCATTTCAGCACCTGTTCTAACAATACCATCTGGCTCGGAGGGATTTGTCATCTACAGTGATGCTTCGAGCAAAGGGTTGGGATGCGTTCTCATGCAACATGGAAAAGTCATAGCCTATGCATCAAGACAACTCAAGGAATATGAGAGGAATTATCCTACTCATGATCTAGAGTTGGCAGCTGTTGTCTTTGCACTTAAAATTTGGAGGCATTACTTGTATGGGGAGAAAGTGGAGATCTTTACGGATCATAAAAGCCTCAAATATTTCTTCACTCAAAAGGAACTCAACATGCGACAACGACGTTGGCTTGAACTGTTGAAAGATTATGATCATACCATTCAATACCATCCTGGAAAAGCGAACGTGGTAGCTGACGCATTGAGTAGAAGATCATATGCGGGTACAAGTGCAATATTAACAACGCAAAGGCCCATTTTGTGTGACTTGCAAAGGATGGAGATAGAGTTGAAGACTCCAGGGACCCATGTGATGATGGCGAATATACGAGTAGAACCGACTTTAATCGATAAAGTTAAAGCTGCTCAAGCTACAGACCTGGAGCTGATGCGTATGAGGAAGAAAGTGCAAGAAGGTGTTATGCCGGAAGCAAGAATCGATGAGGAAGGAATACTTCGAGTCAACTCCAGACTTTGTGTTCCTAACAACCCTGATTTAAAGTATGAAATCATGATGGAGGCGCACAACACACCGTTTGCAATCCATCCTGGAAGTACCAAAATGTATCATGATCTTCGTCATACATTTTGGTGGAGCAATATGAAGAGAGAGATAGCGTTGTTTATCTCAAGGTGTCTAACTTGTCAACGAGTCAAAGCGGAGCATCAAGTACCAAAAGGTCCATTGCAACCACTTGAAATTCCAGAATGGAAGTGGGAGCACATTACCATGGATTTCGTTACCGGTCTTCCTAGGGTTTCTCAAGGTATTGATGCGATTTGGGTCATTGTTGATAGATTGACCAAGTCTGCTCATTTCTTACCGATACGAGAAACTTATACACTTGAACGTCTTGCTCGTATGTACATAAACGAGATTGTAAGACTGCATGGTATGCCAGTATCCATAATTTCTGATCGAGACCCAAGATTCACTTCACGATTTTGGGTTAGTTTACAAAAAGCTATGGGCACGGAGTTACGATTTAGTTCAGCATATCATCCTCAGACGGACGGACAATCAGAGAGGACTATTCAAACTCTTGAAGATCTATTAAGACTCTGTGTCTTTGACTTCAAGGGAAGTTGGGACAAGTTCTTACCATTGGTGGAGTTTTCCTACAACAACAGTTATCAAGCAAGTATTGGCATGGCTCCATTCGAAGCATTGTATGGAAGAAAATGTCGTTCTCCAGTATGCTGGGATGAGGTGGGCGAAGCAACGTTGTTGGGACCGGAGTTGGTACGTATGACTACAGAAAAGATTCAAACGATCCGACAACGTATAAAAACCTCACAAGATCGACAAAAGAGTTATGCTGATCTTCATCGAAAGGACGTGGAATTTGATGTAGGAGATCATGTGTTCTTACGTGTTGCTCCATGGAAAGGAGTTACGAGATTTGAAAAGAGAGGAAAGCTAAATCCTCGATTCATCGGTCCATTTTTAATCCTCGATCGAGTAGGAACTGTGGCTTATAGACTCGCTTTACCGCCAAGTATGTCTCGTGTTCATAACGTTTTCCACATATCCATGTTACGCAAATATGTGGAAGACCCGAACCACATTATTGAGTTAGAACCGGACGAAATAGCGGAGGATTTGACGTATGAAGAAGTTCCTGTTCAAATCTTGGATAAGAAGGAACATATTCTACGCTCCAAGGTTATACCTCAAGTCAAAGTTTTGTGGAGAAACCACGATGTTGAGGAAATGACTTGGGAGTTAGAATCAGAAATGAAATCAAGGTATCCTTACCTCTTCGACATACCAGGTACGTACCCTAATTTCGAGGGCGAAATTTCATAAGAAGGGGAGGTTGTAAGACCCCAATTTTTATAAATAAAGATGAATTTTCTATAAATATCATTTTTGAATATTATGGAGTTAATTTGATATAATGTTATAGTTGTGGGTAATATTTATAAATTTTGCAAAGTAAGCAAGTTGTTATAAAATATTCGTTTGGTCGGAGAATATTCTTTTTGTCGAGGAATATTCGTACGACGGCACAATCATTGGTGGACCCCACAACGGAATTATTGTCGGATTGAGAAAACGACAGAATTATCTTTCTATAAAAATAACGGCTGAGGTGTTACCGTTAAAACCGTTAAAACTGTTGAACTACTCGGTAGTAAAAGTACAGTAATACGCGTGGTTGCATAGTAGCACACGGTATTGATTATTGATGCTTACGTGAGAAGTCACTCAGCTATACTCAATTATTGCTACAGTAATTGCTGCATCATATCTCTTAAATTATTGTCATAGTATCATCTGTATAATATGTTATATTATTAAATCAATAATTGAGACGTTGTGGTAAGTTTGGTTATTTTATGGGGGGCCATATGTCATCATCTAAGAGTCTCTTCGTCAATAGTAATTACCGTCGTCAATAGTAATTACCGTCGTCAATAGTATTTACCTTGGTCAATAGTAATTACCTTCGTCAATAGTATTTACCTTGGTCAATAGTAATTACCTTCGTCAATAGTATTTACCTTGGTCAATAGTAATTACTTTCGTCAATAGTAGTTGTCCCTTCAATATTACCAAGAGTCATTTGACCCTTCGTTAAGACCAAGAGTCATTTGACCCTTCGTTAAGACCAAGAGCCACCCTCAGTTTTTCTATAAATAGAGGCCTAGGGCTTCATTATTTTTCACGAATTCATTCAAGCTATAGAGAGAGAAAGTATAGAGAGAATAAGAGAGAGAGAATAAAAGTATTCTGCTACATCACTTTTCCAATATCCAGTTCTTTTAAGGTAGGGAATATTATTTCTTTTATATTCATGAAGAGAACTTCTGTTATTCCATTTGTTATTATTCTGTTGGAATAACCAGTATACGCGGTCTACCCTATACTTGGTGACATTCTTCTATTATTCTGTTGGAACATCCTGTCTGTGTGTTTTACACCGGACCTGGTTCCGTTTATTATTCTGTTGGAACATCCTGTCTGTGTGTTTTACACCGGACCTGGTTCCGTTTTATTATTATTCTGTTGGAATATCCTGTCTGTGTGTTTTACACCGGACCTGGTTCCATTATTTATTATTCTGTCGGAATATCCTGTCTGTGCGTTTACGCCGGACCTGGTTCCATTATTTATTATTCTATTGGAATAACCTGTCTGTGCGGTCTATCGCATGCATGGTGATTTCTTTTGTTATTCCATTCTTTATTGTACTCAGTTGGTTAAGTTTTGACTTTTATACTCCATGAAATTTGTGGAATATCCTTGATAGTTGCGTTTCATCCAGTATCTTTTCAAGAAAATATTCTTCTAAGCATTCTTGAATTTTACTCCACAATGCAGTATCATGTTGACAATTTGGACGTTGTTAATTCCTGGATAAATTAATTCTTGAACTTGTTTTATTGAATTTTTATATCATTGTCATCATCCTCATGTTTATAAAATGTTAAAAGTCATCTGTGGCATGTAGTGCATAGATGGACTTGGTATGATTATGACCAGGGATTATTCGGTATAATCATGACCGTAATGTTACAAATGATGTGGTAAAAGTCCTCATTGGCCCGTAGTGCATTGATGGACAGTTGTTGGCATGATCATGACCATTAATGAATATACGAATATCCTTGGCCGTAGTGCAGGGGTGATTCGATGATGTGGATTATTTTATTAAGCTGAGTCCCAGCGATCACAGTGTTGAAAAACTTTTTAAATCATAAAAGATAGTAGAGTTTATTTTCTACTTGACTCTTTTAATGGATTGCTTGTTCCGTTACAGTTAAACTTGATGTCTATTATATTTTATCAGTTTAACATTGTTGAAGGCTAATGATAATTTATTCTGCATTATCTTAGTCATAATATTTCTTACTGGGCTAGTTGAGCTCACCCTTTCTTTCACTGTTCTCTTCAGGAAATGAGAACGTAGCTGGGGCAAGTCGGGGAACGGAGTGATGGTCCGAAGAATAGTATTAGTTAGTAGTCCTCACTATTCTATGTAATGGTGTGTTAATAAATGTAATGAGGACTCCTTTTGAGTATGAATACTCTCTAGAAGATAATATTTGTATTCAAACTCACAGTTTATGTTTTGTCGTATTGTATACGACAGTTGTATTATTAAGTTGTATTTGTATTCTGTACTATGTATCTGACAACCCAAAGTGGGTGATGTATACCTAATTTTGGGGGCGTCACAATTCTAAAGCAGTCATCACCCAAGTTCAAGAATTACAAGTAATTCTACATGATATTCATTTTGAAGGAATGTCACTAAGTGACTCATTCCAAGTTGCTGCAATGATTGAGAAACTTCCACCATCATGGAAAGACTTCAAGAATTATCTGAAGCATAAACGCAAAGAAATGAATCTTGAAGAACTGATTGTGCGACTTAGAATTGAAGAGGACAATCGAGGATCGTAGAAGAAGATTGGAAAAAAATTCATTGAAGCAAAGGCAAATGTGGTATAACAAAGGCCAAACAACAACAAAAGGAAGAGTGAAGGAAAAGATACTTTCAAGGCCAAGAAAAAATTCGAAGGCAAATGCTTCAACTGTGGCATTCCAGGACATAAATCAAATGAATGTCGAAAGCCGAAGAAATTCAAGAAAGAACAAAAGGCTCAAGCAAATGTGACAGAACTGAAAAAGCTTTCTGAAAATGTTTCAGACATTAATCTCTCTGTAGTTGTATCTGAGTGTAACTTGGTAGGAAACCCCAAAGAATGGTGGGTGGACACTGGGGCTACTCACCACATTTGTTCCAATAAATGGATATTTTCTACTTACAAACCAGTAGAAAATGATGATCAACTCTTCATGGGAAACTCCTCAAGTTCAAAGGTTCAAGGACGTGGAAAGATTATACTGAAAATGACATCTGGAAAAGAACTGACTTTGAATGAAGTGCTTCATGTGCCATATATCCGTAAAAATATAGTTTCTGGGTCACTACTTAGCAAGAATGGCTTCAAGTTGGTGTTTGTGTCTGATAAATTTGTACTTACTAAAAATGATATGTTTGTGGTAAAGGGCTATATGACTGATGTGCTATTTAAGATGAATGTAATGACTGTTGTACCGAAGTCTATTAATAATAATAAAATTAATTCTTCTGCTTACTTGTTAGAATCTTCAAATATATGGCATACTAGATTAGGACATATTAATTATAATACAATACGTAGGTTAATTAATTTAGAATTCTTACATAATTTTGATATTAATCAAAAACATAAATGTGAAATTTGTGTGGAATCAAAAATGACAAGATTACCTTTTCATTCTGTTGAAAGGAAAACTGAACCTCTAGATTTAATTCACACTGATATACGTGACTTAAAGTTTGTGCAAACAAGAGGTGGGGAAAAATATTTCATTACCTTTATTGATGATTGCATAAGATATTGTTATGTATATTTGCTAAGAAGCAAAGATGAGGCTATAGAAATGTTTCAACTTTATAAAAATGAAGTTGAAAATCAACTTAGCAAAAAGATTAAAGCAATAAGAAGCGATAGAGGTAGTGAATATGAATCACCATTTGAAGAGATATGTTCTACTCATGGTATTATTCACCAAACTACCACTCCTTATTCACCTAAATCTAACGGTATTGTTGAACGCAAGAACCGAACATTGAAAGAAATGTTGAATGCTATGTTAACTAGTTCTGGAGCACCCCGGAACTTGTGAGGTGAAGCTTTGCTTTTTGCAAATTATATTCTTAACAAAGTGCCTCATAAGAAAACTCACAAAACACCTTATGAATTATGAAAAAAATCATAAACCTTGCTATAAATACTTAAGAGTGTGGGGGTGTCTAGCAAAAGTGATAGTTCCTAAACCTAAAAATGTTAAGATAGGACCAAAAATTATTGATTGTGTATTCATTGGTTATGCAAATAACAGTAGTGCTTACCGCTTTCTTGTTCATAAATCTGAAATTCCTGATATTCATATTAATACCTTTATTGAATCTAGAGATGCATCGTTTTTTGAGAATGTGTTTTCATATAATAGAAATAAAGAGACAATTTCATACAAAAGACCTTTGGATGCTACTGAAAGTAGTATGCACACAAGCCAATCATATTTGATGGTAAAGCATATACTTTGTAACAATCTTATTCATTTATTAATAAAAAAGTATTAATTTATTGACTTTTAATTATCTACATGATGCTGTTTTATAATATGTGATAAACTCATAGTTTTAAGCAATACTTTTAGAATAATGATGATGATCATTCTAATGAGATCTAAATTCTTAAAAAGCTTAAAACTAAAATAGTTCCCAATCGTTGGATTACTAAATTGGGGATTAGTGAATCCGGATAGATTGGTACATACGTTGCTTGCTCATTGGATGAGGATGATTGATCTCATGATCATTTGTGTGAAGAAACTAAAGCAAGTATGTAGGTGCTTATTAGAGAATAAGTTCACTGAACGTGGCTCGCTAAGGAATACCTAATGGAGTTTTACTTTCCTGTCAATAGGAATTCCTGTAGTGATAGTAGTACAGGTGATCCTTGAACTTGAGATCATCATAGTATCTTGTGTATGATGAGTTATACTTTGACTTATTCCTTAAGACCCTTAGGGTATATCAAAGGGTATGTTTGGGTATAATAAGTTGTACATTAAGATAATGTATGATCAATAAAGAATCAATCGCTTCTAGTAAAAGAAGAGAAATGTCCTATGTGATTCGATAAATAACAACCCAATAGTCCTTGGCCAATGCAGAATGCAATTAGAAAGGAGTTTCTAATTTGCATTATTTGGAGTTGTGCATTTAAGAGTCGAAATACATATAATTAAATAAAATAAGACTTGACAGTAATTTCATGTCTTAAATTTAATTGGGACATTGTATGGTGGAAGGATTGAATTGTACGGTAACTATTTACTCAAAGGTTCTTTTGTGATTAATGTTAAAATCTATATTATCTGAAAAGTCGTTGATCGCTAGGGAGGCTTATCCCTATTGTAGAATAAATATTATTTATTTAAATAAATAAATTATTTAATTTATTTATTTAAATAAGATTAAAATTGTTCTAATTGATTTATTCACAACCGGTTTAATATGGAGAACCTAAAGGGTCACACCATAAAAGGAAGAATAATTATTTAAGAAGTTAATGGCATAATCGTAATAATAAGTTAAGTATATTTAATTTAATCTATGGTGATAGAATAAATTAAATAGCTTAATATTTATTATTTAATATTTTAAAAATATTAAATATAAATTAATAAGAGGAGCCTTATTATTATTATTACTATTATTATTATTTAATTCCTAAAGGAGGTTGTGAATTAATTAATAAAAGTACTATCATTTATTCTTGATAAGATTAGGAGGCTAACTAATTAAAAGTATAATTAATTATTCCTAATAAGATTAGGAGCCTAATTAATTAAAGGAGTTTAATTAATTAAAATAAAGCTCAATTCCTTAATTATTAAGGAGGGTTGCCTACATCTATAAATAAGAGGAGTCTTATTATGGGTGTAGAGTTGTTGTTGATTTTTTCACAACATACGCAATTCCAATAGTTGGAGAGTACGTTCTTTTTCTATAGAGATAGAAAACTAGGGTTTTGTCAAACACCCATCTTCTTGTATTTTTGTTCTTCCTAGGTGGATCACCTCTAGAGGCCAAACACTTGGGTGGCTAACGTTGATCAAAGGAAGGAACCCAACCCGGTGGATTCAAGTTGAACACGAAAAGGATTTGGAGGTGAACTTGTACCTGAGGAAGCTCGAATCTTCAAGTGTATAATTCTTGTTCTTCATATCTTTTCGTTTAATTAATAATTATATATAAAGGATGATCCGGGTATATGGTTTGTAAAAAATTTAAACTCTGATTTTTACACGTTTTCGCTTACTTTGTGCAATTTGATTGCGTTTATGAAATTTACAAACCTAACAGTGGCATCAGAGCCAAACCTTTACGCGAATTATTAATTATTTTAATTTGATATGTATGTTGATATGTGTTTAGAACAATTTAATTGGGCATAATTTTATTATATAAAATTTATTTAAAAAATAAATAAATAAAATAAAAAATAATAATAATAAAAATCCGGAATTCGCTGCATGAGTCCATGGTTAGCATAAATTTTCGGAAGTTTTGAAAATTTGCTAAGCCTGTTTTTAAAATTTCGAGGAGGTCTGATGGAAGTCATATATGTAAGACCCCAACTTATTAATAAATGAAATTAATTTTTCTCTATTTATTATTTTGAAATAGAAAAGGTTGATTTGATTAATGTGGTTAGTTATGGGTAAAATGCGCAAATATTTCAAATAAGCAAGTGGTTATAAAATATTTATTTTTGGTCGGTGAATATTCGTTTGGTCGTAGAATATTCTTGCTGTCGGGGAATATTCGTACGACGGCGCAGCCTTGTGTGGGCCCTATAACGGAAAATGATTGGATGAAGAAAACGACAAGTATAAGTTGTTTATAATTAACGGCGTAGTTGTTACCGTTAATACTGTTGGAATACCTGGTGGTTAAAATACAGTAGCACACGGTATTGCACCAATTATTGATTCTTACGTAAGAAGGCACTACTCAATAATTGTTACAGTAGTTACTGTTCAATATTTTATTTTATTGATTCAATAATTGCTGCGTTGATAATTTATATTATTGTTGTTTCAATAATTGTTACTGCATAGTATTTCCCATTATCAGATCAATAATTCATATTATTTGAATAATATTATTAGATAACATTATTGGCAATGTCTAGAAAGTTCTGTCTAAGGAGAGGTTTGGCCACCTAAGTGCGCGCCAGTAAGGAGAAATCCTTATTGGAAAGCCCCCTCTTTCTTGGGAACGGCCTGGTTGTCATAAATGTGATTCTGTAATATTATTTGTGAATAATTAATTATTGATTCATATGATAAGGAAATATTTATTTTATGTAGATATAAATGAGAGATATATTTTTGTGGTTAAAAATGAAGGAGTTAATGTTGAGGTTTTTATCAGTATTTTTGTCGGAATGGAGGTATTAAAAATCAGGGTTTTTGAGATATTTTGCGGGGGTTATAATTTTTAATCCGACCGTTGGATCGTGGTAATTTTTGGATATGTTATACATATGTAAGTTGAGTATATGTCCACAAATTTTGAACAGTTAAAAATGAACGTATGATTTATTATGAATTTTACGAGATGACTGGTTCAGAAATTGTTGAATTTTCGGAGTTTATCATTTTGGTGGAAAATTATTGAATTGGTAGGCCCCACTTTTGGTTGGTGAAAATGTACTGAGATTTTTATTCAAATATGGTGGGTGGGAATAGTAGCAGGTAAAACCATCAGGTTGCAGATTAAGTCTGCTTCGACGTGCTAACATTTTCCTATAAATAGAGGGCTAAGTTAGAATTGAAAATCACACCAGAAATAAGTTTTCTCTCTTTCTCTCTCTAGATTATTGAGTGTATTTTGTGAGCATTTAGATAGTTTGAGAGTTTCTATTCATCAGAGCAAGTTTCTTTCAGCCTTATACCGGTATTCCGACCAGAAGTACTGATATTTTGAGGTAAGGGATATTATTTTCTTCTTAAATGATATTATTTTCTTCAATATCATTATGCTGAAATATTGATATGAGTTTTTTTTATCAAATTTAAAACTTTTTGTGTTGGAGTTACTATTCATGTATACGGCACTATTCATCGAAAAATAAAATTTTTCCTTTTTGTCCAAGATGTCGATTATGGTTACTATCTTTGATTGTATCCATGTTTTGATCTTTATTTTTGAATTCTGCTTCACAATTGATTATTATGAAGTATTATTGATCTTGGATAAACTGTTATACGAATCCCTACTATTTGTCCTCCTGTCTCACTGGATTCGTTTTCTTTAAGATATTTTTCATCATCCTCAGTCCTAAATGATGATATTACTGAATATCTTTGGCCTGTAGTGCAAAGATGTATGATTACCTGATGAATATCTTTGGCCTGTAGTGCAAAGATGAACAGGTGTTGAGATGAACATGACTGATTGGTGATACAAATGAATATCTTTGGCCTGTAGTGCAAAGATGAATATTTGGTTAAAGATGATTATTAATTGATGTTACAGTGATAAAATATTGATGATGGACTTTTAAATCTTAGAAGATAGTAGAATTCATTCTCTACTTGACTCTTCTAATGGTTTGATGTATCCGCTGCAGTTGTTGATCTAAAACTTGTTGTCGATTATATTCTATCAGATTTTTTCCTGTTGAATACTAATGATAATTTGTTGTATATTGTCTTAGTCATAATATTCTTTACTGGGCTAGTTGAGCTCACCCTTTTCTTTTTTGTTCTATTTTTCTTCTCAGGAGGTGAGAACATAGCAGGATCTAGTCGGGGTATAGAGTGATGGTTCTAGAAAGATGTTTTAGCAGTACTCACTATTTCTGTAAAATAGTATTTGAATAATTGTAATGAGGACTTATTTGAGTGTGGATATTGTCTAGAAGACAATATTTGTATTTAAACTCACAGTATGTGTTGTCGTATTTTGCACGACAATTGTATTATTGAAGTTGTAGTTTGCTTTTTGTACCATGTATTTGGCGACTCAGAATGGGTGTTGTATACCTATTTTGGGGGCGTCACAGTTGGTATCAGAGCTTAGGGATATGATCCCTGGCTGAGTTGTGAGACAAGAACTAGGAGGGAAGAGACGGGGAATTCCTTCGCTAGTATGACCTGACTAAGTTTATTTGGTGTTTATTGGGTCGGTCAGAGTATAGGGATAATATATGACATGACTATTAACCCTTGTTTTATGGCAGTATTTAAGAATGGCAGCTGAGAACGTTAATAATAGAGTAAATCAGACCGTAGAGACACCTTTGATCACCACCCAGGGGAATGTGCGACAGGAAGGCAATATTCCTCCTGTAAACAACGTTACCGAGCAAACGATGAATGATGGAATGTTTAGGAGCTTTTTGCAGTTCATGCAAAATTAGACGAGGAAGACTCGTGTGCAGAATACGGGTGGAAATGATAACAACGCGCGGTTTATCACAGCCAAGCAGTTCAAAGAATTGGGACCACCAGAATTTAAGGGAAAGCCGGATCCGATCATGGCGGAAACGTGGGTCAAGCAAATTACCAAGATATTCGATGTCTTGGGATGCACGGAGGAACAGAAGGTTTCATTCGCCACCTTTATGTTCCGCGGTAAGGCAGACTGCTGGTGAGAGTCTGTGAAGTGTACCCATCCTGACGCACTCAACATGTCCTGGGAAACATTTCAGAAACTATTCAATGACAAGTACTTTCCTGAAAGTATTCGTCATATGAAGGAGGTGGAGTTTATCAGACTGGAACAAAATAATATGACGGTGTCCCAGTACGAGGCAAAATTTGCAGAGTTATCCAGGTTTGCACCTCATTTGGTCAAAAATGAGGAACGAATGACAAGGATGTTTCTGAGAGGTCGTCTTTATTGATGACATCCTCATCTATTCCAAAAGACGTGAAGATCATGAGCGCCATTTGGAGCTGGTACTGCAAAGGCTTTGTGAAAACAAGATATATGCCAAATTGAAGAAATGTGAGTTCTGGCTTGAGGAAGTAGCATTCCTTGGGCACGTGGTGTCAAAACATGGAGTATCTGTCGACCCGGCGAAGATTGAAGCCATACAAAGTTGGGAGCAACCGAAGTCGGTGACTGAAGTACGTAGCTTTCTGGGCTTAGCTGGGTATTATCGGAGATTCGTGGAAGGATTTTCTAGAATCGCTATTCCGTTAACTCAGCTGACTCGGAAGGATACAAAATTTGGTTGGATCGAGGATGTCAGAAGAGTTTTTAAGAACTCAAGAGGAGACTCATTTCGGCACCTGTTCTGACAATACCATCTGGTTCGGATGGATTTGTTATCTACAGCGATGCTTTAGGCAAAGGGTTAGGATGTGTTCTCATGCAACATAGGAAAGTCATAGCCTATGCCTCGCGACAACTCAAAGAATATGAGAGGAATTATCCTACTCATTATTTGGAGTTGGCAGGAGTCGTTTTTGCATTGAAGATTTGGAGACACTACCTGTATGGGGAGAAAGTGGAGATCTATACGGATCATAAAAGTCTCAAATATTTTTTCACCCAAAAGGAACTCAACATGCGGCAACGACGTTGGCTTGAGCTATTGAAAGATTACGATCATACCATCCAATATCATCCTGGAAAAGCGAACGTAGTAGCTGACGCATAGAGTAGAAGATCATACGCAGGTACGAGTGCAATGGTGTTAACACAAAGGCCCATTTTGTATAATTTGCAAAGGATAGAGATAGAGATGAAGGCTCCAAGTACCCACATGATGATATCAAATATACGAGTAGAACCGACTTTAATTGATAAAGTTAAAGCCGCTCAAGCTACGAACATAGAGCTGATACGTATGAAGAAGAAAGTGCAGGAAGGTGCTATTCCAGAAGCAAGAATCGATGAAGAAGGAATACTTCGAGTCAACTCCAGACTTTGTGTTCCTAACGATTTTGACTTGAAGCATAGAATAATGATGGAGGCACACAACACACCGTTTGCAATCCATCCCGGGAGTACCAAAATGTATCACGATCTTCGACATACATTTTGGTGGAGCAATATAAAAAGAGAGATCGCGGAGTTTATCTCGAGGTGTTTAACTTGTCAACGTGTAAAGGCGGAGCATCAAGTGCCAAAGGGTCCATTGCAACCACTTGAGATCCCGAAATGGAAGTGGGAACACATTACCATGGATTTCGTTACAGGTCTTCCCAAGGTTTCTCAAGGCATAGATGCGATTTGGGTTATTGTTGATAGATTAACCAAGTCTGCTCATTTCTTGCCTATACGTGAGACTTATTCTCTTGAATGTCTTGCTCGTATGTACGTGAATGAGATTGTGAGATTGCATGGCATGCCAGTATCCATAGTTTCGGATCGTGACCCAAGATTCACTTCACGATTTTGGGTCAGCTTGCAGAAAGCTATGGGCACGGATTTATGATTTAATTCAGCATACCATCCTCAAACGGACGGGCAATCAGAGAGGACTATTCAAACCCTTGAAGATTTATTAAGACTCTGTGTTCTAGATTTCAAAAGAAGTTGGGATAAGTACTTGCCACTGGTAGAATTCTCCTCTAACAACAGTTATCAGGCAAGTATAGGTATGGCTCCATTTGAAGCCTTGTATGGACGAAAGTGTCGTTCTCCAGTATGCTGGGACGAGGTGGGTGAAGCAACGTTATTGGGACCAGAATTGGTACGCATAACTACAGAGAAGATCCAAATGATTCGACAACGTATACAAACGTCACAGGATCGATAAAAGAGTTATGCAGATCTTCATCGAAAGGATGTAGAATTTAGTATTGGGGATCATGTATTATTACGTGTTGCACCATGGAAAGGAGTTACAAGATTTGGGAAGAGAGGAAAGCTCAATCCACGATTTATTGGTCCATTTGAAATTCTTGACCGAATAGAAAATGTGACATATCGACTCACATTACCTCCAAGCATGTCTCGTGTTCATAATATTTTTTACATATCTATGCTTCGTAAATATGTGAAAGACCCGAACCATATAATTGAGTTAGAACCAGACGAGATAGCCAAAGATTTAACGTACGAGGAGGTACCTGTTAAGATCTTGGATAGGAAAGAGCATGTTCTACGCATAAAGGTTATACCACAAGTTAAGGTTTTATGGAGAAATCATGCTATTAAAGAAATGACCTGGGAATTGGAATCAGAAATGAAAGCGAGGTATCCTCACCTTTTCGAAACACCAGGTACGTACGTCAATTTCGAGGACGAAATTTCATAAGGAGGGGAGGTTGTAAGACCCCAACTTATTAATAAATGAAATTAAATTTCCTCTATTTATTATTTTAAAATAGAAAGGGTTGATTTGATTAATGTGGTTAGTTATGGGTAAAATACGCAAATATTTTAAATAAGCAAGTGGTTATAAAATATTTATTTTTGGTCGGTGAATATTCGTTTGGTCGTAGAATATTCTTGCTGTCGGGGAATATTCGTACGACGGCGCAGCCTTGTGTGGGCCTCATAACGGAAAGCGATTGGATGAAGAAAACGACAAGTATAAGTTGTTTATAATTAACGGCGTAGTTGTTACCGTTAATACTGTTGGAATACCTGGTGGTTAAAATATAGTAGCACACGGTATTGCACCAATTATTGATTCTTACATAAGAAGGCACTACTCAATAATTGTTACAGTAGTTACTGTTCAATATTTTATTTTATTGATTCAATAATTCCTGCGTTGATATTTTATATTATTGTTGTTTCAATAATTGTTACTGCACAGTATTTCCCATTATCAGATCAATAATTCATATTATTTGAATAATATTATTAGATAACATTATTGGCAATGTCTAGAAAGTTCTGTCTAAGGAGAGGTTTGGTCACCTAATTGCGCGCCAGTAAGGAGAAATCCTTATTGGAAAGCCCCCTCTTTCCTGGGAACGGCCTAGTTGTCATAAATGTGATTCTGTAATATTATTTGTGAATAATTAATTATTGATTCATATGATAAGGAAATATTTATTTTATGTGGATATAAATGAGGGATATATTTTTGTGGTTAAAAATGAAGGAGTTAATGTTGAGGTTTTTATCAGTATTTTTGTCGGAATGGAGGTATTAAAAATAAGGGTTTTTGAGATATTTTGCAGGGGTTATAATTTTTAATCCGACCGTTGGATCGTGGTAATTTTTGGATATGTTATACATATATAAGTTGAGTATATGTCCACAAATTTTGAACCGTTAAAAATGAACGTATGATTTATTATGAATTTTACGAGATGACTGGTTCAGAAATTGTTGAATTTTCGGAGTTTATCATTTTGGTGGAAAATTCTAGAATTGGTGGGCCCCACTTTTGGTTGGTGAAAATGTGCTGAGATTTTTATTCAAATGTGGTGGGTGAGAATAGTAGCAGGTAAAGCCATCAGGTTGCAGGTTAAGTTTGCTTCGGCGTGCTAATATTTTCCTATAAATAGAGGGCTAAGTTAGAATTAAAAATCACACCAGAAATAAGTTTTCTCTCTTTCTCTCTCTAGATTATTGAGTGTATTTTGTGAGCATTTAGATAGTTTGAGAGTTTCTATTCATCAGAGCAAGTTTCTTTCAGCCTTATACCGGTATTCCGACCAGAAGTACTGATATTTTGAGGTAAGGGATATTATTTTCTTCTTAAATGATATTATTTTCTTCAATATCATTATGCTGAAATATTGATATGAGTTTTTTTATCAAATTTAGAACTTTTTGTGTTGGAGTTACTATTCACGTATACGGCACTATTCACGTATACGGCACTATTCATCGAAAAATAAAATTTTTCCTTTTTGTCCAAGATGTCGATTATGGTTACTATCTTTGATTGTATCCATGTTTTGATCTTTATTTTTGAATTCTGCTTCACAATTGATTATTATGAAGTATTATTGATCTTGGATAAACTGTTATACGAATCCCTACTATTTGTCCTCCTGTCTCACTGGATTCGTTTTCTTTAAGATATTTTTCATCATCCTCAGTCCTAAATGATGATATTACTGAATATCTTTAGCCTGTAGTGCAAAGATGTATGATTACCTGATGAATATCTTTGGCCTGTAGTGCAAAGATGAACAGGTGTTGAGATGAACATGACTGATTGGTGATACAAATGAATATCTTTGGCCTGTAGTGCAAAGATGAATATTTGGTTAAAGATGATTATTAATTGATGTTACAGTGATAAAATATTGATGATGGACTTTTAAATCTTAGAAGATAGTAGAATTCATTCTCTACTTGACTCTTCTAATGGTTTGATGTATCCGCTGCAGTTGTTGATCTAAAACTTGTTGTCGATTATATTCTATCAGATTTTTCCCTGTTGAATACTAATGATAATTTGTTGTATATTGTCTTAGTCATAATATTCTTTACTGGGCTAGTTGAGCTCACCCTTTTCTTTTTTGTTCTATTTTTCTTCTCAGGAGGTGAGAACATAGCAGGATCTAGTCGGGATATAGAGTGATGGTTCTAGAAAGATGTTTTAGCAGTCCTCACTATTTCTGTAAAATAGTATTTGAATAATTGTAATGAGGACTTATTTGAGTGTGGATATTGTCTAGAAGACAATATTTGTATTTAAACTCACAGTATGTGTTGTCGTATTTTGCACGACAATTGTATTATTGAAGTTGTAGTTTGCTTTTTGTACCATGTATTTGGCGACTCAGAATGGGTGTTGTATACCTATTTTGGGGGCGTCACAGTTGGTATCAGAGCTTAGGGATATGATCACTGGCTGAGTTGTGAGACAAGAACTAGGAGGGAAGAGACGGGGAATTCCTTCGCTAGTATGACCTGACTAAGTTTATTTGGTGTTTATTGGGTCGGTCAGAGTATAGGGATAATATATGACATGACTATTAACCCTTGTTTTATGGCAGTATTTAAGAATGGCAGCTGAGAACTTTAATAATAGAGTAAATCAGACCGTAGAGACACCTTTGATCACCACCCAGGGGAATGTGCGACAGGAAGGCAATATTCCTCCTGTAAACAACGTTACCGAGCAAACGATGAATGATAGAATGTTTAGGAGCTTTTTGCAGTTCATGCAAAATTAGACGAGGAAGACTCGTGTGCAGAATACGGGTGGAAATGATAACAACGCGCGGTTTGTCACAGCCAAGCAGTTCAAAGAATTGGGACCACCAGAATTTAAGGGAAAGCCGGATCCAATCATGGCGGAAACGTGGGTCAAGCAAATTATCAAGATATTCGATGTCTTGGGATGCACGGAGGAACAGAAGGTTCCATTCGCCACCTTTATGTTCCGCGGTAAGGCAGACTGCATGAGTCCATGGTTAGCATAAATTTTCGGAAGTTTTGGAAATTTGCTAAGCCTGTTTTTAAAATTTCGAGGAGGTCTGATGGAAGTCATATATGTAAGACCCCAACTTATTAATAAATGAAATTAATTTTTCTCTATTTATTATTTTGAAATAGAAAAGGTTGATTTGATTAATGTGGTTAGTTATGGGTAAAATGCGCAAATATTTCAAATAAGCAAGTGGTTATAAAATATTTATTTTTGGTCGGTGAATATTCGTTTGGTCGTAGAATATTCTTGCTGTCGGGGAATATTCGTACGACGGCGCAGCCTTGTGTGGGCCCTATAACGGAAAATGATTGGATGAAGAAAACGACAAGTATAAGTTGTTTATAATTAACGGCGTAGTTGTTACCGTTAATACTGTTGGAATACCTGGTGGTTAAAATACAGTAGCACACGGTATTGCACCAATTATTGATTCTTACGTAAGAAGGCACTACTCAATAATTGTTACAGTAGTTACTGTTCAATATTTTATTTTATTGATTCAATAATTGCTGCGTTGATAATTTATATTATTGTTGTTTCAATAATTGTTACTGCATAGTATTTCCCATTATCAGATCAATAATTCATATTATTTGAATAATATTATTAGATAACATTATTGGCAATGTCTAGAAAGTTCTGTCTAAGGAGAGGTTTGGCCACCTAAGTGCGCGCCAGTAAGGAGAAATCCTTATTGGAAAGCCCCCTCTTTCTTGGGAACGGCCTGGTTGTCATAAATGTGATTCTGTAATATTATTTGTGAATAATTAATTATTGATTCATATGATAAGGAAATATTTATTTTATGTAGATATAAATGAGAGATATATTTTTGTGGTTAAAAATGAAGGAGTTAATGTTGAGGTTTTTATCAGTATTTTTGTCGGAATGGAGGTATTAAAAATTAGGGTTTTTGAGATATTTTGCGGGGGTTATAATTTTTAATCCGACCGTTGGATCGTGGTAATTTTTGGATATGTTATACATATGTAAGTTGAGTATATGTCCACAAATTTTGAACAGTTAAAAATGAACGTATGATTTATTATGAATTTTACGAGATGACTGGTTCAGAAATTGTTGAATTTTCGGAGTTTATCATTTTGGTGGAAAATTCTAGAATTGGTAGGCCCCACTTTTGGTTGGTGAAAATGTACTGAGATTTTTATTCAAATATGGTGGGTGGGAATAGTAGCAGGTAAAACCATCAGGTTGCAGATTAAGTCTGCTTCGACGTGCTAACATTTTCCTATAAATAGAGGGCTAAGTTAGAATTGAAAATCACACCAGAAACAAGTTTTCTCTCTTTCTCTCTCTAGATTATTGAGTGTATTTTGTGAGCATTTAGATAGTTTGAGAGTTTCTATTCATCAGAGCAAGTTTCTTTCAGCCTTATACCGGTATTCCGACCAGAAGTACTGATATTTTGAGGTAAGGGATATTATTTTCTTCTTAAATGATATTATTTTCTTCAATATCATTATGCTGAAATATTGATATGAGTTTTTTTTATCAAATTTAAAACTTTTTGTGTTGGAGTTACTATTCATGTATACGGCACTATTCATCGAAAAATAAAATTTTTCCTTTTTGTCCAAGATGTCGATTATGGTTACTATCTTTGATTGTATCCATGTTTTGATCTTTATTTTTGAATTCTGCTTCACAATTGATTATTATGAAGTATTATTGATCTTGGATAAACTGTTATACGAATCCCTACTATTTGTCCTCCTGTCTCACTGGATTCGTTTTCTTTAAGATATTTTTCATCATCCTCAGTCCTAAATGATGATATTACTGAATATCTTTGGCCTGTAGTGCAAAGATGTATGATTACCTGATGAATATCTTTGGCCTGTAGTGCAAAGATGAACAGGTGTTGAGATGAACATGACTGATTGGTGATACAAATGAATATCTTTGGCCTGTAGTGCAAAGATGAATATTTGGTTAAAGATGATTATTAATTGATGTTACAGTGATAAAATATTGATGATGGACTTTTAAATCTTAGAAGATAGTAGAATTCATTCTCTACTTGACTCTTCTAATGGTTTGATGTATCCGCTGCAGTTGTTGATCTAAAACTTGTTGTCGATTATATTCTATCAGATTTTTTCCTGTTGAATACTAATGATAATTTGTTGTATATTGTCTTAGTCATAATATTCTTTACTGGGCTAGTTGAGCTCACCCTTTTCTTTTTTGTTCTATTTTTCTTCTCAGGAGGTGAGAACATAGCAGGATCTAGTCGGGGTATAGAGTGATGGTTCTAGAAAGATGTTTTAGCAGTACTCACTATTTCTGTAAAATAGTATTTGAATAATTGTAATGAGGACTTATTTGAGTGTGGATATTGTCTAGAAGACAATATTTGTATTTAAACTCACAGTATGTGTTGTCGTATTTTGCACGACAATTGTATTATTGAAGTTGTAGTTTGCTTTTTGTACCATGTATTTGGCGACTCAAAATGGGTGTTATATACCTATTTTGAGGGCGTCACAATATATATATATATATATATATATATATATATATATATATATATATATATATATATATATATATATTAATCAATCACGTGGGATGAACCGCCTAAAAAATAACCAGGAAACATGAACATATAAAAGTAATCATCATTAATCTGGTGAATACACGTGAATCTCACTTGTAGGATTCAAATATATATCATATACAGAAAGGATCTAAGACGGACTGCTAGAAGCGGACTAACAGACGGACCTTAGCAAAAAAATACGCGGGTCAACAAAAAGTGTTAAAACATTAGGCGGGTCACAAAAAACATTAGGCGGGTTAAAACATCAGATCATTTCCATTTTTCCCCATCTCTCTCCCCGGTGCTCTCTTCCGCAACTCATGCTGATTCAAGCTCTCTTCCCCTCTCTCCGTCAAAGCGATTCTGAAGCAACCGAAAAGAAAGAAGATCGAACTTGTTGTAAACAGAGAGGTAAAGATTCTGAGCATATGAATCTTGTAATTTCAATTTGATTTGAAAGAAATCTAGGGTTTCTGAGCATATGATTTTTGTAGTTATTGATTTATAGAAATATCGTTTGTTGACCCCCAATTGTAACCTTTGGGGGATTTGAGTGTAGTAAACTCGTGAATCTCTCTCAATCCCTCTCTCGCAAACCAAATCACGAGGTCATTTTGGCTATATCTGTAAGGCGAAGTTCAGATCTGTAGATGTACTTAGTCACGAAGTTCAGAACTGCACGAAGGTCACACTAGTTCGTATGGTTGTAGATGTACTTGGTCTCAATTTTTCTTATACCTTAGAAGTCTGCCTTATTTCTTAAAATGTACACAGACATTGTATTATTTTTAAATTTTAAGTTTTAATTTGCATTGTGGATTCTTACTTCAGCTTTATTCTAGTGTGAGCAAATTTAACTATCCATTTGCAGAAAAATTTATTTTTGGACTTACTTTCACGGTTTCACCTTATATCAAATAACGGGTGCCTCTTGCTTCATATATGGTTGTTGTACTAATGGAAGCTATAAGTGTGGTATATATCTCTTTGGTTGACAAATTTTAAGCTACAAATGGAAGCTATAAGTGTGGTACTAATGGAAGCTACAAATTTTATGGATGAAGCAACTGCTTCTGTTGATTCTCAAACTGATGTTGTTATTCGAAGGATCATTCGGGAGGAGTTCAAAGACTGTACAATTATTACCATTGCTCACAGAATACCTACGGTTATTGATTGTGATAAAAGTGTTAGTTATAGATGCTGGTATGTTAAATTATTTTTGTGTTTCAATGAATTAAGCAATGGTACTGAATATAAAACATACATCATAATGAATGTTGTGGGGTGTGGTTGTGCAGGTTGGGCAAAGGAATATGACACGCCATCTGATTTGCTTGAGAGGCCTTCAATATTTGCGACATTGGTTCAAGAGTACTACAACAGATCATCAGGTTTATGAATTTAGTGCTCCCTCCAAATATATTTGCGGCTGGATGTAGCCTGGTTTTTGAGTTAAATTTTGTACCAAACTCTATAAACTAGTACTCCATTAGAGAATGTTGGTAATTTTGAAATAAACTTGTAGCACTGGCAAGCATCGGTTAGGGGCAAAATAGTGTAGACAGACGGGATCTATTACGGTCAGTTATAGATCTACATCATTGGGGAGATATGTAATTAGAGAATGTTGTTTAATTCTTGTGTCGGACCAACATTATGTATGAGATGTTGTAATGAATCTATTGCCATAAATGAAGTTCTAATGACATTGTTTCTGCCTGTAACACTTTTTGCATCGACATGACATTGTTTCCGACTTTCTGTTAGCATTCAAAGCATTTGCACTAGAAAATAGGATGATGAAAAGATAAATAATATAAGAAAGGAAGATTCTGTATTGCCATAATAGGAAAGTAACAAAATTTCCCAGTTTTAATATACAAAATTTCCCAGTTTCAACAAAATTGCCATAAAAAAGTTTCAAAACACAAATGCCACATCACATGGAATTATTCCAAGAATATCATCAGCTAGTAAAACAATAAATCCAGCACAGACATAAGTCCAAAGACTCAACTCCCAAGACCAAATTAAAAAGACATTCAGTGAAAAGCAACAGCAGCAGTAGCCCAGCAACAGCAACATTTAGTGAAAAGCTATATAATACTAACATCCAAAATCTGCCACATTGTTGTCAAATTAGGCATCCTGTCAAAACAGAGATTAAATATGTCAAATTAGGCATCCTGTCAAAACAGAGATTAAATAAATAAAATCACACATCAGGCTCACTTTCTCCCAAGTCCTAACCACATCTGGTTTAAATTTTCACAATTGAATCCTACGGGGTTAGTAATGGCACATGAATTTAGAACACTTACCCAAGCCCTTTTCATCCTGGCCTTTTCATTCTGCCACATTGCATGGAATGACCATTAGCAGCTTAACACAATCGCCATTTTGAACAACATGAGTTAAAGCCCACACCAAAGCAGTTCTTGGGATTTCCCTAGATGCTTTAACAGCTACAAGCACAACCCTCTACACCACATCCAAACCCTTCCCTTTACTACTCTTTTGCCGCAGACTCATCTCAGCTCAGCAAAATTTTCAAACAAAAATTAACCAATTTGTTCAACCCCTTAAACAGGCAAAAATGTGAATTTCTGCTTAAAAGCCTTGAAATCAGACTCAAAATGGAAAGACCTAACAACTTCAAAATTCAAATGGTCAAATAACTGAATGTAAGTTTTTCAAAAATACTGTATCATCATGTATGTTTTTTCAGTAAAGAAGATATTCATAACATAGAACAAAATCACCAATACACTTCCCCCCAAAACAAACCCTAGATCTTTGAAGCAAAATAAACCCTAGATCTTTGTATCTACTCAAATCCCAAAACAGAAATTACAAACTATAATTAAGTACCAATCTTTACGAGAATCGTTTACCTTCCGATCCGGTTTACTTCAGATCTTTACCTTCCGATCGTTGAGACGGGAATACGAGAATCATTTCTTTTCAAATGGGAAAAAAGAATCGTTTCTGTTCAAATGGGAAGAAAGAATCGGGGAGAGAGAATCGGCATAATTTGTGAATCAGTGAAAGGGTTTCTGAGAATTCGCAGGGAGAGAAATTAGATTTTCTTATCTGAGCAAATGGTCGAGTACGTAGTAGAGGAGAGAGATTGTGACCCGATTTTCCCCCTTTTTCTTATCTGACCCGGCCCTTTTAACTGGCTGACCCGCGTGTCTTTTTTTTTTATTCAGTCCATTGTTTGGTCCGCTTTTAACACCCGTTTCTGAACCTGGCTGATATCATATATATATATATATATATATATATATATATATATATATATATATATATACGGTCCGGATCTTAAGCTCACTCCTTATTTAACTCACCCGAGCTCACCCCCCCTTTAGCGACGGATCCGGCGACGGTTCGGTCATACAACCATTGTCTATACTTTTAGCGACACTATATGTTGTCCGTTATTAAAAGTATAGACGACAGTTGTATGACCGAACAGTCGCCGGGTCCGTCGTTAAAAAGGGGTGAGCTCGGGTGAGTTGGATAAGGGGTGAACTTAAGATCCGGACTATATATATATATATATATATATATATATATATAATATTTTTTAATTATTTTATAATTAAAATAAAAATTTATTTTAATCTTAAAATAAAAGAGTTTATTTTAATTTTAAAATTAGATTTTATGCTAACTAATTAGAGTTGGAATTGGATTCCATGATAACTAATTGGAGTTGAAATAGGTTTTCATGTTTCCTTAAATAAAGGAGTTTATTTATATATGAAATAAGATTTCATATTATTCAAAGGAGTTTATTTGTGAATAGGAAAGAAAATCCATATTTCCTTAAATAAAGGAGTTTATTTAGATATGAAATAAGATTTCATATTATTCAAAATAAAGGAGTTTATTTGTGAATAGGAAAGAAAATCTGTGTTTCCTTTAATAAAGGAGTTTTATTTATTTTTACTTGGAATTGGATTCCATAATTAATTAAAATAAAGGAGTTTATTTTGATTAAAGATTTTGATTAAAATAAAATAATTTATTTTATTCAAAATAGGATGAATTAAAATAAAAGAGATTTATTTTAATTTAAATTTGGACTAAAATAAAGGAGTTTATTTTGATTCAAAATTAGATTTTATACTAACTAAATTTGTCCATTAAATGATATCAATATATATATTGAATGTTTATTATTTATAAGATGAATGTTATTTATTGATGCATATGGTGATGTGTATGATAATAAATAGAATTGATTATGGACTATTGACCAATGTGATTGGATTTTATTTTAGTTGGATGCATGAATGTATGAGTTTTATTAAATGGGCTCTACGTACCTCGTCTTCTCTGATTTTTCTTAATGTAAATTATATCTCCCTCCTATGTACTTCCCCGTGACTGCTAATCAAGATTTCTATTTATATTAAATAGTTTTGTAATAGGAATAGCTAGAATTAATTTTGAAAAATTAGAGATCAAGGGGCAAGGAGCGATTGAAGACCCGTTTGTAATGGAGCCCGAATTTAAATGTAATAATTATATTTAAATATTAATTCTTGCACCCCTAGGGTTTGACCTTTTGGTTCACTTGGTGGCTCTAGTGAACCAAACTAGAATAAAAGTCCATAATTAATCCGGGTATAATATAGTATTCTATATGTGCATGCTTATACTATTTATATTATATATTATGCAAACATGCATCGCATGCTAATTAATATGACGCGTATTATATATATATATATATATATATATATATATGTGTGTGTGTGTGTGTGTGTGTGTGTGTGTGTGTGTGTGTGTGTGTGTGTGTGTGTGTGTGTGTGTGTGTGTGCATGGACGCTAAATAAGATGAGACAAATTAATAACAAATTTCTCAAATTTTTTATATTAAGTTCTAAGCGTTCAAAGATATTTAGAATATCGAACGTTGCCTTCTAGCATGATAAAAATAATAGAGTATCAATTAATTATTATAAGTTTGTTGTGTCACCACAAGGCTTATCTTAATTCTTTGAGATGTTAATTTTATCACATTTGATGCTTATAAAGAATATTGAACAATGTTATTTTGTTGTGTCACCACAAGGACAATATTTATTTTTTTTGAATATATGGAGTGCTAGGTTGGACTTAACTTGGATAATTTTGATTCGGATGTGCCACCACTTGATCAAAATAATCTAAGAGGCAAAAGACAAGGAGTTGCATAGTTGATATAATTGACAAGAGTTGTCTACCTATTTATTTATATATAGTTTATTGTGTCACCACAAGGCTATATACATTTGAAATGTGATCCTTATTCTCACTAGCAAATCTTTAATTAGATTTTGTCGAACTATATAAGTGAGGGTAACATAGTTTGATAAAAATAGTGGGAGATACCAATTTAAAATAAGACCTAATTTATTTTGGTAATTAATAAAAGAATATATGCTAAAATATTGTTAATTATAAATTTATTTACAGAATTTTACAATGTC
Organism: Panax notoginseng; assembly: GCA_016801055.1. Lineage (NCBI taxonomy): Eukaryota > Viridiplantae > Streptophyta > Magnoliopsida > Apiales > Araliaceae > Panax > Panax notoginseng. Next base: position 193,853,339 of record CM029020.1, read on the forward strand.
TAAATTACTATCACTGTGAAGCATATTAGATGTTATTTAACCAAACCAAATTAAATGGATTGATTAAGGAATTTGAGAATAGTTCTCATGGCTGAAAAGCTATCTTATGTCCTTAATACGTCTATCCCTGCAATGGTTGCAGACAATGTCTCTGAGGAAGAGATTGTTACTTTTAGAAAGTGACAAGATGATGCACAGTTTGCTCAGTGCATCATGCTTGCATCCATGAGTAACGTGATTCAGCGTCAGCATGAAACTATGGATGCTTCTACAATATTTCTGCACATCAAGTAGTTGATGGTGGGAAAAGTAGGACTGATAGATATCAGATATCTAAGGAGCTCTTCCGATCTAGAATGACCGATGACACTACAGTAAAGACAAAAGTCCTTAACATGATCAATTTGATTGAACAATTAGGATAACAGGTTTTGTCATGGATGGAGAGTTGAGCCAAGATTTGATCTTACACTCACTCCCGGACTCCTTTCACAATTGTTGTGAATTTTTCATATGAACAAGCTAGATGCCAGCCTCGCTGATTTGCTTAACATGTTAAAAAATGTTGAGAGTCACTTTCCAACCAAGAAAGATCATGTCTTATTGGTAGGGGCCAAAGGATCTTCTGAAAAGAAGAACGATTCTAAGAAGGTAAATAGAAAAGGCAAAAACAAAGGATAATAAAAATAAAACTGATACGGATTGCAAAAGAGTTTGCTTCCACTTCAATAAGTCAGGACACTAGAAAAGAAACTGCGAGAAGCATCTTGCAGAGGCTAATCAGAAGAAGCTTAGTAAAGTTTCGGTTACAAATACAATTTTGTTCATAATTTAAAATAAATTTTTCTTTAAGTCAAGGTTCTACTTGTGTATTGAATACTGACTTTGGTTATCATAAATATAGATTTATGAAGGGACCAAGCAGAAGAAGAAAGCTAAACAAGGGATAAGTAATCCTATGTGTGGAAATGAAGCAAAGGTTGCTGCATCAGCCATAGGAACTTATAGTTTAGCACAGTCTACGGGCAAGTCTATTAAGTCAATAAGTTGTTATTGTATTCCAGTTCTCGTTGGAAACATTATTTCCATTTTATTGTTGGACAATAAAATCTTTGGTATTATATTTAAGAACAATTGTTGTTCTATTTATAATAATAATGTTTTGTATAGAACTGAATTATTACTTAATGGATTTTGTGTACTTGACTTACGTAAAAATTATTTTGCAGATTGAACAAACTAGTATAAGAAAAAGGAGATGATCATTCAAAAATTGAATGTGTGTATTTGTTGAAATACAAGTGTGAATTATTTGAAAGGTTCAAAGAATTCAGAAGTGAAACAAATTGGCAAAGTATTAAGATTCTTTGATTAGATCAAGGAATAAATACTTGTGCAATAAGTTTCTAAATCATCTCAAATGGTTTTCTCACAATGGACGCCTCCTGATACGCAATAATTGATTGATGTATCTGAAAGAAAAAATCGTACCTTGTTAGACATGGTGCGGTCCATAATAATTTTACCGACATTCGAGTATCCTTCTGGGATAATGTCCCAGAAATGGCTGCATATCTACGAAAAGGTAACCTCAAAATCCGGCCCCAAGACTCTATAAAAGTTATGGACAGGGAGGATTCCTAATCTTAAGTATGTTAAGATAAGGGGTTTTCCAACTTATGTGAAAAAGGTTTCAAAGGATAAGTTTGGGACAAGATTTGACAAGAACAAATTTGTGGGACATCCTAAAGTAAGTTTAGGGTATATGTTCTATAATCCTACTTAGCAAAAGATGTTTGTTGTGAAACACGCTACCTTCTAAGATAAATGTGTTTATCATTAAAGGGGCTAGTGGGAGGATAATAGATCTTGAAGAGTTCAAGAACCACAAAACACTATAAGTCAAATAAGAGGAACCTGTAGATAGACCTATTGTACCACAACCGAATCGTAAATCTGAAATAGTACTGAAGATACCTGAGAGGTATGGATTCATCATGGATGATGATGATGAGGTACGTATCATAGAAGATGATGATCCAATTACATACAATGAGGTAAGAGTTGTAGACACTCAGAGAAATGGATTGAAGTAAGCTTCTCAAATATGGAACATTCGTTTTGATGAGACAATCAAAAGAGTTTGATTTTATCAAAAACAAGAATGAACCTAGTGTGTACAAAAAGGTCAGTGGGAGCGTCGTGACATTCCTAATATTATATGTTAATATACTATGGATAAGGAATGACATACTAATGCTACAATCAGTAAAGATAAAGTTGTCTAAACATTCCTCCACGAATGATTTGGGAAGAGTATCGTTATTGGGGATACAAATCTATATAGATAGATTTAATAGGATGCTTGACTTTACCCAAGGAACATATATTCATTTGATGCTAAAGTTGTTTAGCATGACAAACTTCAAGAGATGTCTCATGTTGATGAGTCATGGAGTGTATCTCTCTTAATAGTCTCCATAGACTCCTGAAAAGAGAGATCACATGAGTGAAAAGCATGTATGCAATGAAATGTACGAGACCTGACATTGATCAATCATATTCTGGAGAAGTTTGTTAGGAATAAACATGTGAATGATATTCCTATTTAATATATGATTTGATTATGATATATATGAATGAATATGCAAGTATGCTTGCATTAAGAAAAGCTGTAAAGTCCTTTGATAGATAATAGAAATATATGTACAAGGACTTAGAATGAATTGATCAAATATGTTAGGTTGATCCTACATAAGCAAAACAACTTTGTAAAGTTCTTAAAAAGAAATGATGTACAAGGACTATAAAGATAGAAAGATCAAGCATGTTAGGTTGATCTTATGATGTAATAGATAGGCTTGTCTGATCGTCGAGCACTGCACCAGAAGTCGTAGTCTGACAGGAGAGTCAAAGGTAACTCGGGAGCTATCGAGGCAGAATAGGAGTATACAAGATAGTGAGATCTCGGAGTTTGTAGATTTCCAGGGGAAATGAAGAAGGATCGTAGTGTATCGAGTAGAGCTTCCTCGGGATCGTAGTGTACTGAGGAAGTCATGTTCAGAATCGTAGAGACAACCTGTCTACGAGCCGAACGACCATCTGCCAAAGCCAAGTATGAAACGTAGACTACACTCAGAGTCGTAGAGTCTAGCGATGCCAAAGCAAAGACAAGGATCGTAGGCTACACTCTGAGATTGTAGAGTCCATTGAATGAATGAAGAGATCGTAGTCGGGCAAGATCAGATGAAGACAACAAGCACAAGGCAGAAATCGTAGAGTGTCAAGATCTGATCTCGGGATCGTAGTGTCTGCACAGCCGAAGCTGAATCGTAGAGTGCAGAACTACGACTCCAAAAGAAGTGCTCACAATGCTAAGTCTGAATCGTAGAGTAGATACGGTTCTCAACGAATGAGCACTCCCAGAATATCCAAAGATACGAAGCCTCTAGTTGGCACTGCAAAGATGCATTCCACAGTAAGGGAACCAGAGAGCACTCAGCGAATGGCATGCAGGCTAACAGAAGATCTCAGCACAAACCCAATCAACATTAATATTGAGGTGTAAGGCCATTCGTGATGAAGTCTTCCACAAGGAGATCCAAAGAAGACTTTAGAAGCTGACTGAGGAAAGTCAGGATATGCAGTAGCTATCAAGTGTATAGAAGACAATGATCTTGGAAGTAACCAAGATCGTAGTGTTTGCCAAACAAAGAAGGAACTGATGAAAGTTGAACCAAGACACTGGTCAGCCACTGAAGAGCAAGGCTAAAGTGATTAAGTGCAGTGTCAGATCATTGATGATAAGTGAACGGGAGATCACAAGGAGAAAGTAAGCTGGACGCACCACAAATCTGAAGTGTCTTGATATTCAGAAGAGGACCGGGACAAGGAATTAGGCCATTAGTATCTGAGAACAGTCGAAGCAAACATAAGTATTGAAGCGCTGCATGATACAAGGAAGAGGTGTTCTACATTGAAGATCCAATCAACACTCTTCCAGATCGTAGTGTTAACTCTACCAGTCAACGAGCAATACTAAACAAGACACTACGATCAAGTCCTTGAAGACGTGCATCAGAATCGTAGAGTTTGAATATCTGAAGAATGAAGCATTGGCAACGGTTCAATATGAAGGATAATATTCGGACAAGTGCTTATTGAGAGCATCGATGCAAAAGGACAACCTCTGATCAAGAAGTCAGAAGAAATAAAGTCTTCAACCTGCCCAAGACAGTAAAGTGATACATCTGACAGGGTAGGTGAAAAAGTAGACTGCAGCGTCAGAAAAAGTATGACAAGTCACATCAAGCAGTCTACATCAAGCAACTCGAGATCTGTGAAGACATTTGAATAGCTTCCAACGGCTACTTTCCAACGGAAGGATTGGGAAGGTGTATAAATGTAGACGAGCTTCAAAGATTAAAGGAAGCTGGAGTTGTCGATTTTGGAGTGAAGTTGGACTGATCTAACCAAGTGACAGTGAGTCCTCAAGCTCACTCTACGATCCACCAAGAACACTCAAAAGTCAGATCAAGAGAGAAGTAGAAGTGTGAGTTCTACTATGTAGAAGTGAGGGTTCTACTACATGAAGAGTGTTCTGAACTGCCGAGAGAAAGAAGAGCATCATGCCATCTGGATGTCCATCATGGAAAGACTCTAAGTACAATAGAGAAGAGCCTACAGTCATCTTAGCAAGTCCATCATGAGAAGGCATCAAATAGCAAGAAGGGAGATCACAAAAGCTATCTTGGTGTCAATCATGAGAAAGCTTCTAAGTACCTAACAGAAGAGCTTACAGCCATCTTAGAAGCCTCTCATGTGCAGCCATCAAGTACCAAGGAGAAAGATCTTCAAGGTAGTTCATCAAGGGGTCATCCGGAGTAGTTGAGCAACCTAAGAAGCTGAGCATCATGCAACACTCAGCTGCTCTTCAAGGATGATCAAGCCAAGCTGCTAAGGATAGAATATGTTCAGAGCATGAAGACATCTTAGTAGCTCAGCACCGACTCCAACAACAACAAACAAATAACTCAACGAAGCCAGGGCCTGAGGGGTCCTTGTCCGGAGGGACTAAACAAAGCAGGGCCAAAGGGTCCTTGTCCGGAGGGACTAAACAAACCAGGGCCAAAGGGTCCTTGTCCAGAGGGACTAAACGAAGTTCCCAGCCTGTTGGGCTTGAAGAGTTCCTAGGGAACTAGAGGAGTCCCAAGGCTGCTGGTCTTGAAGGGTTCTTAGTGAACTGAAGTCCCAAGACTGCTGGCCTTGAACGAATCGTAGACATTCAGGGTGTTGCCCTTCCTTAGTGGAAATCCTGCTAGTTGAAAGTAGGAGAGTGGATTAGGAGCTTGAGTCTCTGAAGCACTTAAACCCCCTTGTGTCTTTTACATTATGTGATTTACATTATGTCCATAACTGCTATAACTGCTATGTATGTTCTAACTGCTTACAACTAAACTAATCCAAAAAACAATGTATGTTTGATTATGAGTATATCAATGAAGGGGAATCTTTTACTTATTTCGATGTGCTTGAACGGTGGTGTAGTGAATTGGAAAGGTTCCAAACAGCAAAGAATTGCTGCTTTAGTGATAAAGACAATGTGACACCCCAAATCCAGGTACTTCCATTCCCACATGATTTGGTGTTCACTATACAACATCATATATCTATCTACCCATAATAACTGAAAACATAATAGATAGAAATCAATCATCTCCTTAAGGAGTTACATCATCTGAATTAAATACATCAATCCTAGGTCATACTAACCTTAAATCTTAACTGCTCAAACATAAACAACTTATAGTCTTACACAACACCAACATAAGTCTTAACACATAATTTCAACATCACAGAAAATAACAAGTCTTCATTTACATCACTTGTTAATCTTCCCCTTGCCCTTGCTAGTAGAAGGCTCGTCGAATCTTTTTTTCTTAATTGCAATGTTATTATTACGCAAGAGTGAGCACGATTGCCCACAAGTATAACAATGAAATAACAAAATAATAACATGCGAGTGAATTAAGGACTTCTGAAATAAAACTCAACTTTTGAATCAAGAATGAATAACAAGAATCAAAAGAATTCTGAGGGTCATAAGACCTTGAACTATGTCCTAGGTATCAAGGGTTATACTTGAAACCTTTAGCAGTCGTAAGACTATGGACTCTTCTTCTCGTACTTAGGGGGATCAGCCCTTAGTACCATACTGTGCACAATATCTTAACGCTAACGCATAAGTAATCCCTATACATGGTTGTTCCTCTCAGTTTGACATTAGAGTCCGCACCAAAAGAAGTTTGTTTTGGATAAATCAATAAGAGTTCTGAAATTTAAAACGTTCATTAACTATAGACTAGTTGAATCAATAAGCATTCGCTAGTCTAACAAGGTTCAACAATAAATGATATTTAAATTGAATAACAATCTCAAGAGTTATACAATAGAATAATTATTGTATAACAGAATCATACTTTGAAAAGATAAGTAATCTTTAACATAAAAAATTGAACTTGATTAATAATAAAGAGAATTTACTCGACAAAATTTATAAACTTGAATAATGATAACAAGTAAGGTTAGGAAACTTGCCTCGTGCGTAGATTACATGTTAATTATACACATTCTTCAATATAATTCTACATACCATTTCCATTCACAACTCTAGTTAATTATAATGTAATTAGTCATCATAAGTTCATTCTTTTTATCTAACTCGAATTATGACTATACTTAGTCAATTACTATACCCATTGCAACATAATTTACACTTCATGAACAATAAGATAACTATGCGTTCAATCATTTAATTCACACATAAATGTGTTATTGACATGCTAAGAATTTATTCTAACACCTCATTATATGTCTAACATATTTTTATGTTCATTAGATTAAGTTACTAACACATTGCTAGACTTGAGCATTTTAAAAAAATCGTTTCTGGACCATTCTGCTAAGTGGCGCTGCGGCGCCACTGTTATACTGGTTATTGGCGATACGGCGCCGTGGCGCTGCAGCTTGAGATATGGCGCTGCGACGCGATAATTAGGCATGGATTTGGCGCCGCGGCGTGAAACTCTAGTTTCTGAATTTTCAGTTCGCGATGAACACAGAATCAGGCAAAATTATCATTACATGATCATTAAATTCATCAAATTAAACATACCCACATACTAGAATTCGTACATAATCATTACCCAACCTTTATAGAGTGATTTTAACTAATTAAAACACATAATTACAGAATTAAAATATGCAATTTCACTGTTCTTGATGTTCTTGAAGGTTTTGAACACAAAACATAAAAAAACAACACTACGGATTCGTTATAACACCGAATCCTTTCATTTAAAGTTTGGTCTCTTCGTTTTAATATATATAATTATATACGAGTGTGAATTTTACGAAACAATATATGTTTGACATATTAAATTTACGTATAAGGGCCATATGGCCATATTTTATACTCTGTAATTTTGTTGCAACAAAATACAATGTATTTTATGAAATCGATGATATGGTTTATACAATATATATAATTAAATACGATACAATAACATTTATCACGTAATTAACACATAATCGTTACTCCTTCTTCCACTACAGAGCTTTTACAGAACATAAAAGCCATATTCTTATAAAACTTAAACAACGTAATTTAAAATTTGGGAAAGAAGAGATTACCCTTGATTACTCTGCTTAGATTACACAAGGTGATAACAAGTTAACAACTCCTAAATTCACACTTCTTCTCCTTTAATCTCCCTGATTCTCAAAACTCTCTTTCCCTCTCTGTTTTGCTTTTCCAGACTTAGCAAATAATAAAACAAAAGGAAGACGTATATAAAAAAAAACTGACGTGTTGTGGAGGTCAGTTACCCATCATGGGTAAACTGCCCTTAACTCCCATTAGGGCCATGTTTGGCTAACAATAAATAACACTTCTAATTATTTTAATCAATCTCCTATACTATAGTTTAATAATATCACATCCAATTAGATAATAAATCAAACATCTAGTTTAATTTAATTTAAATATAATAATTTCTCATTTAATTCACATAGTCTTATAATTAATTTTCTCATTAATTATAAAATAATATTAGGCTTATTAAATATTTCTTTTAATTCAATAAACCCACATAATTACATACTTTGAATAATAAAATTCTTCACATTAATTTAATAAATATAACATATATAATTAAATTAATCTATCACAATTGCATCCATTAATTATTTAATCTAATAATTAAATCATCGAAAATATTTATTTAATTTAATAATTATTAAAATTAAATTACAAAAATCTTATTTGTCACATCTTTCCCCCCTTAAAAGGATTCTGTCCCCAGAATCATGACTCAATAAATTCGACCCGTTACATTCTCTCCCCTTACAAAGATTCTGTCCCCAGAATCATTTACACATAATTTAAGTAAATAAATGAGGGTAATTCTTCATCATATTCTCTTCGAGTTCCCACGTAGCTTCTTCAGCATTGTGATTCCTCCAAATTACCTTAACAGAAGGTATTACTTTATTTCTGAGAACTTGTTCATTTCTGTCAACAATTTGAACAGGAATTTCTTCGTAAGATAAGTCTTTTTCAAAATGTAGGGATTCGTATTCAATTACATGCTTGTAATCGGGTTTGCAGGGTTGTAATACAGAAACGTGGAAGACGTTGTGGACATTCTCGAGTGCTGGAGGTAGGGCTACCTCATATGCAACTTCTCCGATTCTTCGCAGTACTTCAAATGGTTTAATGAATCTTCTGCTTAATTTCCCTTTCTTTCCAAACCTGATCTTTCCTTTTCAGGGAGAGAAATTCAAAAAACATAACTACCAGATTCAAACTCGATATTTTTACGATGTGGATCGACGTATTTCTTCTGCCTATTTTGAGCTGCTACCAGTCTTGTTCAGATCACTTTGACTATTTCTGCTGTCTGCTGTACTAATTCTGGGCCTAGTAATTGTCTTTCGCCAACTTCATCCTAATAAAGCGGAGTTCTGCACTTTCTGCCGTATAACGCTTCATAAGGCGGCATACCAATACTAGCGTGGTAACTGTTGTTGTAGCCGAACTCTACAAGCGGTAGGTGATCGTCCCAATTTCCTTTAAAGTCCATCACACAGGCTCTTAGCATATCTTCTAATGTCTGAATCGTTCTCTCACTCTGTCCATCTGTTTGAGGGTGGTATACTATACTCATCCTCAACTGCGTACCCATGCATTCCTGTAGACGTTTCTAGAAGTTCGATGTAAAGCGCGGATCCCTATCGGAAACAATTGACACCGGAACTCCGTGTCGCGAAACAATCTCTTTCACATATAACCTCGCCAACTGATCTAAGTTGAATCTGATTTTGATCGGAAGAAAGTGTGCGGATTTCGTCAATCGGTTAACGATAACCCATACTGCGTCATAACCTTTCTGAGTTGTCGGAAGGCCAACCACGAAGTCCATTGTAATATGTTCCCATTTCTATTCTGGGATCTCCAGCGGTTGTAGCAACTCACTCGGTCTCTGATGTTTTGCTTTCATTTTCTGACAGGTTAGACACTTGGCAACACACTCTACAACATCTCGTTTTAGATTATGCCACCAGAAATGTTATCGAAGATCTTGGTACATCTTGGTACTACCAGGGTGAATCGAATATCGTGAGCTATGAGCCTCGCTCAAAATATCTTCCTTAATCTCTGGTACTGGTGGTACCCAAATTCTACCCTCAAATCTCAGTATTCCTTCCTTGTCCATCTTAAATCTCGGTTCAGTTCCTTTAGATATCTTCCTTATCACCTTTTTGCAGTCATCGTCCTGAAGTTGAGCCTCCTTAACTTTATCCAGTAGGGTTGTACTAGATTGCATCTGAAATAGTTTCTCATCTATTTCCATATGATATTTCACTTCTAACTCCAACTTCTCCATTGCTGAAATCAATTCTTTTTGAGAAGTCAATATCATCAATTTCTCCCGACCATTTCTATTTAAGGCATCGGCAACCACATTTGCCTTACCCGGATGGTATAAAATCTTACAGTCGTAGTCCTTAATTAGTTCCAACCACCTTCTCTGACGCATATTCAAGTCCTTCTGTGTAAAAATATATTTCAGACTCTTATGGTCTGTATATATTTTACACTTCTCCCCATAGAGATGGTGCCTCTAGATTTTCAACGCAAAAACCACTACAGCTAACTCCAAGTCGTGGGTCGGATATCCCTTCTCGTAATCCTTCAATTGTCGTGACGCATACGCAATGACTCTGCCATTTTGCATAAGCACACAGCCAAGTCCTTTATGCGACGCATCACTATAAATAATAAAATTTCTTGTATCGTCCGGAAGAGACAATACAGGTGCTGAACTCAACCTCTTCTTCAATTCTTGGAAGCTTTCCTCACACTTCTCTGTCCAAATAAATTTCACTGCTTTTCGAGTCAAATTCGTTAACGGAGTTGCGATCTTGGAAAAGTCTTGAATGAATCTTCTGTAATATCCTGCCAATCCAAGAAAACTTCGTACTTCCGACGGCGTCCTTGGCTGATCCCAGTTAATTACGGCTTCGACTTTGGATGGATCTACCGAAATTTCATCTTTATCAATCACATGCCCAAGAAATTGTACCCGCTCGATCTAGAATTCGCATTTTGAAAACTTGGCATACAACTTCTCCCTTCTCAACATTTATAACGTTAATCTCAAATGCTCTTCATGTTCTTCCTTGGTTTTCGAATATACCAAAATATCATCTATAAATACCACTACGAATTTGTCCAAAAACGGCTTGAACACACCATTCATTAGTCCCATAAATGCTGCAGGAGCATTCGTTAGACCAAACTACATTACCAAAAATTCGTAGTGACCGTATCGTGTTCTGAACGCTGTCTTCGGTACATCCTCTAGTCTAACCTTCAGTTGATGATAACCACTCCTAAAATCTATCTTGGAAAAGTATTTCGCTCCCTTCAATTGATCAAATATATCATCGATCATCGGTAATGGATATCTATTCTTAATCGTGACCTTATTCAGTTCTCTGCAATCAATGCAGAGCCGCATCGATCCGTCCATCTTTTTCATAAATAGCATTGGCGCTCCCCACGGTGATACGCTTGGTTGAATGTACTTCTTGTCCAGTAATTCTTGTAGTTGTACCATTAATTCTTTTATCTCAACTGGTGTCATTCGATACGGTGCGTTCGATATTGGAGCCATTCCCGGAGCCAAATCGATCACAAAGTCGACCTTTCTATCTGGCAGAAGTCCTGGCAAATCGTCTGGAAATACGTCGGCGAAATCCGTTACTACAGGTATCTAGTTTACTTTCGGATTTTCTTTACGACTATCGACTATGTAAGCTAAATATCCTACACATCCTTGTCGTAACAACTTCCTGGTCTGCATCATCGTCATACAACTCGCTTATCTAGGCGACTTGCTACCATAAAACACAACCTTTGACGGAATCATAAGGTTAATACGCTTCTTTTGGCAATCAATTACTGCCCCGTAATTGAATAACCAGTCCATTCCCAAGATAATGTCAAATTTCCCAAGTCGAATAGGGATAAGATCTACGTTCATGATATTACCCTTAATATCCACTCTACAGTTCTTATGCACGTACTTAACAGAGATTATTTCTCTATTCGCAATTTCTATGTTCATGAGGTATTCTAACTCATCCTTAGTCAATTCTAAATTCTTAGCAAAGTCATCGAATATAAATGAACAAGTAGCACCCAAATCAAATAATACGTAAGCATTAACTCTATTGATCGGAATGATACCTGACACCACATCCCACGACTGCACTGCATCCTGCACCGTCATATTAAAATTCTTGGCGGTCGGTCGATTGGTTGCGGTTGGTCCTGTAATGGTCAGACCGCTTCCACTGTTATTTTCCCGGTTTCCTCCTGATCATGCCCCTCCAGATCCATTCTTAGGACAGTCTCTTGCCAAATGATCCTTTGAACCACAAGTGAAGCAGGCACCCTTCTTTGGGTTAGGACAGTTAGGTTCTATGTGGCCTTCCTGACCACAATTGTAGCACACACGTTTACCCTTCATACACACTCCCAAATGAGCTTTTCCGCAGGTCGGACACGCTTCAATCCTTTTCTTCTGACCTCCTTGCTGGTTTCTGGGTGATGTGTTGTCAGACCACCTTCTCTTCTGATTATTATTACCTCCTCCCGTATTACTTCCACTAGCCTTGTTATTTCCTTCACTTTCATTCTTCTTCTTCTTCTAATCCTGATTGTATTTGGTTACCGTATCGATTCCACCTTCAGCAAGTATGGCTTTCTCTAGTACCCTGGCGAATGTCTTCAACTGAAATATTGATACCTTACTATACAACCAAGGCTTTAGTCCTTGTTCGAACCTTCTTGCTTTTCTCTCGTCCGTGTGCACTTGATATGTGGCGAACCTTGCCAATTCGTTGAATCTAGCCGCATAATCTAGTACGGACATATTCCCCTACTTCAATTCCAGAAACTGAACCTCTAATTAGTTCTGCGAGGTAGTCGGGAAATACATCTCGAAAAACATCTCCTTGAACCTCTCCCAGGTAATCATACATTCTCCTCCACGGACCTTGTTTGCTTGCCACCAAAAACTGGCTTCAGATTTCAGCATAAACGTTGCGAAAGCGGTCTTTTGGTCCTCTCTGACTCTTGCGACCTCAAAAACCTTCTCCATCTCCACAACCCAAGTCTGAGCTTCGATCGGGTTCATGGAGCCTTTAAACTCTGGCGCTTCCACCGCCATGAAATCTTTGAATGAAGTATTCGGTGGAGCTTGAGGATTATTATTCATTGCTCCAGCTAGTAAGTTCACTAATTATTGGACGGGATTAGCATTGGCGTTATTGTTGTTATTCGATAACTCTTCCTGAGCTGGTTGATGGTTTTGTCTTCTTCTTGGCGGCATTACTCAACAATTTGTCATAACCACTTAACACATTATGTGACGCCCCCAAAATAGGTATACATCACCCATTCTGAGTCGCCAAATACATGGTACAAAAATAAATACAACTTTATTAAAATAATTATCGTGCAAAATACGACAACACAAATACTGTGAGTTTAAATACAAATATTGACTTCTAGACAATATCCACACTCAAATAAGTCCTCATTACAATTATTAAAACACTATTTTATAAAATAGTGAGGACTGCTAACACAACTGACTGGAACCATCACTCCACACCCCGACTAGTTCCCGCTATATTCTCGCCTCCTGAGAAAAATGGAACAAACAGGAAAAGGGTGAGCTCAATTAGCCCAGTAAAGAATATTATGACTAAGATAATAAACAACAACTTATCATTAGTCTTCAACAGAAAAAAATCTGATAAAATATAATAGACAACAAGTTTTAGATCAACAACTGCAGCGGAAACAGCAAACCATTAGAAGAGTCAAGTAGAGAAAGAATTCTACTATCTTCTAAGATTTAAAATTCCATCATCAATATTTTATCCCTGTAACATTAATCAATATACATCTTGAATCAAATATTCATCTTTGTACTACAAGCCAAAGATATTCATTTGTATCACCAGTTGGTCATGTTCATCTCAACACCTGTTCATCTTTGCACAACAGGCCAAAGATATTCATCAAGTAATCATACATCTTTGCACTACATGCTAGAGATATTCAGTAGTATCATCATTTAGGACTGAGGATGATGAAAAATATTTTAAAGAAAACGAATCCAGTGAGATAAAAGAACAAATATTAGGGATTCGTATTACAGTTTATCCAAGTTCAATAATACTTCATAATAACCAATTTTGAAGCAGAATTCAAAAATAAAGATCAAAACATGGATTCAATCAAAGATAGTAACCATAATAGACAACTTGGACAAAAAGAAGAAAATTTCATTTTTCGGTGAATAGTGCCGTATTCGTGAATAGTGTCGTATACGTGAATAGTAACGTATACGTGAATAGTAATCCCGACACAAAAAGTTTCAAATTTGATAAAAAGTTCATACCAATATTTCGGTATAATGAAATTGAAGAAAATATCATTTTAAGAAGAATATAACACCCCTTACCTCAAAATATCAGTACTTCTGATCAGAATATCGGTATAAGGCTGAAGAAAACTTGCACTGATGAATAGAAACTCATAAAGTACCTAAATACTCACAAAATACACTCAATAATTTAGAGAGAGAAAGAGAGAAAACTTGTTTCTTGTGTGATTTTCAATTCTAACTTAGCCCTCTATTTATAGAAAAATGTTAGCACGCCGAAGCAGACTTAACCTGCAACCTGATGGCTTTACATGCTACTATTCCCACCCACCACATTTGAATAAAAATCTCAGCACATTTTCACCAACCAAAAGTGGGGCCCACCAATTCTAGAATTTTCCACCAAAATGATAAATTCCGAAACTTCAATAATTTCTGAACCAGTCATCTCTTAAAATTCATAACAAATCATACGTTCATTTTTAACAGTTCAAAATTTGTGGATATATACTCAACTTATATATGTATAACATATCCAAAAATCACAATGATCCAACGGTCGGATTAAAAATTATAACTCCCGCAATATATCTCAAAAATCCTGATTGATTTTTAATATCTCCATTCCGATAAAAATACTGATAAAACACCTCAACATTAACTCCTTCATTTTTAACCACAAAATATATCCAACATTTATATTCACATAAAATAAATATTTTCTTATCATATGAATCAATAATTAATTATTCACAATTAATATTACATAATCACATTTATGACAACCAGACCGTTTCTAGGAAAGAGGGGGCTTTCCAATAAGGATTTATCCTTACTGGCGCGCAATTAGGTGACCAAACCTCTCCTTAGACAGAACTTTCTAGACATTATCAATAATGCTATCTAATAATATTATTCAAATAATATGAATTATTGATCTGATAATGGGAAATACTGTGCAGTGACAATTACTGAAATAACAATAATATAAAATATCAATGCAGCTATTATTGATTCAATAAAATAAAATATTGAACAGTAACTACTGTAACAATTATTGAGTAGTGTCTTCTTTCGTAAGAATCAATAATTCAAAAATATTGTGCAATCCGTGTGCTACTGTGCAACCACGCGTATTATTGTATTTTAACCACCTGGTATTCCAACAGTGTTAACGGTAACAACTACGCCGTTATTTATAAAAACTCAATTTTTGTCGTTATCTTCATCCAACCGTTTTTCGTTATGGGGCCCACAAATAGCTGCGCCGTCGTACGAATATTCTCCGACAAAAAGAATATTTCACGACCAAACGAATATTCCCCGACAAAATGAATATTTTATAACCACTTGTTTATTTTGCAAAATTTGCACATTTCACCCATAACCAAAATATTATATCAAATTAACACCTTATTATTCACAATAATAATTAGAGAAAATTTGATTTTATTCATTAATAAGTTGAGGTCTTACACATTATCTCAAACAACTTGATATGTTTATTCAAATCGAAAGTTTTGACATCAAACGATAGCATCACTGCTATTTGCATCAACTATCCCGAGATAATGAATCTACAGGATTTAAAATATTAAAATATTCCTTTGTTTATAAACACATCAGAATTTACATCTAAATACCAGATAAATATTCACATAATTAAATAAATACTATCACTGCCTGTTAAGATGCTGAATAGCCTTGCTACGTTCCTCTTCCATGATGCGAGACATCGTTCTGCGATCTAACATGTATGATGGTAGTCCTTCGAACTGGATTGGGTACCTCAAAACTCGATCCTGAGCCTCATCCATTGCATTATTAAGTATAGAGTACGTCTCCCCAAGCTTAGCCTTCTTTGCACGACAATCCTCTTCTGCAAGATCAGCACGACGTGATTCTCTTACCCAGCCCTCCTCAGCTATGATCAGCCTTTCTGAGCTTTCCTTCAGTTTCTTCTTTAACTTCTCTATTTCTTCGGACTTCTCCTCGGTTTGACCCTTCTCGTGAACCAAATCCCACTCCACGTTTCCCACACGTGTGTGAAGAGTCACAATCTCCCTCTTCTTCTGCTCGATGGTAATCTGCTGAATAATCGTTCGCTCAGTCAAATCCTGGACAGTGTCACTTAACTCTACGTTACGGTCATATAGCTCATCGTACATCTCAGCATCAATGGAGTTCAGTGGGAACTCCTCTTCTTCCTCTTCCTCTTACTCCTCAAGATCCTCCTCTGGATCAGTCTCAGGCTCATGCTCCTGACCAACAACAGTGATCAACGGAGATGGCTCCCTCTGTACTAATTGCTCCCTGATAACATAAATATCTCGGGGCGCCTCCTCAGTAGGAACTCGGGGTTCCTCCTCCCCAGCTAGACTAGCTCCTCCAACATCCGACATCCTGACAACACAGTTTCAAGTTTTAGTTACTAAGTCGTACTAGTGAGCACATAATTTAACACATAAACACATAAAGTCTTTTATTATCTTCAATGAATTAAGAAATTCATCTCTTAGAACTCGATAAGAGTTTTCCATCACTATGTTCTTCCTATAAGGCTACTACCTAAGGTTGTTTCCCTCACCTAAGGTTCATAACCTACAGCTTTGATACCAACCCGTGACACCCCAAATTCGGGTACTTCCATTCCCACATGATTTGGTGTTCACAATACAACATCATATATCTACCTACCCATAATAACTGAAAACATAATAGATCGAAATCAATCCTCTCCTTAAGGAGTTACATCATCTGAATTAAATACATCAATCCCTGGTCATATTAACCTTAAATTTTAACTACGGAAACATAAACAATTTATAGTCTTACACAACATCAACATAAGTCTTAACACATAATTTCAACATCACATAAAACAACAAGTCTTCATTTACATCACTTGTTAATCTTCCCCTTGCCCTTGCTAGTAGAAGGCTCGTCGGATCTTTCGTTCTTAACTGCAATGTTATTATTACGCAAGAGTGAGCACGATTGCCCACAAGTATAACAATGAAATAACAAAATAATAACATGCGAGTGAATCAAGGACTTCTGAAATAAAACTCAACTTTTGAATCAAGAATGAATAACAAGAATCAAAAGAATTCTGAGGGTCATAAGACCTTGAACTATGTCCTAGGTATCAAGGGTTATACTTGAAACCTTTAACAGTCATAAGACTATGGACTCTTCTTCTCGTACTTAGGGGGATAAGCCCTTAGTACCATACTGTGCATAATATCTTGACGCTAACGCATAAGTAATCCCTATACAGGGTTGTTCGTCTCAGTTTGACATTAGAGTCCGCACCAAAGGAAGTTTGGTTTGGATAAATCAATAAGAGTTCTGAAATTTAGAACGTTCATCAACTATGGACTAGTAAAATCAATAAGGATTTGCTAGTCTAACAAGGTTCAACAATAAATGATATTTAAATTGAATAACAATCTCAAGAGTTATAGAACAATTATTGTATAACAGAATCATACTTTGAAAAGATAAGTAATCTTTAACATAACAAATTGAACTTGATTAATAATAAAGAGAATTTACTCGACAAAATTTATAAACTTGAATAATGATAACAAATAAGGTTAGAAAACTTACCTCGTGCGTAGATTACACGTTAATTATATACGTTCTTCGATATAATCCTACATACCATTTCTATTCACAACTCTAGTTAATTATAATGTAATTAGTCATCATAAGTTCATTCTTTTTGTCTAACTCGAATTATGACTATACTTAGTCAACTACTATACTCATTGCCACATAATTTACACTTCATCAACAATAAGCTAATTATGCGTTCAATCATTTAATTCACACATAAATGTGTTATTGACATGCTAAGAATTTATTCTAACACCTCATTATATGTATAACATGTTTTTATGTTCATTAGATTAAGTTACTAACACATTGCTAGACTTGAGCATTTTAAAAAAATCGTTTATGGACCATTCTGCTAAGTGGCGCTGCGGCGCTACTGTTATACTGGTTATTGGCGCTACAGCGTCGTGGCGCTGCAGCTTGAGACATGGCGCTGCGACGCGAGAATTAGGCAAGGATTTGGAGCCGCGGCACTAAACTCCAGTTTCTGAATTTTCAGTTCACGAAGAACACAGAATCAGGCGAAATTATCATTACATGATCATTAAATTCATCAAATTAAACATACCCACATACTAGAATTCATACATAATCATTACCCAACCTTTATAGAGTGATTTTAACTAATTAAAACACATAATTACAGAATTAAAACATGTAATTTCACTGTTCTTGATGTTCTTGAAGGTTTTGAACACAAAACATAAAAAACCAACACTACAGATTTGTTATAACACCGAATCCTTTCATTTAAAGTTTGGTCTCTTCGTTTTAATATATATAATTATATACGAGTGTGAATTTTACGAAACAATATATGTTTGACATATTAAATTTACGTATAAAGGCCATATGGCCATATTTTATACTCTGTAATTTTGTTGCAACAAAATACGACGTATTTTATGAAATCGATGATATGGTTTATACAATATATATAATAAAATACGATACGATAACATTTATCATGTAATTAACACATAATCGTTACTCCTTCCACTACAGAGCTTTTACAGAACATAAAAGCCATATTCTTATAAAACTTAAACAACGTAATTTAAAATTTGGGAAAGAAGAGATTACCCTTAATTACTCTGCTTGGATTACACAAGGTGATAACAAATTAACAACTCCTAAATCCACACTTCTTCTCCTTTAATCTCCCTGATTCTCAAAACTCTCTTTCCCTCTCTGTTTTGCTTTTCCAAACTTAGCAAATAATAAAACAAAAGGAAGACGTATATAAAAAAAACTGACGTGTTGTGGAGGTCAGTTACCCATCATGGGTAAACTGCCCTCAACTCCCACTAAGGCCATGTTTGGCTAACAATAAATAACACTTCTAATTATTTTAATCAATCTCCTATACTATAGCTTAATAATGTCACATCCAATTAGATAATAAATCAAACATCTAGTTTAATTTAATTTAAATATAATAATTTCTCATTTAATTCACATAGTCTTATAATTAATTTTCTCATTAATTATAAAATAATATTAGGCTTATTAAATATTTCTTTTAATTCAATAAACCCACATAATTACATACTTTGAATAATAAAATTCTCCACATTAATTTAATAAATATAACACATATAATTAAATTAATCTATCACAATTGCATCCATTAATTATTTAATCTAATAATTAAATTATCGAAAATATTTATTTAATTCAATAATTATTAAAATTAAATTACAAAAATCTTGTTTGTCACAGACAAAGTATATAACTATAAATGAAGCTACAAGTTGATTGTTTGGATGAAAAGTTCATTACAGAACTAGAAATCTTTCCTAAGTCTCATCTTGGATCTAAACATGTGTTGTGGCACTTTCATTTGATTATGAAATCATTGAAAGATAGAAAATCACTATCAAGAACACCATTACATATCCATTAACTAAAGCTTATCCAACAGCAAGATAATCGTCACTTAGAGAAGAAAGGTATGAGGTACCATGACGATTGGCTTTAGTGCAAGTGGGAGATTGAAAGTAGTATGCACATAAGCCAATCATGTTTGATGATAAAGCATATACTTTGTAACAATCTTATTCATTTATTAATAAAAAGTATTAATTTATTAAAGACTTTTAATTATCTACATGATGTTATTTTATAATATGTGATAAACCCATAGTTTTAAGCAATGCTTTTAGAATAATGATGATGATCATTCTAATGAGATCTAAATTCTTAGAAAGCTTAAAACTAAAATAGTTTCCAATCGTTGGATTACTAAATTGGAGATTAGTGAATCTGGATAGATTGGTACATACGTTGGTTGCTCATTGGATGAGGATGATTGATCTCATGATCATTTGTGTGAAGACATTAAAGCAAGTATGTAGGTGCTTATTAGAGAATAAGTTCACTGAACGTGGCTCGCTAAGGAATACTTAATGGAGTTTTACTTGCCTGTCAATAGGAATTCCTGTAGTGATAGTAGTACAAGTGATCCTTGGACTTGAGATCATCATAGTATCTTGTGTATGATGAGTTATACTTTGACTTATTCCTTAAGACCCTTAGGGTATATCAAAGGGTATGCTTGGGTATAATAAGTTGTACATGAAGATAATGTATGATCAATAACAACCCAGTAGTCCTTGGCCAAGGTAGAATGAAATTAGAAAGGAGTTTCTAATTTGTATTATTTGGAGTTGTGCATTTAAGAGTCGAAATACATATAATTAAATAAAATAAGACTTGACAGTAATTTCATGTCTTAAATTTAATTGGGGCATTGTATAGTGGAAGGATTGAATTGTACGGTAACTATTTACTCAAATGTTCTTTTGTAATTAATGTTAAAACCTATATTATCTGAAAAGTTATTGATCGCTAGGGAGGCTTATCCCTATTGTAGAATAAATATTATTTATTTAAATAAATTAATTATTTAATTTATTTATTTAAATAAGATTAGAATTGTTCTAATTGATTTATTCACAACCGGTTTAATATGAAGAATCTAAAGGGTCACACCATAAAAGTAAGAATAATTATTTAAGAAGTTAATGACATAATCGTAATAATAAGTTAAGTATATTTAATTTAATCTATGCTGATAGAATAAATTAAATAGCTTAATATTTATTATTTAATATTTTAGAAATATTAAATATAAATTAATAAGAGGAGTCTTATTATTATTATTACTATTATTATTATTTAATTCCTAAAGGAGTTTGGAAATTAATTAATAAAAGTACTCTCATTTATTCTGAATAAGATTAGGAGGCTAATTAATTAAAAGTTTAATTAATTATTCCTAATAAGATTAGGAGCCTAATTAATTAAAAGAGTTTAATTAATTAAAATAAAGCCCAATTCCTTAATTGTTAAGGAGGGTTGCCTACATCTATAAATAAGAGGAGTCTTATTATGGGTGTAGAGTTGTTGTTGACTTTTTCACAACATACGCAATTCCAATAGTTGGAGAGTACGTTCTTTTTTTATAAAGATAGAAAAATAGGGTTTTGCCAAACACTCATCTTCTTGAATTTTTGTTCTTCCTTGGTGGATCACCTCTAGAGGCCAAACACTTGGGTGGCTAACGTTATCAAAGGAAGGAACCCAACCCGGTGGATTCAAGTTGAACACGAAAAGAATTTGGAGGTGAACTTGTACCTGAGGAAGCTCGAATCTTCAAGGGTATGATTCTTGTTCTTCATATCTTTTCGTTTAATTAATAATTATGCATAAAGGATGATCCGGGTATATGGTTTGTAAAAATTTTAAACTCTGATTTTTACATGTTTTCGCTTACTTTGTGCAATTTGATTGCGTTCATGAATTTTACAAACCTAACAGCTACTAGTATAGATCCTGAAAATATAGACAAAGAGACTATAGTGGATGAACCTAGACGTAGCAAAAGGGCAAGGACTTTAACGTCTTTTGGCCCAGATTTTCTAACATTTTTGTTGGAAAACGATCCTCAAACATACAAGGAAGCAATATCCACTCCAGATGCTTCTCATTGGAAAAAAGTAATAAATAGTGAAATTGAATCCATCATGCAAAATCATACATGAGAATTGTTGGACCTTCCACCTGGTTCCAAACCCTTGGGGTATAAATGGATCTTCAAAAAGAAGATGAAGGCTGATGGTTCAATTGATAAATATAAAGCAAAGCTTGTTGTTAAAGGATATAGACAAAAGGAAGGATTGGATTATTTCGACACTTATTCACCAGTTACAAGAATTACATCTATTCGGATGCTTATTGCAATAGCATCATTAAATAGAATTGAAATACATCAAATGGATGTAAAAACTGCATTCTTAAATGGTGAATTAGAAGAAGAAATATATATAGAACAACCTGAAGGTTTCATAGCTCCTGGACAAGAGAGGAAAGTATGCAAACTTGATATATCCTTGTATGGATTAAAACAAGCACCAAAACAATGGCATGAGAAATTTGATAATGTTATGTTATCAAATGGATTTAAAGTCAATGAGTGTGACAAATGTTGGTAATTTGTTTGACCCACGTCTCCGCCTTAATCGAATATCTTGGTAATTTGTTTGACCCACGTCTCCGCCTTAATCGGATCCAGCTTTCCCCAGAATTCTGGTGGTCCCAACTCCTTAAACTGCTTGGCTGTGATAAATCGTGAATTGCTATCATTTCCTCCTATATTTTGAACACGAGTCTCCCTCGTCTGATTTTGCATGAACTGCAAAAAGCTTCTAAACATCTCATCGTTCATCATCTGCTCAGTGGTGTTGTTCACAGGAGGAACATTGCCAGCCTGTTGCACGTTCTCCTCGTTGGTGAGTACAAGTGTCTCCACGGTTTCGTTTACTCCACTGTTCACATTCTCAGTTGCCATTCTTAAATACTGCCATAAAACAAGGGTTAATTAAACAAATTAACAAATCACATAATACCCCTATATTATGACTGACCAACAAATAAGCTTAGGTATGACACACTAGCGAAGGATTTACTCGTCTCTCCCCTCCTAGTACTATTCCCCGATCTCTGCCAGAGACCATATCCCTAAGCTCTGATACCAACTGTGACGCCCCCAAAATAGGTATACAACACCCATTCTGAGTCGTCAAAATACATGTTACAGAAACAACTATAGCTTTATTAATACAACATAAAAACTGTGAGTTTAAATATAAATATTATCATCTAGACAATATCCACACTCAAATAAGTCCTCATTACAATTATTGATATATTATTTTACAAAAATAGTGAGGACTACTAAAACAACTTTCTAGAACCTTCATTCCATACCCCGACTAGTACTCAATACATTCTCGCCTCCTGAGAAGAAAAATAGAACAAAAAGGAAAAGGGTGAGCTCAACTAGCCCAATAAAGAATATTATGACTAAGATAATATAGAACAAATTATTGTTAGTCCTCGACAGGGAAAAATTTAATAGAATACAATAGACAACAAATTTTAAATCAATATTCGCAGCGGAAATAATAATTCACTAGAAGAGTTAAGTAGAGTATGAAATCAACTATCATCTATGAATTTAAAAGTCCATCATCAATATTTTATCCCTGTAACATCAATCAATAAACATCTTGAATCAAATATTCATCTTTGCACTACAGGCCAAAGATATTCATCAGTTGGTCATGTTCATCTCAACACCAGTTCATCTTTGCACTACGGGCCAAAGATATTCATCATAAAATCATTAATCTTTGCACTACAGGCCAAAGATATTCAATTATATCATCATTTAGGACTGAGGATGATGAAAATTATTTTAAAGAAAACAAATCCAGCGAAACAAAATAATAAATATTAAGGATTCGTATTTCAGCTATTCCATGTTCAAAAATACCTCATAAATAATTATAGTGGAGTAAAATTCAAGAATGATCAAAACATGGATACAATCAAAGCTAGTATCCATAATAGATATTTTGGACAAAAAGAAGAAAAATTTATTTTTCGGTGAATAGTGTCGTATTCGTGAATAGTGCCGTATACGTGAATAGTAACCCCGACACAAAAAGTTTCAAATTTGATAAAAAGTTCAGATCAATACTTCGACATAATGATATTGAAGAAAATAATATCATTTAAGAAGAAATAACATCTCTTACCTTGTAAATACAGTACTTCTAGTTGAAACACCGGATATAGGCTATGACTTGAACTTGCACCGTATAGCAACACTCAAAGTATTAAAATACTCACAAGAATATGCTCAATATAGCGAGAGAGAAAGAGAGAGAAAACTTCAGTTTCTGGTGTGATTTTCAATTCTAACCTAAGCACCCTATTTATAGAAAAATACTTAGAACACCAAAACAGAAAATTTAATATAATATTAATATAATTTATTAAATTTCCTACGCATACCACCAGCTCACAACAACAGCCACCCACCCACAATAAATAAGAAAAACGTTTTTCTCAATTAATTTATTTAAATCTCCAAATAATAATAATTAATTAATCCGGAACTTCAATAATTCATAATAAATAGTCCTTTTGTCAGAAAAATTCGAACCTTATTTTTTTTATAGGAAATTTCATTATCTACAACTTTGCAGAAGAAAGTTTTTTTAAATTCCAAACAGAAATTGACCGAAATCTACAAACGGACGATTTTACAGGCTATAATCAAATTTCAGTCAAGAAATGGGCCCACAGACATGTTTAACATGTTTTAAACATCTTTTATAATAAAAATACTCTTTCTTCTCATATACTCATATATCCTACATTCATTGTAAAAATATCATCATTATTATATTATAATAATATAATAAAATATTATTATATCAGAAAAGATAAAATATCGATTTTCAACAATTGTCACTTTAAAAATTTTCTCCATCTACATCCACATAAAATGAATATTTTTCCGATCCTATAAATTAATAATTAATTATTCACAAATAATATTACCGAAACACAATACTGACAACTAAGTAGTTCTTAGGAAAGAGGGGGCTTTTCAATAAGGATTTTTCCTTACTAGCGCGCAATTAGGTGATCAAACCTCTCTTTAGACAAAACTTTCTAGATATTATCAATAATGCTATCTAATAATATTATTCAGATAATATGAATTATTGCTTCGATAATAGAAAATACTGTGTAATGATAATTATTGAAATAATAGTAATATAAAATATCAACGTAGTAATTATTGAATCAATAAAATAAAATACTAAACAGTAATTACTGTAACAATTATTGAGTAGTGCCTTCTTACGTAAGAATCAATAATTGGTGCAATATCGTGTGCTACTGTGTAACAACGCGTAATACTGTGTTTTAACCACCGGATATTCCAACAGTATTAACGGTAATAACTATGCCGTTATTTATAAACAACTTATACTTGTCATTTTCTTCTTCCAATCTCTTTCCGTTATGGGGGCCATAAAAGACTGCGCCGTCGTACGAATATTTCCCGACGGGAAGAATATTCCACGACCAAACGAATATTTCCCGACAACAATGAATATTTTATAACCACTTGCTTATTTAAAATATTTCCGCATTTACCCATAACTAACCTCATTAATCAATTCAACCCTTACTATTTCAAAATAAAAAATAGAGGAAATTAAATTTCATTCACTAATAATTTCGGGTCTTACAAGCTCCTCTCCTTATGAAATTTCGTTCTCAAAATTGACGTACGTACCTGGTGTTTCGAAAAGATGAGGATACCTCGCTTTCATTTCCGTTTCTAACTCCCAGGTCATTTCCTCAATAACATGGTTCCTCCACAAAACTTTAACTTGGGGTATGACCTTTGTGCGTAGGACATGCTCTTTCTTATCTAAGATCTTGATAGGTACCTCCTCGTACGTTAAGCCTTCAGCTATCTCGTCCGGTTCTAACTCAATAACGTGGTTTGGGTCTTTCACATATTTACGAAGCACAGATATATGAAAAACATTATGAACACGAGACATACTTGGAAGTAACATGAGTCTATAGGCCACATTTCCTACTCGGTCAAGAATCTGAAATGGACCAATAAATCGTGGATTGAGCTTTTCTCTCTTTCTAAATCTTGT
Source organism: Panax notoginseng (assembly GCA_016801055.1). Classification (NCBI taxonomy): domain Eukaryota; kingdom Viridiplantae; phylum Streptophyta; class Magnoliopsida; order Apiales; family Araliaceae; genus Panax; species Panax notoginseng. The sequence goes on from CM029020.1 coordinate 193,879,029, forward strand.
AACTCCCTTCCATGGAGCCACACGCAACAATACATGATCCCCAATACTAAATTCCATGTCCTTTCGATGAAGATCCGCATAACTCTTTTATCGATCCTATGCCGTTTGTATACGTTGTCGAATCATTTGAATCTTTTTCGTAGTCATACGTACCAACTCGGGTCCCAACAATGTTGCTTCTCCCACCTCATCCCAACATATTAGAGAGCGACACTTTCGTCCATATAATGCTTCAAATGGAGCCACACCTATACTTGCCTGATAACTGTTGTTGTAAGAGAATTCCACCAATGATTGGTACTTATCCCAACTCCCTTTAAAATCTAGGACACAAAGTCTTAATAGATCTTCAAGAGTTTAAATAGTCCTCTCTGATTGTCCGTCCGTTTGAGGATGGTATGCCGAACTAAATTATAAATCCGTGCCCATAGCTTTTTGCAAGCTAATCTAAAATCTTGAAGTGAATCTTGGGTCACGATTCGAAACTATGGATACTGGCATGCCATGCAACCTCACAATCTCATTCACGTACATACGAGCAAGATGTTCAAGGGAATAAGTCTCCCGTATCGGCAAGAAATGAGCAGACTTAGTTAATCTATCAACAATAACCCAAATAACATTTATGCCTTGAGAAACCGTGGGAAGACCCGTAACGAAATCCATGGTAATATGTTCCCACTTCCATTTCGGAATCTCAAATGGTTGCAATGGACCCTTAGGCACTTGATGCTCCGCCTTTAAACGTTGACAAGTTAAACACATCGAGATAAACTTTGCAATCTTTCTCTTCATATTGTTCCACCAAAATGTATGTCGAAGATCACGATACATTTTGGTACTTCCATGATGGATTGCAAATGGTGTATTGTGTGCCTCCATCATGATCTTGTACTTCAAATCAAAATCGTTAGGAACACAAAGTCTGGAGTGGACTCAAAGTATTCCTTCTTCATCGATTCTTGCTTCTGGAATAGCACCTTCTTGCACTTTCTTCTTCATACGCACCAGCTCCGGGTATGTGGCTTGAGCAACTTTAACTTTTTCGATTAAAGTTGGTTCTATACGTATACTTGACATCATTGCATGGGTCCCCGGAGTCTTGAATTCTATCTTCATCTTTTGTAAATCACACCAAATGGACCTTTGTGTTGACAACAACGCACTTGTTCCCGCGTATGATCTTCTACTCAATGCGTCGGCTACCACGTTCGCTTTTCCAAGATGGTATTGAATGGTATGGTCATAGTCTTTCAACAGCTCAAGCCAATGTCGTTGCCGCATGTTGAGTTCTTTTTGGGTAAAAAAATATTTGAGGCTTTTATGGTCTGAATATATATCCACTTTCTCCCCATATAGATAGTGCCTCCAGATCTTTAGCGTGAAAACGACTGCTGCCAACTCTAGATCATGAGTAGGATAATTCCTCTCATATTCTTTAAGTTGTTGTGAGGCATAGGCTATAACTTTTCCACGTTGCATGAGAACACATCCTAGCCCTTTGCTTGAAGCATCGTTGTTGATAACAAATCCATCCGAGCCAGATGGTATGGTCAAAACAGGTGCCGAAATGAGTCTCCTCTTAAGCTCTTGGAAACTCTTCTCGCATTCCTCGCTCCATACGAATTTGTTATCTTTCTGAGTCAGCTGAGTTAATGGAGTAGCGATTCGAGAAAATCCTTCCACGAATCTCCGATAATAACCAGCTAAGCCCAGAAAGCTACGTACTTCGGTCACCGACTTTGGTTGCTCCCAACTTTGTATTACTTCAATTTTCGCCGGGTCAACAGATACTCCATGTTTTGACACCACGTGCCCTAGAAATGCTACTTCCTCAAGCCAGAACTCGCATTTCTTCAACTTAGCATATAGCTTATTTTCACGCAGCCTTTGGAGTACCAGCTTCAAATGGTGCTCATGATCTTCACGACTTTTGGAATATATGAGGATGTCATCAATAAAAACAACAACGAACTGATCCAAATATTCCTTGAATACTCAGTTCATCATATCCATGAAAGCCGCATGAGCATTAGTCAATCCAAAAGACATGACTAAGAATTCATAATGCCCGTACCGAGTTCTAAAGGCAGTCTTTGGAATATCCTCAGTTCTGATCTTCAGCTGATGATATCCAGAACGAAGATCGATTTTTGAAAAGAATTGTGCTCCTTGTAACTGGTCAAACAGGTCATCAATACGAGGTAGCGGATACCTATTCTTGATAGTGACATGGTTTAATTCCCGGTAGTCGATACAAAGTCGCATACTCCCATCTTTCTTCTTTACAAATAAAATAGGAGCACCCCAAGGAGATGTACTAGGACGAATGAAACTGATGTCCAACAACTCCTGTAATTGGTTCTTTAACTCCTGAAGTTTAATAGGAGCCATTCGATATGGGGTTATAGAAATGGGCTTTGTACCAGGTTCAAGATCTATAAAGAATTCAACTTCACGTTCTGGGGGTAGACCGGGAAGTTCTTCAGGAAATACGTCAGGAAAGTCAATAACAACAGGAATATTATTCAAATATGACGTGTCTTTATTCAAATCTATAACATGGGCTAAGAAAGCTTGACATCCGTTTTTTAATAAACGAATAACTTTGTGACTTGATATAACAGTGATTGATTTTAATGGCTAAGTTTCTTAAATTTTCACAACAGGTTGCTTAGGAATATGAAAACTAACAACCTTACGAAAACAATCAATTTTGGCATGATGAGTAGTTAACAAATCAATTCCTAAAATCACGTCAAATGCAAGTATCTTTAAAGAGATAAGGTCAATAGGTAAGGTGATGATGCCAACTTGGATCAAACAAGATTTATAAACAGTGGATGTGATGAAAGTTTCTCCTAACGGAGTTTCAACAGATAAGTTAAAGTCCAATTTCTCAGGTGTCAAGTTTAAACGTTGAGCACAAGCAGGAGAAATAAATGAATGGGTAGCACCGGTATCTAGAAAGGTATAAACTTCGTAAGAATTTATGATTAGCTTATCCGTGATCACCTCGTTTGGGTTCCTCGCATTTTGACCAGTCACAACAAACGCTCTTCCAAGAACAGTTGACTTTGACTTTTCTGGGACAGCCTTTTGAGTCACCATCCCCGTTGGACTTGGTTTTGCTACAGTGCAATCTCGAGCGATATGTCCTTCTTTTCCACAATTATAACATACCTTAAACTTTTGTGGACAGTTTAGGCTGATATGTCCTTCTTTCCCGCATTTATAGCATATGACCGGTGGTCGTTCTCCTCCCTTGGAACCAGTTGCTGCTGGTGCTGACGTCTTTACATTGTCGTTGTTGAATCTCCTCTTTTTAAAATCTCCTCCCGACTCGCTTCTTCTATTATCATGGCCACGATTACCACCAGAGTGGTTACCGCTTTTGTCCGTATTCTTCTTTCTCCGCTGATTATCGTTGTTCTGATGACTGCTGTCACCGGCATGATCCTGGTTGTGGTCCCTCAGTTGAATGTACTCGTTATCTCGCTCTAATAATTGAGCCATGTTGACAACATCTGAATAGAGAGAAAATTTATGTGAAATGAGATATTGACGTATGCCGGGTCTCAAACCTCTCAGAAACATCCGCGTCATACGTTCCTCATTCTCCACCAAATGAGGTGTAAACCTGGACAACTCTGCAAACTTCGCCTCGTACTGGGACACCGTCATGTTGTTTTGTTCCAATCTAATAAACTCTACCTCCTTCATATGACGAACACTTTCAGGAAAGTATTTGTCATTGAACAGTTTCTGAAATGTCTCCCAAGACATGCTGAGCGCGGCTGGATGGGTACGCTTCACAGATTCTCACCTGTAATCTGCCTCATTGCGGAACATAAAGGTGGTGAATGGAACCTTCTATTCCTCCGTGCATCCCAAGACAACGAATATCTTGGTAATTTGTTTGACCCACGTCTCCGCCTTAATCGGATCCAGCTTTCCCCAGAATTCTGGTGGTCCCAACTCCTTAAACTGCTTGGCTGTGATAAATCGTGAATTGCTATCATTTCTTCCTGTATTTTGAACACGAGTCTCCCTCGTCTGATTTTGCATGAACTGCAAAAAGCTTCTAAACATCTCATCGTTCATCATCTGCTCAGGAGGAACATTGCCAGCCTGTCGCACGTTCTCCTCGTTGGTGAGTACAGGTCTCTCCACGGTTTCGTTTACTCCACTGTTCACATTCTCAGTTGCCATTCTTAAATACTGCCATAAAACAAGGGTTAATTAAACAAATTAACAAATCACATAATACCCCTATATTATGACTAACCAACAAATAAGCTTAGGTATGACACACTAGCGAAGGATTTACTCGTCTCTCCCCTCCTAGTACTATTCCCCGATCTCCGCCAGAGACCATATCCCTAAGCTCTGATACCAACTGTGACGCCCCCAAAATAGGTATACAACACCCATTCTGAGTCGTCAAAATACATGGTACAGAAACAACTACAACTTTATTAATACAACATAAAAACTGTGAGTTTAAAAACAAATATTGTTATCTAGACAATATCCACACTCAAATAAGCTCTCATTGCAATTATTGATATATTATTTTACAAAAATAGTGAGGACTACTAAAACAACTTTTTAGAACCTTCATTCCATACCCCGACTAGTACTTGCTACATTCTAGCCTCCTGAGAAGAAAAATGGAACAAAAATAAAAAGGGTGAGCTCAACTAGCCCAGTAAAGAATATTATGACTAAGATAATATAGAACAAATTATCGTTAGTCCTCAACAGGGAAAAATTTAATAGAATACAATAGACAATAAATTTTAAATCAATATTCGCAGCGGAAATAATAATTCACTAGAAGAGTTAAGTAGAGAATGAAATCTACTATCATCTATGAATTTAAAAGCACATCATCAATAATTTATCCCTGTAACATCAATCAATAAATATCTTGAATCAAATATTCATCTTTGCACTACAGGCTAAAGATATCCATCAGTTGGTCATGTTCATCTCAACACCTGTTCATCTTTGCACTACGGGACAAAGATATTCATCATAAAATCATTAATCTTTGCACTACAGGCCAAAGATATTCAATTATATCATCATTTAGGACTGAGAATGATGAAAAATATTTTAAAGAAAACGAATCCAGTGAAACAAAATAATAAATATTAAGTATTCGTATTTCAACTATTCCATATCTAAAAATACCTCATAAATAATTATAGTGGAGTAAAATTTAAGAATAATCAAAACATGGATACAATCAAAGCTAGTATCCATAATACATATTTTGGACAAAAAGAAAAAAATTTATTTTTCGGTGAATAGTGCCGTATTCGTGAATAGTGCCGTATACGTGAATAGTATCGTATACGTGAATAGTAACCCCGACACAAAAAGTTTCAAATTTGATAAAAAGTTCAGATCAATACTTCGGCATAATGATATTGAAGAAAATAATATCATTTAAGAAGAAATAACATCTCTTACCTTGTAAAGACAGTACTTCTAGTTGAAACACCGGATATAGGCTATGATTTGAACTTGCACCGTATAGCAAAACTCAAAGTATTAAAATACTCACAAGAATAAGCTCAATATATCGAGAGAGAAAGAGAGAGAAAACTTCAGTTTTTGGTGTGATTTTCAATTCTAACCTAAGCACCCTATTTATAGAAAAATGCTTAGAACACCAAAGCAAAAAATTTAATATAATATTAATATAATTTATTAAATTTCCTACGCACACCACCAGCTCACAACATCAGCCACCCACCCACAATAAATAAGAAAAACATTTTTCTCAATTAATTTATTTAAATCTCCAAATAATAATAATTAATTAATCCGGAACTTCAATAATTCATAATAAATAGTCCTTTTGTCAGAAAAATTCGAACCTTATTCTTTTTTATAGGAAATTTCATTATCTACAACTTTGCAGAAGAAAGTTTTTTTAAATTCCAAACAGAAATTGACCGAAATCTACAAACGGACGATTTTACAGGCTATAATCAAATTTCAGTCAAGAAATGGGCCCACAGACATGTTTAACATGTTTTAAACATCTTTTGCAATAAAAATACTCTTCCTCCTCATATACTCATATATCCTACATTCATTGTAAAAATATCATCATTATTATATTATAATAATATAATAAAATATTATTTTATCAGAAAAGATAAAATATCGATTTTCAACAATTGTCACTTTAAAAATTTTCTCCATCTACATCCACATAAAATAAATATTTTTCTCATCCTATAAATCAATAATTAATTATTCACAAATAATATTACTGAATCACAATACTGACAACCAAGTAGTTCTCAGGAAAGAGGAGGCTTTTCAATAAGGATTTCTCCTTACTGGCGCACAATTAGGTGACCAAACCTCTCCTTAGACAGAACTTTCTAGACATTGTTAATAATATTATCTAATAATATTATTTAGATAATATGAATTATTGCTTCGATAATGGAAAATACTGTGTAATGACAATTATTGAAATAATAGTAATATAAAATATCAACGTAGCAATTATTGAATCAATAAAATAAAATACTGAATAGTAATTACTGTAACAATTATTGAGTAGTGCCTTCTTACGTAAGAATCAATAATTAGTGCAATATTGTGTGCTACTGTGCAACAACGCGTAATACTGTGTTTTAACCACCGGGTATTCCAACAGTATTAACGGTAACAACTACGCCGTTATTTATAAACAACTTATACTTTTCGTTTTCTTCATCCAATCTCTTTCTGTTATGTGGCCCACAAAAGACTGCGTCGTCGTACGAATATTCCCCGACAGGAAGAATATTTCACAACCAAACGAATATTCCCCGACAACAATGAATATTTTATAACCACTTGCTTATTTAAAATATTTGCGCAGTTTACCCATAACTAACCTCATTAATCAATTCAACCCTTACTATTTCAAAATAAAAAATAGAGGAAATTAAATTTTATTTATTAATAATTTGGGGTCTTACATTAATCATGGGTAGCAACAATGAAGTTATCAACTATACCAAACGTATGTTGTTAAATAGATTTGATATGAAAGACTTGGGGGTTGCTGACATAATATTAGGAATCAAGATTTCTAAAACCTCTGATGGAATTTATTATCTCAAACTCATTACATTGAAAAAATACTTGAAAATTTTAATAAGTATAATATAATTCTAAATAAGACCCCAGTTAATATAAATCTTCATTTAGCCAAATATGAAGGTGATAGCATATCTCAATTAGAATATTCTCGTATAATAGGCAGTTTAATATATGTTATGAACTGTACTAGACCAGATGTAGCTTATTCGGTAAGTAAGCTAAGTCGGTATACGAGTAATCCAGGTAAAGATCACTTGTAAGACCTCAACTTATTAATGAATAAAATCAAATTTTCTCTAATTATTATTGTGAATAATAAGGTGTTAATTTGATATAATATTTTGGTTATGGATGAAATGTGCAAATTTTACAAAATAAACAAGTGGTTATAAAATATTCATTTTGTCGGGGAATATTTGTTTGGTCGTGGAATATTCTTTTTGTCGGGGAATATTCGTACGACGGCGCAGCTATTTGTGGGCCCCATAACAGAAAACGGTTGGATGAAGATAACGACAAAAATTAAGTTTTTATAAATAACGGCGTAGTTATTACCGTTAACACTGTTGGAATACCAGGTGGTTAAAATACAGTAATACGCGTGGTTGCACAGTAGCACACGGATTGCATAGTATTTTTAAATTACTGATTCTTACGAAGAAAGGCACTACTCAATAATTGTTACAGTAGTTACTGTTCAATATTTTATTTTATTGATTCAATAATTGCTGCATTGATATTTTATATTATTGTTGTTTCAATAATTATCACTGCACAGTATTTTCTATTATCAGATCAATAATTCATATTATTTGAATAATATTATTAGATAGCATTATTGGAAATGTCTAGAAAGTTCTGTCTAAGGAGATGTTTGGTCACCTAATTGCGCGCCAGTAAGGATAAATCCTTATTTGAAAGCCCCCTCTTTCTTGGGAATGGCCTGGTTGTCATAAATATGATTCTGTAATATTAATTATGAATAATTAATTATTGATTCATATGATAAGGAAATATTTATTTTATGTGAATATAAATGTTGGATATATTTTGTGGTTAAAAATAAAGGAGTTAATGTTGAGGTGTTTTATCAATATTTTTGTCGGAATGGAGGTATTAAAAATCAATCAAGATTTTTAAGATATATTGCGGGGGTTATAATTTTTAATCCGACCGTTGGATCGTTGTGATTTTTGGATATGTTATACATATATAAGTTGAGTATATATCCACATATTTTGAACCGTTAAAAATAAACGTATGATTTGATATGAATTTTAAGAGATGACTGGTTCAGAGATTATTGAAATTTCGAAATTTATCATTTCAGTGAAAAATTTTAGAATTGGTAGACCCCACTTTTGGTTGGTGAAAATGTGCTGAGATTTTTATTCAAATGAGGTGGGTGGGAATAGTAGCAGGTAAAGCCATCAGGTTGCAGGTTAAGTCTGCTTCGGCGTGCTTACATTTTTCTATAAATAGAGGGATAAGTTAGAATTAAAAATCACACCAGAAACAAGTTTTCTCTCTTTCTCTCTCTAGATTATTGAGTGTATTTTGTGAGTATTTAGGTACTTTGTGAGTTTCTATTCATCAGTGCAAGTTTTCTTTAGCCTTATACTGATATTTCGATCAGAAGTACTGATATTTTGAGGTAAGGGGTGTTATATTCTTCTTAAAATGATATTTTCTTCAATATCATTATACCGAAATGTTGGTATGAACTTTTTATCAAATTTAAAACTTTTTGTGTTGGGATTACTATTCACGTATACGGCACTATTCACGAATACGGCACTATTCACAGAAAAATGAAATTTTCTTCTTCTTTTCCAAGTTGTCTATTATGGTTACTATCTTTGATTGTATCCATGTTTTGATCTTTATTTTTGAATTCTGCTTCAAAATTGGTTATTATGGAGTATTATTGAACTTGGATTAACTGTAATACGAATCCCTAATATTTGTTCTTTTATCTCACTGGATTCGTTTTCTTTAAAATATTTTTCATCATCCTCAGTCCTAAATGATGATACTACTAAATATCTTTGGCCTGTAGTGCAAAGATGTATGATTACCTGATGAATATCTTTGGTCTATAGTGCAAAGATGAACAGGTGTTGAGATGAACATGACCAACTGGTGATACAAATGAATATCTTTGGCTTGTAGTGCAAAGATGAATATTTGATTCAAGATGTATATTGATTGATATTACAGGGATAAAATATTGATGATGGACTTTTAAATCTTAGAAGATAGTAGAATTCTTTCTCTACTTGACTCTTCTAATGGTTTGCTGTTTTCGCTGCAGTTATTGATCTAAAACTTGTTGTCTATTATAATTTATCAGATTTTTCCCTGTTGAAGACTAATGATAAGTTATTGTTTATTATCTTAGTCATAATATTCTTTACTGGGCTAGTTGAGCTAACCCTTTTTCTTTTTGTTCCATTTTTCTCAGGAGGTGAGAATATAGCGGGAACTAGTCGGGGTGTGGAGTGATGTTTCCAGTCAGTTGTGTTAGCAGTCCTCACTATTTTGTAAAATAGTATTTTAATAATTGTAATGAGAACTTATTTGAGTGTGAATATTGTATAAAAGATAATATTTGTATTTAAACTCACAGTATTTGTGTTGTCGTATTTTGCACGACAATTATTTTAATGAAGTTGTATTTGTTTCTGTACCATGTATTTGGCGACTCAGAATAGGTGATGTATACCTATTTTGGGGGTGTCACAGTTGGTATCAGAGCTTAGGGATATGGTCTCTAGCGGAGATCGAGGAATTGAACTAGTAGAGGAGAGACGAGTAAATCCTTCGCTAGTGTGTCCTACCTAAGCTTACTTGTTGGTTGGTCATAATATATAGATATTATGTGATATGTTAATTTATTTAATTAACCCTTGTTTTATGGCAGTATTTGAGAATGGCAGCCGAGAACATTAACAATGGAGTATATGAGACTGTGGAACAACCTTTAGTCACAAACTAGGAGAACATACAACAGGAAGGCAATATTCCTCCTTTAAACAACGTTACCGAACAAATGATGAATGATGGGATGTTTAGAAGTTTTTTGCAGTTCATGCAAAATCAGACGAGGGAGACTCGTGCACAAAATACGGGTGGAAATGCTAGTAATGTGCGGCTTGTCATAGCCAAGCAGTTCAAAGAGTTGGAACCACCAGAATTTAAGGGAAAGCCGGATCCGATCATGGCGGAAACGTGGGTCAAGCAAATTACCAAGATATTCGATGTCTTTGGATGCACGGAGGAACAGAAGGTTCCATTTGCCACCTTTATGTTTCGCGGTGAGGGGGACTACTGGTGGGAGTCTGTGAAGCGTACCTAGCCTGACGCACTCAACATATCTTGGGAAACGTTTCAAAAACTGTTTAATGACAAGTACTTTCCTGAAAGTATTCGTCATATGAAGGAGGTAGAGTCTATTAGACTGGAACAAAACAACATGACGGTGTCCCAGTATGAGGCGAAGTTTGCAGAGTTATCCAGGTTTGCACCTCATTTGGTAAAGAATGAGGAACGAATGATGAGGATGTTCCTGAGAGGTCTAAAGCCCGAGATTCGACAACATCTTATCTCTCATAAATTTTCTTTATATTCAGATGTTGTAAACAGGGCTCAATTATTAGAGTGAGATAATGAGTATGTTCAACCGAGGGACCACAACCAGGGTCATACCGGTGGCAGCGGTCATCGGACCAATGAAAACCAGTAAGGAGGAAAACATTCGGACAAAAGCGGTAACCACTCTGGTGGAAATCGTGACCGTGATAATAGAAAGAGCGAGTCGGGAGGAGATTTCAAAAGGAGAAGGTATAACAACGATAACATAAAGACGTCAGCACCAACATCAACTGTTTCTAGGGGAGGAGAACGAGCACCGGTTGTATGTTACAAATGCGGGAAAGAGGGACACATCAACCCAAACTGCCCACAACGGTTCAAGGTATGTTATAACTGTGGAAAGGAAGGTCATATAGCTAAAGATTGTCTTGTTGCGAAACCAAGTTCAACGGGGATAGTGACTCCGAAGGCTGTTCCGGACAAGTCAAAGTCAGTGGTTCCTGGAAGGGCGTTTGTCGTGACTGCCCAAAATGCGAGGAACCCAAACAAGGTGATCACGGGTAAGCTAATCATAAACTCTTGCGAAGTTTATACCTTATTAGATACCGGTTCTACCCATTCTTTTATCTCCCCTGCTTGTGCTCAACGTTTGAACTTGACTCCGGAGAAATTAGACTTTGACTTATCTGTTGAAACTCCGTTAGGAGAAACTTTCGTTACATCTACTATTTATAAATCTTGCTTGATTCAAGTTGGTGCCATCACATTATCTGCCGATCTTATTTCGTTGAAAATTCTTGCATTTGATGTGATTTTAGGGATTGATTGGTTAACCACGCATCATGCTAAAATTGATTACTTTCGTAAGGTTGTTAGTTTTCATATTCCTAACCAACCTATTATTCGAATTCAAACAACCAAACCATTAAAGTAAATCACTATCATATCATGCCATAAAGCTATTCGTTTATTAAAAAATGGATGTCAAGCTTCCTTAGCCCATGTCACAGACTTGAACAAAAACACGTCAGATTTGAATACTATTTCCGTTGTTAGTGAATTTCCTGACATATTTCCTGAAGAACTTCCCGGTCTACCCCCAGAACGTGAAGTTGAATTCTTTATTAACCTTGAACCTGGTACGAAGCCCATTTCTAAAATCCCATATCGAATGGCTCCTATTGAACTTCAGGAGTTAAAAGTCCAATTACAAGAATTGTTAGACATCGATTTTATTCGTCCTAGTACGTCTCCTTGGGGTGCTCCTATTTTATTCGTAAAGAAGAAAGACGGGAGTATGCGACTTTGTATTGACTATCGAGAATTGAACCATGTCACCATCAAGAATAGGTATCCACTACCTCGCATTGATGACCTGTTCGACCAATTGCAAGGAGCACAATTCTTTTCAAAGATCGATCTTCGTTCTAGATATCATCAGCTAAAGATTAAAACTAAGGATATTCCAAAGACTGCCTTCAGAACTCGGTACGGGAATTATGAATTCTTAGTCATGTCTTTTGGATTGACTAATGCTCCTGCGGCCTTAATGGATATGATGAACCGTGTATTCAAAGAATATTTAGATCAGTTCGTTGTTGTCTTTATTGATGACATCCTCATCTATTCTAAAAGCCGTGAAGATCATGAGCACCATTTGAAGCTGGTACTATAAAGGCTTCGCAATAACAAGCTATATGCTAAGCTGAAGAAATGCGAGTTCTGGATTGAGGAAGTAGCATTCCTTAGGCATGTAGTGTCAAAACATGGAGTATATGTCGACCCGGCGAAGATTGAAGCCATACAAAGTTGGGAGCAACCAAATTCGGTGACCGAAGTACGTAGCTTTTTGGGCTTAGCTGGTTACTATCGGAGATTCGTGGAAGGATTTTCTCGAATCGCTACTCCGTTAACTCAGCTGACTCGTAAAGATACAAAATTCAGTTGGAGCGAGGATTGTGAGAAGAGTTTTCAAGAACTCAAGAGGAGACTCATTTCGACACCTGTTCTGACAATACCATCTGGTTCGGATGGATTTGTTATCTACAACGATGCTTCAGGCAAAGGGTTAGGATGTGTTCTCATGCAACATAGGAAAGTCATAGCCTATGCCTCGCGACAACTCAAAGAATATGAGAGAAATTATCCTACTCATGATTTGGAGTTGGCAGCAGTCATTTTCGTGTTGAAGATCTGGTGACACTACCTGTATGGGGAGAAAGTGGAAATCTATACAGATCATAAAAGCCTCAAATATTTCTTCACCCAAAAGGAACTCAACATGCGGCAACGACGTTGGGTCGAGCTGCTGAAAGATTACGATCATACCATCCAATATCATCCTGGAAAAGCAAACGTAGTAACTGACGCATTGAGTAGAAGATCATATGCGGGTACGAGTGCAATGTTGTTAACACAAAGGCCCATTTTGTATGACTTACAAAGGATGGAGATAGAGATGAAGGCTCCAAGTACCCACGTGATGATATCAAACATACGAGTAGAACCGACTTTAATCGATAAAGTTAAAGCTGCTCAAGCTACGGACATGGAGCTAATGCGTATGAAGAAGAAAGTGCAAGAAGGTGCTATTCCAAAAGCAATAATCGATGAAGAAGGAATACTTCGAGTCAACTCCAGACTTTGTGTTCCTAACAATTTTGACTTGAAGCATTGAATCATGATGGAGGCACACAACACACCGTTTGTAATCCATCCTGGGAGTACCAAAATGTATCACGATCTTCGACATACATTTTGGTGGAGCAATATGAAAAGAGAGATCGCGGAGTTTATCTCGAGGTGTTTAACTTGTCAACGTGTAAAGGCGGAGCATCAAGTACCAAAGGGTCCGTTGCAACCACTTGAGATTCCGAAGTGGAAGTGGGAACACATTACCAAGGATTTCGTTACGGGTCTTCTCAAGGTTTCTCAAGGCATAGATGCGATTTGGATTATTGTTGATAGATTAACCAAGTCTGCCCATTTCTTGCCTATACGTGAGACTTATTCCCTTGAACGTCTTGCTAGTATGTACGTAAATGAGATTATAAGATTGCATGGCATGCCAGTATCCATAGTTTTGAATTGTGACCCAAGATTCACTTCACGATTTTGGGTTAGCTTGCAGAAAGCTATGGGCACGGATTTACGATTCAGTTTAGCATACTATCCTCAAACGGATGGGCAGTCAGAGAGGACTATTCAAACTCTTGAAGATCAATTAAGACTCTGTGTTCTAGATTTCAAAGGGACTTGGGATAAGTACCTACCATTGGTGGAATTCTCCTACAACAACAGTTATCAGGCAAGTATAGGTGTGGCTCCATTCGAGGCGTTGTATGGAAGAAAATATTGTTCTCCAGTATGTTGGGACGAGGTGGGTGAAGCAACATTTTTCGGACCAGAGTTGGTACGAATGACTACAGAGAAGATCCAAACGATTAGACAACGTATACAAACGACACAGGATCGACAAAAGAGTTATGCGGATCTTCATCGGAAGGACGTGGAATTTAATATTGGGGATCATGTATTGTAACGTGTTGCACCATGGAAGGGAGTTACAAGATTTGGGAAGAGAGGAAAGCTCAATCCACGATTTGTTGGTCCATTTGAAATTCTTGACCGAATAGAAAATGTGGCCTATAGACTCGTATTACCTTCAAGTATGTCTCGTGTTCATAATGTTTTTCACATATCTATGCTTCGTAAATATGTTAAAGACCCAAACCACATTATTGAGTTAGAACCAGACGAGATAGCCGAAGATTTAACGTACGAGGAGGTACCTGTTAAGATCTTGGATAGGAAAGAGCATGTCTTACGCACGAAGGTTATACCACAAGTTAAGATTTTGTGGAGAAACCATGCTATTGAAGAAATGACCTGGGAGTTAGAATCAGAAATGAAAGCGAGGTATCCCCACCTTTTCGAAACACCAGGTACGTACGTCAATTTCGAGGACGAAATTTCATAAGGAGGGGAGGTTGTAAGATCTCAACTTATTAATGAATAAAATTAAATTTTCTCTAATTATTAGCGTGAATAATACGGTGTTAATTTGATATAATATTTTGGTTATGGGTGAAATGTGCAAATTTTACAAAATAAACAAGTGGTTATAAACTATTCATTTTGTCGGGGAATATTCGTTTGGTCGTGGAATATTCTTTTTGTCGGAGAATATTCGTACGACGACACAACTATTTGTGGGCCCCATAACGGAGAACGGTTGGATGAAGATAACGACAAAAATTAAGTTTTTATAAATAACGGCGTAGTTGTTACCGTTAACACTGTTGGAATACCAGGTGGTTAAAATACAGTAATACACGTGGTTGCACAGTAGCACACGGATTGCATAGTATTTTTGAATTATTAATTCTTACGAAGGAAGGCACTACTCAATAATTGTTACAGTAGTTACTGTTCAATATTTTATTTAATTGATTCAATAATTGCTGCATTGATATTTTATATTATTGTTGTTTCAATAATTGTCACTGCATAGTATTTCCCATTATCAGATCAATAATTCATATTATTTGAATAATATTATTAGATAACATTATTGACAATGTCTAGAAAGTTCTATCTAAGAAGAGGTTTGGTCATCTAATTGCGCGCCAGTCAGGATAAATCCTTATTGGAAAGCCTCCTCTTTCTTGGGAACGGCCTGATTGTCATAAATGTGATTCTGTAATATTAATTATGAATAATTAATTATTGATTCATATGATAAGAAAATATTTATTTTATGTGAATATAAATGTTGGATATATTTTGTAGTTAAAAATAAAGGAGTTAATGTTGAGGTGTTTTATCAATATTTTTGTCGGAATGGAGGTATTAAAAAGCAATCAAGATTTTTAAGATATATTGCGGGGATTATAATTTTTAATCCGACCGTTGGATCGTTGTGATTTTTGGATATGTTATACATATATAAGTTGAGTATATATCCACAAATTTTGAACCGTTAAAAATTAACGTATGATTTGTTATGAATTTTAAGAGATGACTGGTTCAGAGATTATTGAAGTTTCAGAATTTATCATTTTAGTGGAAAATTCTAGAATTGGTGGTCCCCACTTTTGGTTGGTGAAAATGTGCTGAGATTTTTATTCAAATGAGGTGGGTGGGAATAGTAGCAGGTAAAGCCATCAGGTTGCAGGTTAAGTCTGCTTCGGCGTGCTAACATTTTTCTATAAATAGAGGGATAAGTTAGAATTGAAAATCACACCAGAAACAAGTTTTCTCTCTTTCTCTCTCTAGATTATTGAGTGTATTTTATGAGTATTTAGGTACTTTGTGAGTTTCTATTCATCAGTGCAAGTTTCCTTCAGCTTATACCGATATAACGATCAGAAGTACTGATATTTTGAGGTAAGGGGTGTTATATTCTTCTTAAAATGATATTTTCTTCAATATCATTATACCGAAATGTTGGTATGAACTTTTTATCAAATTTGGAACTTTTTGTGTTGGGGTTACTATTCACGTATACGTTACTATTCACGTATACGGCACTATTCACGAATACGGCACTATTCACCGAAAAATAAAATTTTATTCTTTTTGTCCAAGTTGTCTATTATGGTTACTATCTTTGATTGTATCCATATTTTGATCTTTATTTTTGAATTCTGCTTCAAAATTGGTTATTATGGAGTATTATTGAACTTGGATAAATTGTAATACGAATCGCTAATATTTGTTCTTTTATCTCACTGGATTCATTTTCTTTAAAATATTTTTCATCATCCTCAGTCCTAAAATGATGATACTACTGAATATTTTTGGCCTGTAGTGCAAAGATGTATGATTACCTGATGAATATCTTTGGCCTGTAATGCAAAGATGAACAGGTGTTGAGATGAACATGACCAACTGGTAACACAAATGAATATCTTTAGCTTGTAGTGCAAAGATGAATATTTGATTCAATATGTATATTGATTGATGTTATAGGGATAAAATATTGATGATGGACTTTTAAATCGTAGAAGATAGTAGAATTCTTTCTCTACTTGACTCTTCCGCTGCAGTTGTTGATCTAAAACTTGTTGTCTATTATAATTTATCAGATTTTTCCCTGTTGAAGACTAGTGATAAGTTGTTGTTTATTATCTTAGTCATAATATTTTTTACTAGGCTAGTTGAGCTCACCCTTTTTCTTGTTGTTCTATTTTTTTCAGGAGGCGAGAATATAGCGGGAACTAGTCGGGGTGTTGAGTGATGTTTCCAGTCAGTTGTGTTAGCAGTCCTCACTATTTTGTAAAATAATGTTTTAATAATTGTAATGAGGACTTATTTGAGTGTGGATATTGTCTAGAAGATAATATTTATATTTAAACTAACAGTATTTGTGTTGTCGTATTTTGCACGACTATTATTTTAATAAAGTTGTATTTATTTCTGTACCATGTATTTGGCGACTCAGAATGGGTGATGTATACCTATTTTGGGGGCGTCACATCACTGGAAAGCTATTTTGAGAGTTTTGGGATATTTAAAACATACTCAAAAATATGGACTGCACTATACAAGATATGCAACAGTATTGGAAGGATATAGTGATGCTAATTGGATATCTGACAATAAAGACTCAAAATCCACAAGTGGATATGTCTTTACCCTTGGAGGTGCAGCGGTATCTTGGAAATCCTCAAAACAAACTTGTATTGAGAGGTTTACAATGGAATCAGAATTCATTACTTTAGACAAAACTGGAGAAGAATGTAAGACCCCAACTTTTTAATGAATAAAATCGAATTTTCTCTATTTATTATTGTTAATAATAAGGTGTTAATTTGATATAATATTTTGGTTATGGGTAAAATGTGTAATTTTTTTTAAATAAACAAGTGGTTATAAAATATTCATTGTTGTCGGAGAATATTAATTTGGTCGTGGAATATTCTTTCTGTCGGGGAATATTTGTACGACGGCGCAGCCATTTGTGGGCCCCATAATAGAATAACTGTCGGATGAAGAAAACGACAAATTTGAATTTTTATAAATAACAACGTAATTGTTACCGTTAACACTGTTGGAATACTCGGTGGGTAAAGTAAAGTAATTCGCGTTGTTTCACAATAGCACACGGTATTGCACAGTATTTTTGAATTATTGATTCTTACGTAAGAAGGCACTACTCAATAATTGTTACAGTAATTACTGTTCAATATTTTATTTTATTGATTCAATAATTGCTACGTTGATATTTTATATTATTGTTATTTTAATAATTGTCACTGCACAGTATTTTCCATTATCAGATCAATAATTTATATTATTTGAATAATATTATTAGATAGCATTATTGGTAATGTCTAGAAATTTTTGTGTAAGGTGAGGTTTGGTCATCTAATTGCGCGCTAGTAAAGAGAAATCCTTATTAGAAAGCCCCCTCTTTCCTGGTAACTGCCTGGTTGTCAGTATTGTGATTCTGTAATATTATTTGTGAATAATTAATTATTAATTTATATGATGAGGAAAATATTCATTGTATGTGGATTAGATGCAGAAAATTTTTAATGTGACAATTGTTGAAAATTAATATTTTATCTTTTTCTGATAAAAATTCATTTAAATATATTATTATATTATAATAATATAATAATGGTGATATTTTTACAATGAATGTGGGATATATGAATAAATAAGGAGGAAGAGTATTTTTATTACTAAAAATATTTTAAACATGTTTTTCATGTTTGTGGACCCCATTTCTTGACTCAAATTTGATTATAGCTTGTAAAATTATCCGTTTGTGGATTTCAGTCAATTTCTGTGTAGAATTTGGAAAAACTTTCTTCTGCAAAGTTGTAGAGAATGAAATTTCCTATAGAAAGGACATGAGTTTTGAATTTTTCTGATAAAAGGGTTATTTATTATGAATTATTGAAGTTCCGAAGTTCCGGAATAATTGATTTTTAGAAGTTTTAAATATTTATATTTAGAAAAATGTTTTTGTTATTGTTGGTGGTCTCACTTGTTGTCAAACATGCTGAAATTGATGATTCAAATGTTGGCGTAGAAAATTTAATTTATATATTAATATTTTATTAAATTTTCTGCTTTGGTGTTCTAAGCATTTTCCTATAAATAGGGTGCTTATGTTAGAATTGAAAATCACACCAGAAACTGAAGTTTTCTCTCTCTATATTATCGAGCGTATTCTTGTGAGTATTTTAAGACTTTGAGTGTTGCTATACGGTGCAAGTTCCCTTCAGCTCTATATCCAGTATTCCAGTCAGAAATACTGCTCTTTTGAGGTAAGAAATTTTAAGGGTTATTATGTTTTTCAATTTTATAATTTTTCTGACCTTCAAATATTCTGGAAAAATTTAAAATGATAATCTGATGAGTTTTCTATATTGTGTCCAAAAATAGCAATTTTTGGATGTATAGATTAAGAGTTATGAATTTTATGGAAAAAGACTATTTTAAAAGTAAACCCTTATAACTCCTTGTGGTTAACTCCAAAATTGGTAAAATTTTTATTGGGAGTACATGTATATAACAGAAGTATACTCTGTAAATTTCAGAATTTTTGGATAAAAGTACAGTTTATGATAAATGTCTAAATATTCGGCTGTTTTGGCCATATGAAAAATAGTAAATGAATTTTAAAAATTCTGAAAAAAAAATATATGTTCAATATGGAACTATATGATGCTAAATCCCAGAAAAGAAATTTTATTTGTACTGATTTTGTATTTTTCATGAAAATAGACTAGTTATGAGTAAATGAATTAAATATGTTATGTGAAGTAAGAAAATTGAAAAATATAATTTTATGGCTTGAGAATCCTATATGAGGTATATGCAGATTTTTGATGAGGGTTTTGGTTATAATCTTATGAGTTTGGCATTTTAGGATGATTAAATGTATTATTTAGTAAAGTGTAAACAATTAAAATAAACTGTTTAGAAGTTTAAGAAATGATATTCTTTCAATATCATTATACCAAAATATTGGTATGAATTTTATTATAAAAATTTTACATTTTTCATGTTGGGGTTACTATTCATGAGTTACTATTCACGGATACTATTCACGATAAAATTGGTTTCTTTTACTGACCAAATTATCGTTGATTTATAAATCTTACTCTTGAAATTAAATGCAGTTGTTGTTCATATTGTTTTTATTATCATATATAACATTTTTATAACCCTAATGATGATATTTCTCTTTGACTTGAGTGTGAAGATGGGTAGATTATTAATATGGCCGTGACTATGCAAAGATGATCTGTTGTTGAATATCTTTAGCTTGTAGTGCAAAGATGATCTGTTGTTGAATATCTTTGGCTTGTAGTGCAAAGATGATCTGTTATTGAATATCTTTGGCCTGTAGTGCAAAGATGACCTGTTGTTGAATATCTTTGGCCAGTAGTGCAAAGATGAACTGATGACAAATATTTTTGGCCCGTAGTGCAAAGATGAATTTATTAGTATGATTATGAACAGGAACTGTGATTTGGTATAACTATGATCTTTGATGTTTCAGGTAAAGACAGGTGATAAAAATTATCTTCGTCCTGGATGAGAAGAGGAATTTAGAACCACAATTATGATTATGAGTGATTCATATGATTGTGGACCAAAATTGTTGATTGATGTTACAGGGATAAAATATTGTTGGTGGATTTTTAACATGGTGAAAATAATAGACTTTATGGTCTATTTGACTCTTCTAATGGATTGCTTGTTCCGCTCCAACTATAGTTGCAAAGTTTTATCATCTACCATATGTTCTAAATCTCTGATTTATTACTGATGAAGGCTATTGATAATTTAATTATCTTTACTCATGATATTCTTTACTGGGCTATTTGTACTCACCCTTTTGCTTCATAATTCCTTTCAGGTAATAAGAGTGTAGATGAGCGAGGGTAACAGGAAAATAGAACGGTGGTCTCTAGCTGTGGAGGTTCTCCCTAAGCAGTATAGAAAAGTGTATTGTATTTTATACATCATTTAGTAGTTATATTTGGTGAATCCAATAGGGTGAGGCGAACCCAACGTTGGAAGGGTGTTTTGCCACTATCATACAAGATGTCTAATGACATACAATCTCGTGTTATCATAAGACAGGGTTGTGTACATCTACTTGCTGAGTATATCTACGAGCACTACCTATATGATCTTGGAATTTATTTGAAATATAATTTTCAACTGGAGATAGTTATATGTCAAGAGAAGACTCACCATTGGAAAGGACATGATAGTAATCTTCTCGTTTTTCTTTGGGGTCTATTGGGTCAACCAAGGATAATTCTGTGGGCATATGATATCTATCATAACCTAGACGCATGGCCTCCCATGTACGAAGGTTTCCTTGAGCACTTCCCAAAGGTTTTAATTTCCAAAACAGTTTTTGACTATACCTTTATGTAAGGTGTTATTGTGACGTGCTATCCAAGGTTGGGATGAGAGTCACAGTTGGTATATATTTGTATCAAAACTCACAACATATGTGTAAGACCCCAACTTATTAATGAATAAAATCAAATTTTCTCTAAATATTATTGTGAATAATAAGGGGTTAATTTGATATAATACTTTGGTTATGGGTGAAATGTGCAAATTTTGCAAAATAAGCAAGTGGTTATAAAATATTTATTTTTGGTCGGTGAATATTTGGTTGGTCGTGGAATATTCTTGCTGTCGGGGAATATTCGTACGACGACGCAGCCTTGTGTGGGCCCCATAACGGAAAGCGATTGGATGAAGAAAACGACAAGTATAAGTTGTTTATAAATAACGGCGTAGTTGTTACCGTTAATACTGTTGGAATACCCGGTGGTTAAAATACAGTAGCACACGGTATTGCACCAATTATTGATTCTTACGTAAGAAGGCACTACTCAATAATTGTTACAGTAGTTATTATTCAATATTTTATTTTATTGATTCAATAATTGCTGCGTTGATATTTTATATTATTGTTGTTTCAATAATTGTTGCTGCACAGTATTTTCATTTATCAGATCAATAATTCATATTATTTGAATAATATTATTAGATAACATTATTGGCAATGTCTAGAAAGTTCTGTCTAAGGAGAGGTTTGGTCATCTAATTGCGCGCCAGTAAGGAGAAATCCTTATTGGAAAGCCCCCTCTTTCCTGGGAACGGCCTGGTTGTCATAAATGTGATTCTGTAATATTATTTGTGAATAATTAATTATTGATTCATATGATAAGGAAATATTTATTTTATGTGGATATAAATGAGGGATATATTTTTGTGGTTAAAAATGAAGGAGTTAATGTTGAGGTTTTTGTCAGTATTTTTGTCGGAATGGAGGTATTAAAAATCAGGGTTTTTGAGATATTTGCGGGGGTTATAATTTTTAATCCGACCGTTGGATCGTGGTAATTTTTGGATATGTTATACATATATAAGTTGAGTATATGTCCACAAATTTTGAACCGTTAAAAATGAACGTATGATTTATTATGAATTTTACAAGATGACTGGTTCAGAAATTGTTGAATTTTCGGAGTTTATCATTTTGGTGGAAAATTCTAGAATTGGTGGGCCCCACTTGTGGTTGGTGAAGAAATGTGCTGAATTATATTTCAAATGTGGTAGGTGGGAATAGTAGCAGGTAAAGCCATCAGGTTGCAGGTCAAACCTACCAAAATTTTCCTATAAATAGAGGGCTAAGTTAGAATTGAAAATTACACCAGAAACAAGTTTTCTCTCTCTCTCTCTCTAGATTATTGAGTGTATTTTGTGAGTATTTAGATACTTTGAGAGTTTCTATTCATCAGAGCAAGTTTCTTTCAGCCTTATACCGGTATTCCGACCAGAAGTACTGATATTTTGAGGTAAGGGATATTATTTTCTTCTTAATGATATTATTTTCTTCAATATCATTATGCTGAAATATTGATATGAGTTTTTATCAAATTTGGAACTTTTTTGTGTCGGGGGTTACTATTCACGTATACGGCACTATTCACGTATACGGCACTATTCACGAATACGGCACTATTCACCGAAAAATAAAATTTTCCCTTTTTGTCCAAGATGTCTATTATGGTTACTATCTTTGATTGTATCCATGTTTTGATCTTTATTTTTGAATTCTGCTTCACAATTGATTATTATGAAGTATTATTGATCTTGGATAAACTGTTATACGAATCCCTACTATTTGTCCTTCTGTCTCATTGGATTCGTTCTCTTTAAGATATTTTTCATCATCCTCAGTCCTAAATGATGATATTAATGAATATCTTTGGCCTGTAGTGCAAAGATGTATAATTACTTGATGAATATCTTTGGCCTGTAGTGCAAAGATGAACAGGTGTTGAGATGAACATGACCGACTGATGATACAAATGAATATCTTTGGCCTGTAGTGCAAAGATGAATATTTGGTTAAAGATGATTATTAATTGATGTTACAGGGATAAAATATTGATGATGGACTTTTAAATCTTAGAAGATAGTAGAATTCTTTCTCTACTTGACTCTTCTAATGGTTTGCTGTTTCCGCTGCAGTTGTTGATCTAAAACTTGTTGTCGATTATATTTTATCAGATTTTTCCCTGTTGAAGACTAACGATAATTTGTTGTATATTATCTTAGTCATAATATTCTTTACTGGGCTAGTTGAGCTCACCCTTTTCCTTTTTGTTCCATTTTTCTTCTCAGGAGGTGAGAACATAGCAGGATCTAGTCGGGGTATGGAGTGATGGTTCTAGAAAGATGTATTAGCAGTCCTCACTATTTCTGTAAAATAGTGTTTGAATAATTGTAATGAGGATTTATTTGAGTGTGGATATTGTCTAGAAGACAATATTTGTATTTAAACTCACAGTATGTGTTGTCGTATTTTGCACGACAATTGTATTATTGAAGTTGTAGTTTGCTTTCTGTACCATGTATTTGGCGACTCAGAATGGGTGTTGTATACCTATTCTGGGGGCGTCACAGTTGGTATCAGAGCTTAGGGATATGATCCCTGGCTGAGATGTGAGACAAGAACTAGGAGGGGAGAGACGGGGAATTCCTTCGCTAGTATGACCTGACTAAGTTTATTTGGTGTTTATTTGGTCGGTCAGAGTATAGGGATAATATATGACATGACTATTAACCCTTGTTTTATGGCAGTATTTAAGAATGGCAGCTGAGAACGTTAATAATGGAGTAAATCAGACCGTGGAGACACCTTTGATCACTACCCAGGGGAACGTGCAACAGGAAGGCAATATTCCTCCTGTAAACAACGTTACCGAGCAAACGATGAATGATGGAATGTTTAGGAGCTTTTTGCAGTTCATGCAAAATCAGACGAGGGAGACTCGTGTGCAGAATACGGGTGGAAATGATAACAACGCGCGGTTTGTCACAGCTAAGCAGTTCAAAGAATTGGGACCACCAGAATTTAAGGGAAAGCCGGATCCGATCATGGCGGAAACGTGGGTCAAGCAAATTACCAAGATATTTGATGTCTTGGGATGCACGGAGGAACAGAAGGTTCCATTCGCCACATTTATGTTCCGCGGTGAGGCAGACTACTGGTGGGAGTCTGTGAAGCGTACCCAGCCTGACGCACTCAACATGTCCTGGGAAACATTTCAAAAACTGTTCAATGACAAGTACTTTCCTGAAAGTATTCGTCATATGAAGGAGGTTGAGTTTATTAGACTGGAACAAAACAACATGACGGTGTCCCAGTACGAGGCGAAGTTTGCAGAGTTATCCAGGTTTGCACCTCATTTGGTCGAAAATGAGGAACGAATGACAAGGATGTTTCTGAGAGGTCTAAAACCCGAGATTCGGCAATATCTTATCTCTCATAAATTTTCTTTATATTCAGATGTTGTAAACAGGGCTCAATTATTAGAGCGAGATAATGAGTATGTGCAACCGAGGGACCACAACCAGGGTCATACCGGTGGCGGCAGTCATCGAAGCAATGAAAACCAGCAGGGAGGAAAATATTCGGACAAAAGCGGTAACCACTCTGGTGGTAATCGTGGTCGTGATAATAGAAGGAGCGAGTCGGGAGGAGATTTCAAGAAGAGAAGGTACAACAATGATAACGTGAAGACGTCAGCACAAACATCAACTGTTTCTAGGGGAGGAGAACGACCACCGGTCGTATGTTACAAATGTGGGAAAGAGGGACATATCAGCCCAAACTGCCCACAACAATCCAAGGTATGTTATAACTGTGGAAAGGAAGGTCATATAGCTCGAGAGTGTTCTGTAGCAAAACCAAGTTCAGCGGGGATGGTGACTCCAAAAGCTATCCCGGATAAGTCGAAATCAGCGGTTCCTGGAAGGGCGTTTGTCGTTACTGGCCAAAACGCGAGAAACCCGAACGAGGTGATCACGGGTAAGCTAATCTTGAATTCTTGCGAAGTTTATACTTTACTAGATACCGGTTCTACCCATTCTTTTATCTCTCCTGCTTGTGCTCAACGTTTAAACTTGACTCCGGAGAAATTGGACTTTAACTTATCTGTTGAAACTCCGTTGGGTGAAACCTTCGTTACATCTACAGTTTATAAATCTTGCATGATCCAAGTTGGCACTATCACATTACCTGTTGATCTTATCTCTTTAAAGATACTTGCTTTTGATGTGATTTTAGGAATTGATTGGTTAACCACTCATCATGCTAAAATTGATTGTTTTCGTAAGGTTGTTAGTTTTCATATTCCTAACCAACCTGTCATACGAATTCAAACTACTAAACCACTAAAATCAGTCACTGTCATATCAAGCCACAAAGCTATTCGTTTATTGAAAAACGGATGTCAAGCTTTCTTAGCCCATGTTATGGATTTGAACAAAGACAAGTCAGATTTGAATAATATTTCTATTGTTAGAGAATTTTCCGATGTATTTCCTGAAGAACTTCCCGGTCTACCCCCGGAACGAGAAATTGAATTCTTTATTGACCTTGAACCCGGTACAAAGCCCATTTCTAAAACCCCATATCGAATGGCTCCTATTGAACTTCAGGAGTTAAAAGTCCAACTACAGGAGTTGTTGGACATCGGTTTTATTCGTCCTAGTACGTCTCCTTGGGGTGCTCCTGTTTTATTCGTAAAGAAGAAAGACGGGAGTATGCGACTTTGTATTGACTATCGAGAATTGAACCATGTCACCATCAAGAATAGGTATCCGCTACCTCGCATTGATG
Organism: Panax notoginseng; assembly: GCA_016801055.1. Taxonomy (NCBI): domain Eukaryota; kingdom Viridiplantae; phylum Streptophyta; class Magnoliopsida; order Apiales; family Araliaceae; genus Panax; species Panax notoginseng. The sequence continues at coordinate 193,904,929 of CM029020.1, forward strand.
ACCTGTTTGACCAGTTGCAAGGAGCACAATTCTTTTCAAAGATCGATCTTCGTTCTGGATATCATCAGCTGAAGATTAAAACTGAGGATATTCCAAAGACTGCCTTCAGAACTCGGTACGGGCATTATGAATTCTTAGTAATGTCTTTTGGATTGACTAATGCTCCTGCTGCCTTCATGGATATGATGAACCGTGTATTCAAAGAATATTTGGATCAGTTCGTTGTTGTCTTTATTGATGACATCCTCATCTATTCCAAAAGCCGTGAAGATCATGAGCGCCATTTGAAGCTGGTACTGCAAAGGCTTCGTGAAAACAAGCTATATGCCAAACTGAAGAAATGCGAGTTCTGGCTTGAGGAAGTAGCATTCCTTGGGCACGTGGTGTCAAAACATGGAGTATCTGTCGACCCGGCGAAGATTGAAGCCATACAAAGTTGGGAGCAACCGAAGTCGGTAACCGAAGTACGTAGCTTTCTGGGCTTAGCTGGTTATTATCGGAGATTTGTGGAAGGATTTTCTCGAATCGCTACTCCGTTAACTCAGCTGACTCGGAAAGATACAAAATTCGTATGGAGTGAGGAATGCGAGAAGAGTTTCCAAGAACTCAAGAGGAGACTCATTTCGGCACCTGTTTTGACAATACCATCTGGTTCGGATGGATTTGTTATCTACAGCGATGCTTCAGGCAAAGGGTTAGGATGTGTTCTCATGCAACATGGGAAAGTCATAGCCTATGCCTCACGACAACTCAAAGAATATGAGAGGAATTATCCTACTCATGATTTGGAGTTGGCAGCAGTCGTTTTTGCGTTGAAGATCTGGAGACACTACCTGTATGGGGAGAAAGTGGAGATCTATACAGATCATAAAAGCCTCAAATATTTCTTCACCCAAAAGGAACTCAACATGCGGCAACGACGTTGGCTTGAGCTGTTGAAAGATTACGATCATACCATCCAATACCATCCTGGAAAAGCAAACGTAGTAGCTGACGCATTGAGTAGAAGATCATATGCGGGTACGAGTGCAATGTTTTTAACACAAAGGCCCATTTTGTATGACTTGCAAAGGATGGAGATAGAGATGAAGGCTCCAAGTACCCACATGATGATATCAAATATACGAGTAGAACCGACTTTAATCGATAAAGTTAAAGCTGCTCAAGCTACGGATATAGAGCTGATGCGTATGAAGAAGAAAGTGCAAGAAGGTGCTATTCCAGAAGCAAGAATCGATGAAGAAGGAATACTTCGAGTCAACTCCAGACTTTGTGTTCCTAACGATTTTGACTTGAAGCATAGAATAATGATGGAGGCACACAACACACCGTTTGCAATCCATCCTGGGAGTACCAAAATGTATCACGATCTTCGACATACATTTTGGTGGAGCAATATGAAAAGAGAGATCGCGGAGTTTATCTCGAGATGTTTAACTTGTCAACGTGTAAAAGCGGAGCATCAAGTACCAAAGGGTCCATTGCAACCACTTGAGATTCCGAAATGGAAGTGGGAACACATTACTATGGATTTTGTTACGGGTCTTCCCAAGGTTTCTCAAGGCATAGATGCGATTTGGGTTATTGTTGATAGATTAACCAAGTCCGCTCATTTCTTGCCGATACGTGAGACTTATTCCCTTGAACGTCTTGCTAGTATGTACGTGAACGAGATTGTGAGATTGCATGGCATGCCAGTATCCATAGTTTCGGATCGTGACCCAAGATTCACTTCACGATTTTGGGTTAGCTTGCAGAAAGCTATGGGCACGGATTTACGATTCAGTTCAGCATACCATCCTCAAACGGACGGACAATCAGAGAGGACTATTCAAACTCTTGAAGATCTATTAAGACTTTGTGTCTTAGATCTCAAAGGGAGTTGGGATAAGTACCTACCATTGGTGGAATTCTCCTACAACAACAGTTATCAGGCGAGCATAGGTATGGCTCCATTTGAGGCGTTGTATGGAAGAAAATGTCGTTCTCCAGTATGCTGGGACGAGGTGGGTGAAGCAACATTGTTGGGACCAGAGTTGGTACGCATTACTACAGAGAAGATCCAAACGATTCGACAACGTATACAAACGGCACAGGATCGACAAAAGAGTTATGCGGATCTTCATCGGAAGGACGTGGAATTTAATATTGGGGATCATGTATTGTTACGTGTTGCACCATGGAAGGGAGTTACAAGATTTGGGAAGAGAGGAAAGCTCAATCCAAGATTTGTTGGTCCATTTGAGATTCTTGAGCGAATAGGAAATGTGGCATATAGACTCGCATTACCTCCAAGCATGTCTCGTGTTCATAATGTTTTTCACATATCTATGCTTCGTAAATATGTTAAAGACCCGAACCACATTATTGAGTTAGAACCAGACGAGATAGCTGAAGATTTAACGTACGAGGAGGTACCTGTTAAGATCTTGGATAGGAAAGAGCATGTCCTACGCACGAAGGTTATACCACAAGTTAAGGTTTTGTGGAGAAACCATGCTATTGAAGAAATGACCTGGGAGTTGGAATCAGAAATGAAAGCGAGGTATCCTCACCTTTTTGAAACATCAGGTACGTACGTCAATTTCGAGGACGAAATTTCATAAGGAGGGGAGGTTGTAAGACCCCAACTTATTAATGAATAAAATCAAATTTTCTCTAAATATTATTGTGAATAATAAGGGGTTAATTTGATATAATACTTTGGTTATGGGTGAAATGTGCAAATTTTGCAAAATAAGCAAGTGGTTATAAAATATTTATTTTTGGTCGGTGAATATTCGGTTGGTCGTGGAATATTCTTGCTGTCGGGGAATATTCGTACGACGACGCAGCCTTGTGTGGGCCCCATAACGGAAAGCGATTGGATGAAGAAAACGACAAGTATAAGTTGTTTATAAATAACGGCGTAGTTGTTACCGTTAATACTGTTGGAATACCCGGTGGTTAAAATACAGTAGCACACGGTATTGCACCAATTATTGATTCTTACGTAAGAAGGCACTACTCAATAATTGTTACAGTAGTTATTATTCAATATTTTATTTTATTGATTCAATAATTGCTGCGTTGATATTTTATATTATTGTTGTTTCAATAATTGTTGCTGCACAGTATTTTCATTTATCAGATCAATAATTCATATTATTTGAATAATATTATTAGATAACATTATTGGCAATGTCTAGAAAGTTCTGTCTAAGGAGAGGTTTGGTCATCTAATTGCGCGCCAGTAAGGAGAAATCCTTATTGGAAAGCCCCCTCTTTCCTGGGAACGGCCTGGTTGTCATAAATGTGATTCTGTAATATTATTTGTGAATAATTAATTATTGATTCATATGATAAGGAAATATTTATTTTATGTGGATATAAATGAGGGATATATTTTTGTGGTTAAAAATGAAGGAGTTAATGTTGAGGTTTTTGTCAGTATTTTTGTCGGAATGGAGGTATTAAAAATCAGGGTTTTTGAGATAGTTGCGGGGGTTATAATTTTTAATCCGACCGTTGGATCATGGTAATTTTTGGATATGTTATACATATATAAGTTGAGTATATGTCCACAAATTTTGAACCGTTAAAAATGAACGTATGATTTATTATGAATTTTACAAGATGACTGGTTCAGAAATTGTTGAATTTTCGGAGTTTATCATTTTGGTGGAAAATTCTAGAATTGGTGGGCCCCACTTGTGGTTGGTGAAGAAATGTGCTGAATTATATTTCAAATGTGGTAGGTGGGAATAGTAGCAGGTAAAGCCATCAGGTTGCAGGTCAAACCTACCAAAATTTTCCTATAAATAGAGGGCTAAGTTAGAATTGAAAATTACACCAGAAACAAGTTTTCTCTCTTTCTCTCTCTAGATTATTGAGTGTATTTTGTGAGTATTTAGATACTTTGAGAGTTTCTATTCATCAGAGCAAGTTTCTTTCAGCCTTATACCGGTATTCCGACCAGAAGTACTGATATTTTGAGGTAAGGGATATTATTTTCTTCTTAATGATATTATTTTCTTCAATATCATTATGCTGAAATATTGATATGAGTTTTTATCAAATTTGGAACTTTTTGTGTCGGGGGTTACTATTCACGTATACGGCACTATTCACGTATACGGCACTATTCACGAATACGGCACTATTCACCGAAAAATAAAATTTTCCCTTTTTGTCCAAGATGTCTATTATGGTTACTATCTTTGATTGTATCCATGTTTTGATCTTTATTTTTGAATTCTGCTTCACAATTGATTATTATGAAGTATTATTGATCTTGGATAAACTGTTATACGAATCCCTACTATTTGTCCTTCTGTCTCATTGGATTCGTTCTCTTTAAGATATTTTTCATCATCCTCAGTCCTAAATGATGATATTAATGAATATCTTTGGCCTGTAGTGCAAAGATGTATAATTACTTGATGAATATCTTTGGCCTGTAGTGCAAAGATGAACAGGTGTTGAGATGAACATGACCGACTGATGATACAAATGAATATCTTTGGCCTGTAGTGCAAAGATGAATATTTGGTTAAAGATGATTATTAATTGATGTTACAGGGATAAAATATTGATGATGGACTTTTAAATCTTAGAAGATAGTAGAATTCTTTCTCTACTTGACTCTTCTAATGGTTTGCTGTTTCCGCTGCAGTTGTTGATCTAAAACTTGTTGTCGATTATATTTGATCAGATTTTTCCCTGTTGAAGACTAACGATAATTTGTTGTATATTATCTTAGTCATAATATTCTTTACTGGGCTAGTTGAGCTCACCCTTTTCCTTTTTGTTCCATTTTTCTTCTCAGGAGGTGAGAACATAGCAGGATCTAGTCGGGGTATGGAGTAATGGTTCTAGAAAGATGTATTAGCAGTCCTCACTATTTCTGTAAAATAGTGTTTGAATAATTGTAATGAGGATTTATTTGAGTGTGGATATTGTCTAGAAGACAATATTTGTATTTAAACTCACAGTATGTGTTGTCGTATTTTGCACGACAATTGTATTATTGAAGTTGTAGTTTGCTTTCTGTACCATGTATTTGGCGACTCAGAATGGGTGTTGTATACCTATTCTGGGGGCGTCACAATATGTGTTATTGTATTTTGCACGACAATTGTTGTAATAAAGTTGTAGTTATTTTCTGTACCATGTATTTGGCGACTCAGAATAGGTTGGATGGATTGGACCTATTTTGGGGGTGTTACAAAGAAGCTGAGTGGCTTCGTAATTTCTTAGAGGATATTTCAAATTGGTTAAGACCTGTGCCAGCTATATGTATACACTGTGATAGCCAATCAACAATTGGAAGAGCACAGAATCATTTATATAACGGTAAGTCACGCCATATACGACGAAGACATAATACCGTTAGACAACTGCTCTCAAATGGAATTATCTCAATTGACTATGCAAAGTCAAAAGATAATATTGCGGATCCGCTTACGAAAGGTTTAACAAGAGAGCAAGTGGAAAGATCATCAAAGGGAATGAGTTTAAAGCCTATTGTTTAAATAAGAGTTGTCATAGTGACAACCCAACCTAGCTGACTGGAGATCCCAAGATCTAGGTTCAATGGGCAAACCTAACTATGTAGTACTCAGTAAAGCACTGAGGAGATATTTACTCCTTCCCATTCCTATAATGAAACAGTGCACATCTGCCGCGAGAATTAGGATAAGTTACACTTTTAATGACTTTTATATACTGAAATACGTTCAAGTGGAGTATTGCAGGATACTCTTGATAGAAGTCACCTACGTGAGTAAGAAGGGGGGCCACTTCTGTGATAATTTTAAAATGCTAAATTCTCTAATATACTCACGGAACCAAGAGGTGTTTCAAGGCAAAAATAAATATAAACGTGAGAACCAACTATGTCTGAAGAAATATTTTGTGAATTCTATTGTCTTGGTTTACACGAAAAAAGCTGACAGTTCAAAGACATCAAGTTTACTGATTAGCAAAGTAAATCTGATAGATTTTTCTATGGTAAGTTCAAAGCCACTAGGCTACTTAACCTGATGAAATATATTTTCTCATGTACTGAACTAGAGTCTGCATATTCATAACATTTTATGTGACGTCCCCAAAATAGGTATACATCACCTATTCTGAGTCGCCAAATACATTTTACAGAATACAAATACAATCTTAAATATACAACATGAGCTGTAAGTTTTAATACAAATATTGTCTTCTAAACAGTATTCAAACTCAAAATAAGTCCTCAATACATTTATTATCACACTATTTCATAGAATAATGAGGATTACTAATGCTATCATCTGGATCGTCACGACTAGTCCCTGCTACGTTCTCATTTCCTAAAGAAAACAATGAAAGTAAAAGGGTGAGCTCAACTAGCCCAGTTAAAAATATTATGACTAAGTTAATGCAAAATAAATTATCGTTAGCCTTCAACAGTGTTAAACTGATACAATATAACAAACATTAAGTTTAACTGCAGCGGAACAAGTAATCCATTAAAAGTGTCAAGTAGAGAATAAAATCTACTATCTTTTATGATTTAAAAGGTTTTTCACCACTTTTATCGCTGGGACTCAGTTTAATAAATAATCCACATCATCCCTGCACTACGGTCAAGGATATTCATTAGTATCACAACCACAAATTATCCATGCACTACGAGCCAAGGATATTCGTGTATTCATCAATGGTCATGATCATGCCAACAACTGTCCATCAATACACTACAGGCCAATGAGGACTTTTACCACATTATTTGTAACATTACGGTCATGATTATACCGAATAATCCCTGGTCATAATCATACCAAGTCGATTTATGCACTACAGGCCACATATGACTTTCAATATAATATAAACATGAGGATGATGATAATGATATAACAATTCAATAAAACAAGTTCAAGAATTAATTTATCCAGAAATCAATAACGTCCAAATTGTCAACATGATACTGCTTTGTGGAGTAAAATTCAAGAATGCTCAGAAGAATATTTCCATGAAAAGATACTAGATGAAACGTAAATATCAAGGATATTCCACTAATTTCATGGAGTATAGAAGTCAAAGCTTTAACCAACTGAGTATAAGAGAATATATGAAACTACAAATGGATTTTCGTCCGCCGTGCGGTAATCCACTTAGACAGATTATTTCCACAATTTAATAAGGAATGAATACAAAGGATCATTCACCATGCATGTGATAATCCATATAGATAGGTTATTCCAACAGAATAATAAAGAATAGAATAATAGAAGAAATCACCATGACTGCGATAGACCGCACAGACAGGTTATTCCAACAGAATAATAGAGAATAGAACCAGGTCATGCGTAAACCGCACAGACAGGATGTTCAAACAGAATAATAAAGAACGGAACCAGGTCATGCGTAAACGCGCAGACAGGATGTTCCAACAGAATAATAAAGAATGGAATAACAGAAGAATTTCACCATGTATGCGGTACTTCGCATAGACAGGTTATTCCAACATAATGATAAAGAATGGAATAACAGAAGTTCTCTTCATAAAGACGAAAGAAATAATACCCCTTACGAGTACAACAAATAATATCCCTTACCTTATAAGAAACTGGATATAAGAGTAGTAAAGTAGCAGAATATTTTTCTTCTTTCTCTCTATAGCTTCTCTCTCTAGAGTTTCAGTGAATTTGTAAGAAATAATGAAGGAATGAGCTTCTATTTGTAGGAGAATGGACTGAATAGTAACTAATTCATGAACAGTCCAGATTGATTTACTTTTAAACGGACGGTCCATATTGATTTACTATGCAGTATTAATAAAATATTCTAATAAAATAAAATAAAATATAATATATTCTATTTATAATCTAATAAAACGAATAACTTTATAAAAGTATTCTGTTTTATATAAAAAGATTTTACTATGCAAATACTATGCAGACACTATACAAACACTATGCATAATAGAATATCATATATTCTATTTATAGTCTAATAAAATAAATAACTTTATAAAAGTATTCTGTTTTATATAAAAAGGTTTTATTATGCAAACACTATGCAGACACTATGCAAATACTATGCATAATAAAATATAATATATTCTATTTATAATCAAATAAAACAAAACTTTATAAAAAGTATTCTGTTTTATATAAAAAGTTTTCTATTTTATTACATTTATAATAATAATAAAACAACATTTATCACTACTATTATAATTCACAATATTAATTGACCAGATCGTTCTCAGGAAAGAGGGGGCTTTCTAATAAGAATTTTTCCCTATTGGCGCGCAATTAGGTGACCAAACCTCTCCTTGGCAGAACTTCTAGACATCATTAATATTGCAAATAATAATATTAATAACTTTGTTATCTCAATTATTGATTTAATAATATATAAAATATCGACAATAATTGAATCAAATAACATGAGATACTATGCAGCCATTACTGTAGCAATAATTGAACAAAATTGAGTGACTTCTTACGTAATCATCAATAATCAATACCGTGTGCTACTATGTAACCATGCGTATTATTGTACTTTTACTACCGAGTAGTTCAACAGTTTTAACGGTAACACTTTCGCCGTTATTTTTATAAAAAGATAATTCTGTCGTTTTCTTACTACGACAATACTTCCGTTGTGGGGTCCACGAATGATTATGCCGTCGTACAGATATTCTCCGACAAAAAGAATATTCCTCGACCAAAAGAATATTATATAACAACTTGCATACTTTTGCAAAATTTATAAATACTACCGACAATTATAACACTATCTCAAATCCACACCATATTATTAAAAAAATATTTTGAAAAAATTAAATCTTTATTCATAAAATTTGGGTTCTCACAATCTCCCCTCCTTATGAAATTTTGCCCTCGAAGTTTACGTACGTACCTGGTATGCCGAAGAGATGAGGATACCTTGACTTTATTTCAGATTCTAACTCTTGAGGTATAACCTTTGAGTGTTGAATACGATCCTTCTTAACCAAGATTTTAACACGTATCTCCTTATGCATTAAATCTTTTCCTATCTCGTCTAGTTCTAATTTAATAATCTGGTTCGGGTCGTCCACATAATTACGTAACATCGATACGTGAAAAACGTTATGAACACGTGACATACTTGGCGGTAAAACGAGTCTACAGGCCACAATTCCTACTCGATTAAGGATTTCAAATGGGCCAATTAAATCGAGGGTTGAGATTTCCTTTCTTCGTCGATTCTTGCTTCTAGAATAACGCCCTCTTGAACCTTCTTCTTCACATTCATCAGATTCGGGTGTGTAGCTTGAGCGACTTTAACTTTATCGATTAAAGTCGATTCTACTCGTATATTCGTTATCTTCACGTGGGTCCCTAGAGTCTTTAACTCTATCTTCATCATTTGTAAGTTATACGAAATGGGTTTTTGTGTTAACAACGTCACACTCGTAACCGCATACGATCTTCTACTCAACGCGTCAGCTACCACATTCGCTATTCCACGATGATATTAAATGGTATAATCGTAATCTTCAACAGCTCGAGCCAACTTCTTTGGCGCATTATACGTTCATTTTGGTTGAAGAAATATTTAAGGGTTGAAGAAATGGGTTTTGTACTGGGGTCAATACAAAATTCGATTTCACGCTCTAGGGGTAGGCTAAGAAGTCTTCAAGAATACGTTAGGAAATTTATTAACAATAGAAATATCATTCAAAACTGTGACTCTCATCCAAGACTTGGATAGTACGTCACATTAATACCTATCAACTTTCCATCGTCATTCACAACATCTCCTACGGAAAGTCTGGCTTATGTGCATTCCACACAAGGAAGTCAACAACGAAAGGACCGGGGCTCTTTACTTAGGGCTTGATATGACAATGATTGACTTTAGTGGTTTGGTTGCTTGAATTCGCATAACAGGTTAGTTAGGAATATGAAAGCTAACCACCTTACGAAAAGCTTGATGAGTAGTTAACCAATCGATTCCTAAAATCATATCAAAGGTATGTATTTTCAAAGAGATAAGATCGACATGTAACGTGAAAGTGTCGATTTGAATCAACAAGATTTATAAACAGTGGAGGTAACGAAGGCTTCTGCTAATAAAGTTTCAACCAATAAGTCAAAGTCTAACTTCTCCTGAGTTAAATTTAAACGTTGAGCACAAGCAAGAGAGATAAAATAATGGGTAGAACCGGTATCTAATAAGGTATAAACTTCGCAAAAATTTATAATTAACTAACCCGTGCTAACTTCGTTCGGGTCACTCGCTTTTTGAGAAGTTACGAAAAACGCTATCCCTGAAACCACCGACTTTGTTTTGTCCGTATCCGCCTTTGGTGCCACCGTCCCAACTGGACTTGATTATACACAAATATCACATATCACAAAACAAGGGTTAATTGAAATATCACATATTATCCCTATACTCGACCGACCAATTAAATACCAAATAAACTTAGGTAGGTCATACTAGCGAAGGAATTCCCCATTTCTCCCCTCCTAGTTCTTGTCTCACATCTCAGCCAGGGATCAATTCCCAAGTTTTGATACCAACTGTGACGCCCTCAAAATAGGTATACATCATCTATTCTGAGTCGCCAAATACATGGTACAAAATACAAATACAATCTTAAATATACAACATGAGCTGTGAGTTTTAATACAAATATTGTCTTCTAGACAGTATTCAAACTCAAAATAAGTCCTCAATACATTTATTATCACACTATTTCATAGAATAGTGAGGACTACTAATGCTATCATCTGGACCGTCACGACTAGTCCCTGCTACGTTCTCATTTCTTGAAGAGAACAATGAAAGTACAAGGGTGAGCTCAACTAGCCCAGTAAGAAATATTATGACTAAGATAATGCAGAATAAATTATCGTTAGCCTTCAACAGTGTTAAACTGATACAATACAACAAACATCAAGTTTAACTGTAGCGGAACAAGCAATCCATTAAAAGAGTCAAGTAGAGAATAAAATCTACTATCTTTTATGATTTAAAAGGTTTTTATCACTTTTATCGCTAGGACTCAACTTAATAAATAATCCATATCATCCCTGCACTACGGCCAAGGATATTCATTAGTATCACAACCACAAATTATTTATGCACTACGGGCTAAGGATAAATATTAAAGCCAATTTTACATTCATGTGGGGGATTGTTGGAAATGGGTTTGACAAAATAAATATTAAAACATTTTGAGGCTTAATTTAATATGGGACCCACACTTCAAAAATGTCGGGTCCATGCACCTATGCGTTCTCCTCCGTGAGGAGTATAACGTTGTATATTTATATGTTCAAATCCATTAAGAATTGAATGAGAAAATTGACTCCAAAGTCACCTACTTGAAATATTGTAAATTACAAAAGTCACACATAGGATATTAGAGGAAAAAATGAAGAACATATATATGGAATGTTTGCTCAATGGGAAGGGCCCCAAGGGGCACCTCACTTTTGTGGAAGGGAGAGGACCTAGCCAAGGCTTGGTTCAAACCCACACGCGCGCGTTGCCGTCGCCCGTCCGGTCGGGCCGAGTTCGGGCGGGTGGGTTGGGTCGTGATATATATTTTTTGGACAAAATCTATTTAATGTTTTTATCAGATTTTGTAAAAAAGTGATTATCATGATACTACGTAGTTTTGCCAACGGTTTTATGCGCCAACGGTAATAAATCGCGGAATTATTTCTATAAATAATCCATGTGGGCGCTAAAAGGAAAATTATTAATTTTCCCGTTCTGCAAATAAATTTTTCCCATTTCTGTTTCTTCCCGTTCTGCTCCTTCCCGTTGCAGTATTCCCGTTCCTTGCAAGTTTGACAGACAAACACTATGCAGTAAGATTTTCATTCTTTTTCCTGTTTTTTCTACATGCATGCATGCATCATTATTATTAGTTCGGTTCAGTACATAACATAAAATTGCATTCGAAGTGTTCTTAATTTTGAAGTGCTTCTAATTAAGAATTGAAAATTCGTTTTATCTTGGAAAGCAATTATTCAATTAATCCTTAGCACCAGTGAGGGAATAAATTTGCTTTAAGGAGATTTTGCGAATTCAAAGGACTCGAATTTATCTATTTCATAATTTCCAGAATCTGACTTTAATTTTGTTTTCTAATTCTGACTTTATATATTTATATTAAATATTACTATTATTACAGTACTACAATTATAATTTATAAATTAAATAATGGGTATAATGTGATATGGGTAATGTATAATAATTAATTTACATATATGCATATAGAATAAGTGCTGAAAATTTAATAAAGAGTCAAATAGATTGCAGAGTCACATTAAGAGAGCAGAAGGTGGCATATCCTGAGAACATTAGAATGACACCAAGTTTATATTTGATAATGGGAGAGAGAAATAGCCTAAAAGTGCTTATACCCGAAATCAATTCTCAGATATACATTTATCTTCATTTCCGTTTCATGCTCTTCCTTTCCCAAATTGCTTAAGCCTTCACTCTTCCATAATTACCAAAATCACAAAACTCCACCACATTTTTCCAAGGAACTGAAATTACAAGCTTGAATTGAAGAAGAATTGGAGCAACTCTTACCAAAGAGAGGAATCAAAATCAAGTTTGAAGCAAGATTGAAGTATTAAAGCAATTCAATCAAAACACCCAACAAAGAGGTATCTAACCTTTACCTGTCAAATTCATGGAAATTAGAGTATTAGTGTCTTATGGTTAGTAAATTGCTGCGTTCGAATATGTGAATGGATGTGATGAAGATGTTTCATGAATTCTGGAACAATATGAAAGAGTTTCCACGAAATTCTTGGTAAGAATTATAACTAAAAGCTTGTGAAATTATGGAATTAAGTCGTGCCTTCTAGATGTTTGAGAAATTACCTCAAAGAGGTTTAATGCCTTGAAATGGAGAATTAAGCAAAGCTTGGGGCTAGGTTACATTTTTATATGTATTGTAATGTAAACTAAGTTGATTGAGTGAATCAAATCAAGTTCAAAACAAGTTTTAAATAATTTTTAACATTTGAGTTTAAGTGAAAAACTAGGGTGACCACTGACCTTGAGGCCAATTTCAGGTCTAGTATATGTTTCCAGAAAATTCTGAGCTTTTGAGATATTATAGTACACTGTATAAGATTTCCGTAGACTCTAGAACGGACTAATTCCGACTTCCAAGCAAGAAGTTATGATTTTTCAAAGGAGGCGTGTCGAATCTGTCCAAAACTGGAGAACAGATTCGGGCCAGTCCCCTTGCAATAATTTTCTGGAATTATGAGTGCAGAATTTGGAAAAGGTTATTGAATAAGAGTTGTAGCCCTGGAAGTTAGCTTTGCGTGGGCGCAAGAATCGCTCAAAAATGTTTTGAAAGGAATTAGTTATGACTGTTTTAGCGAAAGAGGGTAAAGCTGGAAAACAATTAAAAAACTGTTATGACAGAGCATTTTTGGAGCTTTGTTTGGGTTGTTTAAAGTATCTGAAATGGGTGGCTTGTATTTTCTAAATATAGTCTACTATGGTGTTTACAATATATCCAAAATTGGTTTCGTTTGGACTTTTTCGTTTGGACTTACGGTTTGAAAGTTATTAATTTGAAAAGTAGGCAGTTTGGCTATGACGCTGAACAATGGGCAGCAGCAGCAGCAGCTGTGCGCTGCGCTGTGCTGCTGCGAATGTTCGGGCTGGGCTGTTTTGGCTTCTGTTAAATCCACTTAGAATGCCTGAATTCACCAAGTTATAATTTGTAAAAATATTATGATATACCGTTTATAACATGCTAAATTTTGGTTTCCATTGGACTTGTGGATTGCGAACTAGAAAATGGAAAAGGTGACCAGAGAGCATGGTTTGGTTGCTGCAGTAGTTTGCCTGCTATGGCTGTTTCGGCTGAGTTGTTGTGCTCTATGTGGGACTGTTTTGAACACAATGCTATATGGGTTTTAATAAATGACTAAAATGAGTTAATATAATATATTTAAAATATGACATTGTAAATAACTTTAATAAATATATTAAAGTTAAATGTGTGTGATTTAAATAAGAAAAGTGTACATGCATATTTTTAACAACATCTATCTTAAAGTTTGGGTGTTTAAAGGCTAGTATAATAGGCCAAAGGTTGGGGATGATAAAGGTTTGCTCATGGTGTTTGTGAAAAATATTTTTGACCTGTAATTAGTTTAATTGTGATGCATGAGCATGAATATCGTTAATGGGCAGGCTTTGGCAATCTTTTGGAACATTAAGTTGAAAATTATATGAAGATACAATAATATGGTGGACTCATCCTATGGATCAGTTTGTTGCAGATTACAACTTTTTCTTAAAAATAAGCTTGTACTCTAATGTTTATGATCAATACTCCATAGTGTGGTGCAGAATATATGAATGAGTCAAATCGCTTATGCAATGTCCAACTTATTTGGTGGATGATTATCAGATTAAAGAATAGATAGTATAATTACAAGTCAATCTAAATGAATTAGTAATTTATATGATAGAAGCTAACAAGGTGAAGTGCCACAAATCTAGGTGTTGTTAGCCTATAATTGGGGCCGCAGGGCCCAGTGAGGCCACACCAAGCTTAGCTGAGCCCCACGGGGCCAAGCCAAGCTTGATTGCCGGCATAGAGAAACAACAAGGGGCTGCTAAGCCAAACCAAGCCAGGCTATGAGACTACTAATGCAATAAAAAGGGTTACTAAAAAAAGGGACTGTTTTGATATTACTTTGAGATGTTAAAATATTTCACGCATTAGTATATGAAAATGAAACTGTAAAGCATTATGGGTATTATAAGTTACCCAAACAAGTTGTAATTATCCTAAAACATGAAATACGCTATAAACTTCCCTTATACATTTGGATTGTGTACAAAGAACATGGAATACCATGTATTAAGCTTCGAGTGAATTATAACTTAGAATTTTAATGTATTCACATACTATGATCGTACCAAACTCTAATAAAGAGAAGAATGGTTATTGTACGTAAAAGATGAAGTATTTGAAAGCTATAATTTATCCAAATATATTATATAATGAAGAATAATATATAGAATATATTTCGTATTCATTTTGAATACTTAAGTGAGATATAAGAGAGATGAAAAACTCATGTTTTAAGCTATGTGTGAGTTATAAATTGTAGTTGTGATGCATTCATGTACTAAAACCACATCAAAGTTTATCAAAACTAAATGATTATGGTAAGTAAAAGGATGAAAAATTTAGGAAGTATGCTAAAGTTTTTCAAAAACAAGAATGGAAGCTATTGATGTGATCAATAGGGATATGTAATAAATATAACTATACAAGTTATATAAAACTGTAATAGTGTAGAATTCGTGAAAGAAAGTTAAGCTATAAATACACAAAGGAAGTCATGGACGCATTATGCAACTATAAGTTTACATACAGATGAATGTTAAGTCTGTAAATACCTTGTAGAAGGTTTATAAAATGTAAATGCACTATATTGGCATTTTAAAAGCCTTATTGAAACTTTTTGCAAGCTTATGGCTATTTTAAGCCAAAATCTCGAAATTTCTAAAGAAATAAGAAAGTTTTTCAGAAACAGACATAAAGAGATGTTATGGCTTATATGAATGTTTATAGCTGTACAAGTTATGTGACGTGAAAATGTGGCTAATGTACACATACAGGTGAACATAACTGTGTAGGATTCGTGAGGTGAAGTTAAACTAAGATTTATCTCAATAGTCATCAATCAAGGCAAGTTTTTCAGTTCTATTATGTTTGTGGATTAAATGTGATTATGTGGTGAGTTACATACCATGCTTTATGAATTGTTAAAGTCAAAATATGACTAAGTTAATTGGGTTATGGAACTCAATTGATATGTGATATGTGATAGCACATGTTGTATGATATAACTCGATAAATTAGAAATGTATAATGCATGAATGTATGCTTTGTAAGGAATTATTGATGCATGTAGGATATGCATAATAAAGAATATATGTTGCATGCGGATATGCATAGTAAATGAAATATAGTGCATATGAAATTGTGTGCTATGTGAAACATGATAGACTGTTAAATTTGTTGGGCTGTCGAGCTCAATCTTGCAAACACAAACTTTTTGCATGTTAATAATGTTAAGCAATATTACTTGCTATACGGATGATGAAGATTGAACGATGTGCAAAATAAATATATTTCCTTGAATTAGAAATGGTATAAATCTATGGTTGATAGTTTTGTTAAATGTAATTGGCAGTTATGTATAGTTTGAAATGTTGAATGGATAAAGAATGTTTATTCTGAAATGAGAATAAATATGATTCTGAAATAAGTGAATCATCGATAGAAAAGATATTAAGTATTGAGACTTGAGTTTTTAATACATTTACTCAGATTATACAAATCATATAATAAATATGATT
The DNA here is from genome assembly GCA_016801055.1 of Panax notoginseng. NCBI lineage: Eukaryota > Viridiplantae > Streptophyta > Magnoliopsida > Apiales > Araliaceae > Panax > Panax notoginseng. The sequence continues at coordinate 193,921,318 of CM029020.1, forward strand.
TTAGTATAAAGAAGAATCGTAAAGGTTGCGATTCAGGGAATGAAGAATGACATGGAAAAAAAATTTATTCCGCATTTTTAGCTATTTTAACATTAAATAATGTTTTAAAGTTAGAACAGGATAATATTAACGCACAAGATCGGGAAGGGAAAAAGACCTGATTTTGGGGGCGTCACAAAACTGTTTCCTCAAAAATCTTTGTGGAGATCAAAAAGGCTGTTGGAATTAGTTCATTCAGATTTATGTGGACCAATGCCGATTACTTCTCATGGAGGTAACAAATATTTTATTACCTTTGTTGACGATTTCTCAAAAAAAGTTTGGGTTTATTTTCTGAAAGAAAAATCTGAATCGTTTCAAGCTTTTAAGGAATTCAAAGCTAAAGCTGAAAAAATTTCTGGTTGTCAAATTAAAACAATAAGAACCGACAGAGGTCGTGAATATATATCTTCCAATTGAGAAGTATTGCAAAAATGATGGAATTAGGCATGAATTGACAGTAAGGCACACACCACAACAAAATGGTGTTAGTGAAAGAAAAAATCAAACCATCATGGAAATGGCAAGATGCATGCTGAAAATGAAAATGCTAGATAAAGAGTTTTGGGCAGAAGCTGTATCCTATGCTGTTTACTTGATTAACAGGTCTCCTACAAAAGGTCTGAACAATTGCACACCTCATGAAGCATGGTTTGGATTGAAGCCAAAAGTTTGTCACCTAAGGACTTTTGGATGTGTTGCTTATGCACATATTCCAGATGCATTGAGGAATAAATTGGATGATAAAGCAGAAAAGTGTATTTTTATCGGCATAGTGAAAGGAGCAAAGCTTACAAGTTGTACAATCCAGTGACACAGAAGATAGTGATTAGTCGAGATGTTCGATTTGATGAAAGTTCTTCATTTAATTCAGGAGTTGATTTTCCTAAAAATTGGCCAAGTTTTTGTGATACTAATGATGATTCTCAAGATAAAAGCGAGCCTATTTCTCCAAGATATTCTTCTCGTGGAAACTCCCCCGAGTCTCCTTAAAGAACTCCTCAAAGAAATCCTCAAAGAAGAACAAAGAGCTTAAGAGAAATTTACGAGTTAACAGAGCAAATTGATCCGGATGATACTGTATTTTTTACTTTCTTTGCAGGAGAAGATCAAATTTCTTATGATGAAGCATCAAAAGAAGAAAAGTGGAAACAAGCCATGAAAGTAGAAATGAAAGCCATTGAGAAGAATGAAACGTGGGAGCTTACAAATCTGCCTCTGAACAAGTTTTCTATTGGCGTAAAGTGGGTATATAAAACAAAAATGAATTCAGATGACTCCATCAACAAAAACAAGGCGAGACTAGTAGCAAAGGGGTATAAGCAAAAGGAAGGAGAAGACTTCATTGAGGTATTCGCTCCAGTTTCTAGACTTGACACTGTTCGTTTGCTTATCTCACTTGCAACTCAAAATAATTGGAGTAAATTTCAAATGGATGTGAAATATGCATTTTTGAATTAATGGTTTTTTGAAAGAAGAAGTTTATGTTGAGCAACCACCTGGTTTTGTGAAGAAGGGAGAAGAAAACAAAGTTTACAAATTGAAGAAGGCGCTTTATGGATTGAAACAATCACCAAGGGCTTGGTATAGCCGAATCAATTCATACTTTGAAAAAAATGGTTTTTGGAAATGCCCGTACGAGCCCACTATCTACATCAAAGGCACATCACAAGAAAGCTTCATGGTTGTAAGTCTTTATGTTGATTATCTCATTTTTACAGGAAATAATTTGAAAGTGTTGAAAGATTTTAAAGCCTCCATGATGAAAGAATTTGAAATGACAGACTTGGGAAAGTTACATCATTTTCTTGGCATTGAAGTTCATCAAACCAAGAAAGGAATTTTCATTTCACAAGAAAGTTATGCAAAAGAAATTTTAAAAAAATTCAGAATGGAGAATGCAAATCCTGTATCAACTCCATGCATCACAGGGTTAAAATTAAGTAAAGAAGGTGAAGGCAAGCTTGTGAATTCCACTGTGTTTCGAAGTTTGGTGGGAAATTTGATGTACTTGACTGCAACAAGACCAAATATCATATTTGCAGTAAGTTTAGTAAGTAGGTTCATAGAGAAACCATACTCTAATCATTGGGAGACTGCAAAAAGAATTCTGCGATATGTCAAAGGAATCATTGATTATGGTATTTTTTGTCAAGCTAGTATTCCGATTAATCTTGTTGGATATACTGACAGTGACTTAGCATGAAGTGTTGATGATGGTAAAAGCACTTCAGGCTATGTTTTTAGTCTTGGAAGTGGCCCAATTTCATGGTGTTCGAAGAAACAATCTGTTGTTGCTCTTTCTACAACAGAATCTGAATATATCGCTGCTTCTTTAGCAGGATGTCAAATTGTTTGGCTCCAAGGAATTTTGGAATGTTTGAAGCATACGCAGATCTGTCCAACAACACTATTTTGTGACAATAGTTCAACCATTTCAGTAACAAATGATATAGTATTTCATGAATGAACGAAACATATTCGTATTCGATTTCATTTCTTAAGAGAGTTGGTAAAAGAAGGCATTATTCAAGTGGAGTATTGCAGGACGGAAGATCAGTTAGTAGATATTTTCACAAATCCTTTAAGCAGAGAAGTCTTTAAGAGAAATGTTGCAAGTTTGGGAATAAAAAGCAAATTTGGTTTACGGGAGGCATTGTTGGGAAGCTAAACCAAATTCTTGGTTTTCTACATTCATAGATTAATTTGGTTCTTTGAATATTTCTAAACAAGTGTTGAAACATTTAATATTTTGTATTGGGTATATCAATGGTCATTAGAAATCTCTAGAGTTTTATTCATCTAAGCTAAGTATTCTAGAATGCTCTTGTAATCCTATAAATACCAATGGTTGTAATCACTTTTATATTCAAGAGAGAAATAGTAAGAACAAAAGTTCAGTCTATATAAATCACTTTTCTCCTTCTTTGAGACTACATATATATATATATATATATATATATATATATATATATATATATATATAAGTCCTTAATTATGATACAAACAAGAGTGGGAAAATTTTAACGGCGGTGGAGGATTCGAACCCCATATCATTGTTATACAAAGACTGGATAATACCATCTTAGCTCAAAGAATTAAAGATGACAAAAAGCTGTCAATTTCTTACATTATTTGACCTATTCATTTGATTACATATTTTTTTCTTTCTTCTTCTTCAGTTTCATGTTTTGTTGAATATTCACGTGCCTTGGTAGTTTCAGTTACATTATGTGTCTCACACTTGTAGTAATAGGAAATCTTTTCTTTCCTTCTCTTTTGGTGCCCTTCACAGCAATAGGCTTTTGATTTATGAGTTTCTCATTAGTGTTAGTACACTTACAGATACGGAGTATTATGGAAATATGATTATAGATTATGAAATCATATATTAGTTTCTGAACAACTGCTAGTCTGCTATTATTCTAAAAAAAAATCATTAAAACTATGATATTTGGCACATGGAAGTTTGGAACTTCTAGGATCTTGAGGACCAATAGAAATTTGAATAATGTTCATTTATTGGTAGCATACTTTGATTAATGTAATCATTCATGCTTGTTCTGATCTGGGTTGGTTAGTATTAACATATCTGAGATTTTTTTCCGCTTAATATTGTTTTACATAATTACATCCACATGTAGCACATTAAACTAGTTCATGAGGACTGACTCATATGCTCAAATTTTAAAGGTGTGCCTTTACATGCTTTCGTGTCTAACATTCTCGAGTCTTCCAATCAAGCATGTACTGAGTTTTCAAACAAAAGAAAAGCAGTTTCTGAAAATTTTCCCCCTAGTCCAAAAAGAGCTTTAATTGAAAATTCTCCTATTATCTTTAAAGATGAAGTCCAAACTAGTTGTTTTAATGACTTCTCTATATTCCCAATATTAAAAGAAGCTTTAAATCTATTGGATGGGAATGTCTCATTGAACCTTCTAAGCCACTTGTGTACATTGACTTGGTCAAACAGTTTTACATGAATATGCTTGTGGGAATAAATGAAACTAGGAAAATATTCTTTACAACTCTAATTAAGTTAAAGTTTTTATTTCTTGACCAATAGAATGTGTGCAAGGATTTGTCTTTAAATACCAAAATGCTCATTCTTCCTTTTCATTTTGTCTGGCATTGAATTAGGCTCCTTTTATGCATATCATGTACTCTGCCTTTGCATATGTTATTCTTCCTTGAGTGAACTGGATCTTCTGGACTATATGTAACTAAATTTGTGTTAACTGTGACTCTGCCATCCATGAGTGCTTTTCGATGAGTGGCATCTTCAATAGTTGATGCCCAATATGTGTTTTCTTTTATGGGCGTATTCAACAGTATGCAAACAATAGTATGCAATTTTTCTTGGCTCATTCTTAATTAATGCCAAACATTTTCATAAATGAAATGTTGTAACTTAGTCAAATCACAGATGACACATATTTGATGTTCGACAATGTGAATGTTACTGTTGGTGAGAAAGAAGAAAGGATATGATGATGACTGGATTGCGTACTGTGGTTGACATATTCTGTGTGAATTGTGGCTCGATTGTGGGGTGGAAATATGTAAGATTCTTTTTCATCAACTCAATGGCTTGATTTTTCTTTAAAAAAATTGCACCTGTTAGTTATGTGGTAAAAATTATTTTTGACAGGAGTCTGCGCATGAGAAGAGCCAAAAGTGCTAGGAAGGGAAATTTATTCTTGAGAGGTATCCAAATTTCTGTAATTTTTCGGATTCTTTCCAAGTGTTTGCAGCATTTTAAATTGTGGATCCTTTGTTTAAGCAGGTTCAAGGTATTCGGTCCTACTCAGGGATTTAGGAAGGTCACCCAGCTGGAAGTGATGTTGATGAATGATGATGCTTGATTAGTTTCTTTGATTTTAGGTTCAATAAATTAGTTTAAAAATTGATCTACTGAAATTAGTTGTACATCCTTAAGAAATTTCTTGTTCTTGTCCTGTCATGGTAGTTATTATCTTGTTTGGTATAGTTGCAATTACAGACCCGTTTTTAGAACGCGTCACTGATAAATAAAGCACAATGTAAATTTAATGGTTTGTAATTGTACTCTGTCATTGACAGATGTCTTATCTAGTACTGTCAATATATAATACTTTAGTAATTATCATTATTATTTTGAACTTATTTATTTTTAGATTTGGAAGACGACTGTTGTCCGTCTCAAATTATACGCACTAAAAAGATATTGACGCCCAAAATGTCAGGAAGATTAGTGTTGCCAATTTTGAGATGGTCTTTTCCGTCTCAAATTACGTGTACTAAAATAGGTCGTCAATTTATCCTGCCAAATTAGAAACTGACAAAATGGATTTCAAAAGTTAGCTCCCCATGGGTAAGTTTTGAGACAGATTTGGGACAGATAGTTTCTGTATCTAATATTTTGAGACGGATTTGGGATGCATATTTTCTGTATCAAGTATTTGAGACGAATTTTTTCGTCTCAGATGCCCAAATTTTTGGTAGTCTCCTCGTCTTCACACGTCGAGGGATCTAGGTCGGTATGGTACTGGCAGCTAACAACTCTCTGACTGATCCCTAATAAGTTGAGAAAACCTATTCTAAAATAAAAACATAAAGATATGAAAGAAAATATAATATTAAAGAATATGAATACTAATTCCATGAATTAAAATACAAACAAAATAAAATTTAAAATTACTTACACCTATTGCCTCTGCCTTATGTGAGATATAATTACTGTCACCTTTCTTCTGGTGGGCATGTCACCAAAACTTTATACAAGAAAGTGGGTGCTTAAGGTTAAGTCTCTCCTTGAATGGGTCGTAAGACTGAGACCTTGTGCAATGAGGTACACGACTCTACGATCTGGCTGTTGTATGTTGTGTCGACTTCTTTTTAAAAGGGGAGCCCTCCCAAATGCTTCACATTCGCTCCCAAACCTCAGTGCCTAAAATCGGGACGACCATCTCTATGTGTTTGTCTGTCTTTCATCTTGTTATGCGCCTTCTTCTTCTAGTCGTAGACCCCCATATGTTAGTTAGTCTCTAAATATTGCATAAGAACGGTCATACCATAAGCTTCTTTCCCGTCCTCAAATCGGTAGTTGCGCTGCACAAAACACATTACAATATTGGTAAATAACATAAAGTTACATGTGAATGATAAAAAATAACATGAAAATGACATAAAGTAACATATATATGAATACCATATTACCCGAAACTCATATACCATCTTACCCGAAACTCATCTGTAATAAGTTGGCATGTGCGCTCGTCCACATCCGCCCATCTAATCCAAGTGTTTGAGAATCGGTTGCGCACAATCATCATTTTATATAAAACAAATGTTAAATGCTACAAACATAATCTAAAATAACCTGTTACTCTCAACACGACATATATATATATATATATATATATATATATATATATATATATATATATATATATGAGGCGCCTGGAGTGGATTCCTTAGCAAGTCTAGTTAGTCCTCTGGAGGCCTACACCGATCACATATGCACTGCAATATATGAATAAATTTATATAAATGAATAACCTGACGATAATAAAAATAACAATAAGATGTTATTGTACCTGAATCTCTGTCCCACTCATCACTACCACGACCCCCACGACCTGTACGACAACCACAATCTCTGTGGAGTATGTGCCATATTTATATAACTTTAAAGTCATAAACACAAATAGAAAACATTTTTAATAAAGATAATTTTGTAAATTAATAAAATAATATTAGTTACCAAATGGTTTACAACTACAAACAAAGTCTTCAATGCAAGAAAAATTACGTACAACTCCTGCTCACAAGTGGATCACTTTTACGTTGAATCATTAAGTTACTTTCAAAAAAAGGCAATAGGACGACCTGTTTGAGAAAGTACCACTACAAGAATATGCCTCGCGACTAGACCTGGCAAAATATGGTTATTGGTTGGTTTTGGTTTTTAAAATATGGTTAACCAACCATTTAAAAACTAAAACCATATTAACTATTTTTAATATGGATAATGTGGGTTGGAACCATATGGTTATGGTTAAAAACCATATTAACCATATTAACCTCATGTAAATATTTATTTGTATTAGTTGTTATAATATTATATATTTTTTATATTGTGATTGTATCATAAATAAATAACTAAAATATAATAGTATTTAATTATAATTTGTGCTTGAGATAATTTTATTATATAATCTATCATAAGTAAAGAGGAGTGAAAACAGTAACAAAATATTATTTTTTTTCGTGGGTCGGGTGGGTGAGGTAGGGGGTGGAGTGGGGTAGGGTGGGGTGGGGTAATATTATTATTTTTTACATAATATTATTTTTTTACATAATCACATAATATTATTTTTTTTAGTGGGGGTGGGGTAGGGGGGGTGGGAGTGGGGGTGGGCGTGGGGTGGGGGAGGGGGTAAGGTGGGTGGGTGGATAGGGTAGGGTAGGGTGGATGGGTAGAGTGAGTGGGTAGGGTGGATGGGTGGGGTGGGTAGGGTGGGGTGGATAGGGTAGGGTAGTGTGTGGGTGCGTGGGTAGGGTGGTTGGGTAGAGTGGATGGGTGAGTGGGGTGGGGTGGATAGGGTGGGTGGGTAGGGTGGGGTGGGTAGGGTAGGTGGGTGGGGGGATAAGGTGGGGTGGGTAGGGTAGGTGGGTGGGTAGGGTAGGTAGGGTGGGGTGGGTAGGTAGGTAGGTGGTAGGGTAGGGTAGGATAGGGTGGGTAGGTAGGGTAGTGGTAGGGTGGGGTGCGTAGGTAGGGTAAGTGGGTAGGTAGGGTATGGTAGGTGGGGTGGTAGGGTAGGGTAGGGTGGGTAAGTAGGGTAGGTGGGTAGGGTGGGGTGCGTAGGGTGGGTAAATAGCGTAGGTGGGGTGGTAGGGTAGGGTAGGGTGGGTAGATAGGGTAGGTGGGTAGGGTGAGTAGGGTGCGTGGGTAAGGTAGGTGGGTGGGTGGGTAGCGTGGGGTGGAGTGATGGGTGAGGTTGAGGTGGGCGTGGGGGTGGGGGTGGACGTGAGGGTAGGTTGAGGTTGGGGTGCGGTTGGGGTGGGGTTGGGGGTGAGGTTGAGGTTGGGTTGGGGTGTGTGGTGGGGGTGTAGTGGGGGGTGGGGTGGGGTGGGGTAGTGGGGTGTATTATTGTATAACAGTATAATAATATAACACTCAACGGGAGAAATAAATTAGGAAATAAAGTGCACAATTTAAATTAAAAAGTGTTATATAAATATGGGTCGAAAAATGGTTAACTGGTTCAGAACCATAACCGACCTGAATAAATATGGGTCCAAACCATAACCGACCTGAATAAATAAAAATGGTTAACCGACCCATTTGGTTCCATTTAATATGATTTGACCAACAGTTAACTACTTATATTGTCAGGTCTACTCACGACAAAGTTAATACTTAATAGACAAAAAACGTGACAACTGACAAGACTATTATTTTTTTATATTCAAAAAAGTAACAATAAAGACATTGATTTTGAAATTTACAGTACCCAAACTTTGTTGTAGTTAATTATGTGTGATAGTTTTTAGTTTTCAAGAGTCAAAAGAGTCCATCGGTCATCTTTATTTGCTTAGGCACTTGGGAGGTTGTTTTAATAAGAATTCTGCGGCGAATGTCAGCGGTCAGAGGTAGTGGAAACCATGGAGACAATTTCGAAAAAAAATTTAATATTTATTTGGGAAACAAGGGTATAATAATAAATTGATACAAATAAATCCAAAAAAAAAAAAGAAAAAAAGAAAAATCGATAAAACAATATCTAGGCTAATCCTTTATACTGTTATTATAAACCAGGGCTTTAAGTAAATGAAGCGGAATTTTCTCTTGCATTCGATCATGTTTGCATGTTGAATGTTCACTTTAACTCCAGGCTTGGAGAGTGTAAAGTGGGAATCAAAATCAAGTTATTTTTTCTTGTAGCAGTGGCACCATTGGATTCTTCCATGTCTACATCTTCTGGCTTCATATCATTGGGGAGTTTCCAGTCGAAGTAGTAGAGTAGTTGAGCCAATGGAAGCTCAATAGTTGCGGCAGCAAATGCGATGCCAGCACATACTCTCCTTCCCGCACCAAACGGGATATACTCGAAGTTAGTTCCAATGTAATCCATGGAGCCATTTTCGAATCTCTCGGGTATGAAACTATCAGCATCTACCCAATGTTCCGGATCCCTTGCAATTGCCCAGGCGTTCACAATGACTTTAGTTCCTACAGGTATAGTGTATCCATCAATCTCACACTGCTTCCTGCATTCTCTAGGGACTAACAAGGGCACGGGTGCATGCAAGCGTAGAGTTTCTTTGACCACCAGCTTTAGGTAACCCAATCCTTGGATATCAGCTTCATATATTATCGTCTTTCCCTTGAGGGCTTGTCTCACTTCTGCTTGTGCCTTCTCCATCACTCTAGGATTTCTCATCAACTCTGACATTATCCATTGAAGTGTAGCTGAAGTACTATCAGTTCCGGCCGTGAACATATCCTGGCAAATTTCATGTGAAAAGTTTTCTGTTATTTATTGTATTGTGAAGAAAAACACCAACTTCTCTACGTGATTTACCACAAGCTAGTTCTACAATATTAGAAACAATAGAAATAAAATTTGATGAACGAAAGAATGCTTACCAAAGTGATGCCTTGGATGTCGTTGGACGTGATGGGAAACTCAAGGCGTTGACTCTCGTTGATTCTTAAAAGAACGTCAATTAGATCTTCATCTGCATCGTGTATATTTTGTTCCTTTTTGGTTGCCAACTTTTCTCTATGCTCATTGATGATATGCCCAAAGATATGGTCAAGCTTCCGCCTCATGTCCTCCAACTTAGGCCTCATTCCAGTGATGTATTCAAGAAATTTCAATTTAGGAAATAAATCAGCCATAAAAAATCCGGAACCCCAATAGGCTATATCTTCAACCACCTCAATGAGTTCATCTTGATACTTACATTTCTTTCCAATTGTCGCCCTACAAATTATGGCATTCGCCATTCCGGTTACCTTAGTACTATAATTGATAGGTGATCCTAACGACGATCGGATGGAGTCAATGAGTTGCCAAGACTCCTCCTCTCTAACATTGCGAAAGGACCGGACTTTATTGGCACTTAGGAGTTCCGATGTGGATATTTTACGCATTTGCCTCCAATAATCACCATAGGGAGCCAAAACAATGTCTCTACTGTTGGCCAACATTATCTTCCCAAGTAGCATATCGGGCCTGTCCGCGCATGCAAGATCATGGGTTTTTAGTACCTCTTTGGCGACTCGAGGCGATGAGACAACAATAGCAGGAATTTTACCAAGTTGTAGATGCATGAGAGGTCCATGTTTCCTTGACAATTCAAGGAGACCGCGATGTGGTATCGGATTTGAAGCTGCCACTTGCATCAAATTTCCGATCAGAGGTAGCTTCCATGGCCCTGGAGGAAGTTTATGAGCTGCTTGTGAGGATCTTTTCAATAACTTATTGATCAACAAAAATAAAAAGAGGATGCTGGCCAGGGAAGTACTGATGATAGAGAAGAGGGAATATTGGAACTCCATTATACTATTTGTTATACCAATTGATTCACAAATTCTGTGTACTTATTTTTGTTGAAGATATTGCCATTTTATACTCGAATGGATTAGCCTACTTTCGAGTATTAAATTAAAACAAGAAGAACTTTTTAGGTGGAGCTGCCTCTCGAGGAAACTTCAAAACAATCACTTTGAACATTCAAACTAAGCTGCTTAATTAGATATATATTGTTAAGCAGAGTGGACCAAGGGAATTTTGAATACATTTGCAACGTACTAATCATTTGTTTATCTATATCAGGCATATGCCATAGCAAAAAAAAACAATGTATGTAGAAAGTGGTCAACTGTAGTAGTCACTTTTTTTTAGAAATATTATTTACAAATTCTGATTGAAATAAAGAAATAAATCAAAACTGCACTGCTTAACTATCTAGAAAGTGGTCAACTAATCACATAGCAATACTTCTGAAGTAGTTTGCAATATTTAGTAGAAACATGTTTAACGAATGAAACATGTTTAACCAAAGCCAAATAAAATAAAATAAAATCCAGCCACCAGAATAGAAGAGCACCATTTAGTGGGGAAATCGCCCACGGTTTCTTACCCATCTAGAAACTGTTGTAATGCATATATATATATATATATATATATATATATATATATATATATATATATATATATATATTATTACCCAATGGTGTAAGTTATACATGTCGCTGTTAGAATTATAGGATCACACACACGCACACAAACGATAGAGAATTAAGAAGAACACAAGAGATTTACGTGGTTCCCCAATTTGGGTACTCCACAGGCAGCGACTTATTGTTTATTGATGATTCCTTAGTTACATAGGGCTTTACAATAGATAATATATATACTTACTAATCCTATTTCAACCCTACATCATATTATGGTCAATTACCCATAATACCCTTTTCCAAAAAACAATCCACATAACAGAGTTGCCGACGCAGCGCAGCCCGCGCTGCTCCAAGGCATACCGCAGCGCGCCCCGCGCTCCAGACTGGCCTATCGCAGCGCGCCCCGCGCTACCATGGCAGTATCATAGGTGATGAATTGATGTGGGATGGATCGTACAATTCCGCTACAAAATGGTATCAGAGCTCATGGTTCGATAGGCCCAAGTAACAACTCTAAGGTGCGAGGGGAGTGTAAGGGTAAAAAAATTCGCAGGCCTCGTGGGAGTCCAAGTATCAACTCCAGGGTGCGAGGGGAGTGCGAAGGTAAATTTGCAGGCCTAGTGGGTGGAGCACGGGAAAATTTTGAGTCAGGTGGAGCGGGCTTAGGATGGCTCTAGGGAAGTTACTGAGACACGTTTGTTTCGGGCGTGGTGGAGTAATATTAGAGTTAAGCAAAGCTCTTGAAGGGACTCAAAGGTGAAGTATTTGAATCGGGTGGAGCAGGGCTCAGGATGACTCTAGGAAACTGCTGAGACACGTTTGCGGCTGGCGTGGTGAAGTAGTATTAGAGTCGAGCAAAGCTCTTGAAGGATTCAAAGAAGGTGTACTTAAAAATGGTGAATACTCTAGAATGATACTTGTGATGGGTATTCAAGTGAAAGGTGGAGATTGTTGGGATATTTCACATGAATCCCACATTGGATAAATTTAAGAGTGTAGATGGGTTAATAATATTGTTAGAGCCTCAACCTAATAGGTTAACCTTTTAGGTAAGGAGGTGGTCCAACATGCTTATTGGGTCCGTCTACACAGGTGTGCGCTGCTAGGTGATGAATTGATGTGGGATGGATCGTATAATTCCGCTACAGTCGCACATTCTAATTTCTATGTATTTTACTGCTTTTATTAGTTTTAGTACCACATTGCATTATAAATTGATATAGGTGTTATGCTCATGTCAATGTTTTTTGTTGATTTAATTATTTTTACAAGTTTTCATTTTATTGTTCATCATGTTATGTCTGTTATTGATATTTGTCTTAATTATATAAGTTATATCAAATCAATTCAGTGTGTCTATGCATGTATGCATATATGTAATAAGTAGATAATCTGCTAATGCATTTGAAATAGTTTAAGGTAGGGAATTTGCTTTACCCAACTCGTTACTTAATAGAACAACAAAAAATGATACATGTGGTTTATATTTTAACAAGTTTATGTTGTATTACGTGTTTTTGATTTAGCTTAAGGATTGTCGTTCTTTGTAATACTCCAAAGAGAATATTGTTTCAATATTCAAACTAATCATTGTGATTATTTTAGTTGTGTACAGGGCGGATCCAACTTTATAATTTAGTGGGGTCAAAATCGGAAAAAAAACTCTTAAGAATAAAAATTTAATAACATGAAACACAACTAAATAATTCTCAAATATTATTTACAATAACATTTTTCGAAGTTTAATAGGTTGAAATTTTGCTTGAAATTGTTGCATGATAACCTCATTTTTAATAGTTGCAAAAATATCACCCTCAATATAAGTTAATAAACAGTCATTCATTCATCTCCCATTTGGTTACGGAGTTCATTGTTCACGATATTCATGACTAAAAATGTCTGTTGGCAGAATGCATATTAAGATTTGATGTTTTTAATGCATGTGTTCATGATTATTTGTAAGGTCCTTAAAAGATATATGTATAAGGACTTAGTGATAGATCAAAAATTGTTAGGTTGATCTAAGCTTTCAACGTGTATCATTCTGTTATAGAATGTATAGATAGAAAGATCAAATCTGTTAGGTTGATCTTGAGATGTAATTGATTAGTCGTGAAGAGATCGTAGTGCATCAACCTGATCAACATTGCAGAAATCAAGGCAGAAATTGTAAAGCCTGAAGATCGTAGTATGTCTGCCTTGAAGGGAACTCTTCGGAAATCGTAGAGTGGTCCCATCGTTCGCCGAGCCAACTCCACGATCGTAGTATGCTGAAGGAAACATGAAGTTTACAAGTCAACGATCGTAGAGTGCTCTCGGGAACGTAGAGTGAATACACGAGCAAGTCAAGAATCGTAGAGTGCTCTCGAGAACGTAGAGTAAACTACACGAGCAAGTCAAGAATCGTAGAGTGCTCTCGGGAACGTAGAGTTCAAGACACGATGAAGTAAAGAGTGTAGTGCTATCAACTGTTAGCATCGTAGTGTTCAAGAAATGACACTACGATCAGAATCGTAGAGCATCACGACCCAAATCGTAGAGCTCATCTGTCAGTCAGAAAACGTCAAGCCTCATGAGTTGTTAATTCAAGATACGAGGAATGAATCTAAGAAGCTGCAGTGCCCATCAGTCCCAGATTGTAAAAAATATCCTTAGGACGCAACAAAGAAGCGTATTGAAGAAGCCAAGGATAGTACTATGGAAAAGAGGGACAAAACACCTTTTCAGGTGGTAGGTGGGAAAGCAGCCTGCAGTGTCAGTGGTCCAGAATGCAGAATTCAGAAGATGTACAGAAATGTCACCATCACGGTACAGAAAGCTCAGACGCATTTAATGACACAACGGATGGATTTAAACGGATAGTTTTCTATATCACATATATACAGATCAGACAGATGAGAGAAAAACATAAAAGCAAGCAATAAAACATTCAACGTGAACAATTCTCCAAGGCTCAACTCTACGATCTGAGAAATTCCAAAGCTTGCTCAGCTACTCAGTTCTTAACGAACCTGTGCTTACATAGCAACTGAGTAGCAACCTTCAGAACGAAACGACAATCATCATTCAACTGAAGAAGAGTACCAAGTCTGCTGGACTTGAAGAGTTCAAGAGTGAACTATAAGATAGCCAAGTCTGCTGGACTTGAAGAGTTCAAAAGTGAACTAGAGAAGTTCCTAGACTGCTGGTCTAGAAGGAATCCAGTGGGATTCAGAAGTTTGTAAGAAACATCCTTAGTGGATATCCTACTCGTTGAGTAGAAGAGTGGACTAGGAGCCTTGTGTGCTCTGAACCACTTAAAAATAGCTGTGTCATTTACCTTACTGCCATAACTGCTATATCTGCTATAACTGCTTTACTCGTCTATTACTTTACTGCTTGGTTAAGAAGATTAAAACAAATATTATTTCGCTAAGTTTTAATCACTATCTAAGAACAAGTCTAAAACAGAAAAGATTTTTAAATATCTATTCAACCCCCCCTTCTAGATAACTTGTGCCTATTAAGAACTAACAATTGGTATCAGAGCAGGTTCTATTCTACAGCTCATAAGCTTTAGTAGATCCACAATGGCACTAGTACCAAGCGAATCCAGGACCGGTGGAGGCAGCAAGCCACCGATGTGCAACAAAGACAAATTTGCTAACTGGAAGGTTAGAATACAAGCTTACATGGACTCAATAGATGAAGATCTATTTGAGACTGTACTCAATGGGCCCTACATACCAACAAAGCTTGCACCAACCATTGATGAGCCAAACAAAGTGCAAATCAAGGTTAAGGAAGAATGGACAGACTCAGAAAAGAAAGTTGTCCAACTTGACAAGAAGGCTAAGAACATCTTGTTCCAATCCTTGGAGGACGATCTGTTTGACAATGTTGTAAATTGCAAAACAGCCAAGGAAGTTTGGGAAGCACTGCTGATCATGCATGAAAGAACTGAAGAAGTTAGAGAAAACAAACAGTCTCTTCTAACACAGCAGTACGAGATGTTTGCTCATATACAAGGAGAGAACGTAACTGCCACTTATGAAAGATTCAACATTCTGCTCAACTCTCTACGAGCATATGGAAAGGTCTATCCTAACAAAGATCTGACCATAAAGTTCATAAGATCCCTACCTAGCAAGTGGGATTCCAAGACCACTGCAATAAGAGAATCAAAGAATCTCAACGAAATGACAGTTCAACAACTGTATGGCAATCTCCTGACATACGAGCTGGAGCTGACTCAACGTGCTGAAACCCTTTCAGAAGGAAGAAGAAAGGAAAAGGGTGTTGCTCTCAAAGCAACTGAAAACGTCTCTAAAGTCATCACTGATAATGAATCTGACGATGATGAAGATGATAATGACGATCTTTCCATGATGGTAAGAAAACTAAGAAGATTTATGCGTCAAGGCAAAGCTGGCAAACAAAAGAAGGTCAGCAACTACTCAAGCCAGGAGCAAATACATGACCTATGCTACAACTGCAAAAAGCCTGGCCACTTCATTGCCGACTGCAACAAACCTTTAAGAGAAGAATTAAAGAAGAAGCAGCATGGAAAGAAAGAATACAAAGGAAGCAAGAGGCCTCAGAGAAAAGACAAATGCCTAGTAGCTGGAGGATCATGGAGTGATTCAGATAATGACTCAAATGCTGAGTCTGGAGATGAGGAAGAACCACAAATGGCCAATCTGTGCTTGATGGCCAAACATGCAAAGGACAAACAAAGCCTCAACATTCACAATGTAGATCTTGATGAGGTATTTGATTTCAACTCACCTGATGTAGATATGAATGACTTAAGAACTGCACTGCGTGGCATAACTAATGATCTACATCAGTATATGAAGTGGTTCAGAGTGTTATCTAAGGACCATTCACTTCTTCAAGAGGAGAAGAAGAAAGTTCAAGAAGAGCTTGAAACAGCCCTTCTAAGTTCTAATCTTCTCTCCAAGCTTGAAGCTGAGAATGAAACCTTAAAGCAGAAAAACACACATTACACACAAAGAGAGTCTAAGCTAACCTCTAAAATTGAGGAACTAGAAAAGACTATCTCTGCATGGAACAAATCCTCATCATCCATGGACTGCCTGCTATCTAATCAAAAAAGCACATTCGACAAGACAGGCTTAGGATTTGGGGAATCAATCCCTGAGCCAAGTGTGGAAAAGACAATGGAAACTAGCTCAAGTAATGTCTCAGGTTTTAGTAGAGGCATTGCTTTTGTTAAATCCTCGAAGTTGGAAGAACAAGTTCATCCATGTTCCACTGATTCCAGTTATACTCAAAGAAGTAAGGGATCACACGCTGGTCTAGGCTTCATAAAGGAGAAGAGTAACCCATCCTCTACTTATCAACCTCGAAGAGTCTTAGAGTCAAGAAAAACTAACTCTACGAATCAACTGGGAAGGTACAGTAGAAGTAAAGTACACTCTTCACTATTTATGAAACCAAAGAACGCGTGGAAGAAAGAGAATCAGTTTAATAGAAGACCAACCAAGGAACCACACAAGTCCAAGTGGAAGATAAATCATCACACACACACAGGCATGCATCATAATAGATGTTTCATATGTGATAAACATGGTCATAGAGCTACAAAATGTTATTATAACTCCATGCATGTGAGACCCAAGACTAGACAAGTTTGGGTCCCCAAAGGAACTAACAAAGAAGGACCCATGCGAATATGGGTACCAAAATGAAGGTTCAAATGTTTTGACAGGAACAGAGCTCCACGACCTCGACATGGTATCTAGACAGTGGATGCTCAAGGCATATGACCGGGAACAAAGCTCTACTATCCAACTATGTAGAAAAGGAGGGTCCCTCAGTCATTTTTGGAGATAACGGCTCGGGCAAGACAAAAGGCTATGGCTCTGCTGGCAATGGGGCAATATCTTTCAGCAAAGTAGCCTATGTGGAAGGACTTCAACACAACCTTCTAAGCATCAGTCAACTCTGCGACAAGGGTCATCAAGTAACATTTCTCAACAATCAATGTCAAGTCAGAGACCTGAAGACATCTGCTATAAAGCTGACCGGAACAAGAGAAGGAAATGTTTACACTATAGACCTTGGTCAACTTAGCTCTGAAGAAACAATATGCTTTCTGGCAAAAGCATCCGAGGAATTAAGCTGGCTATGGCATAGAAGGCTGTCCCACTTAAACTTCAAGAACATGTCAAAACTGGCATCAAAAGATCTTGTAGCTGGTCTGCCTAAGTTCAACTTCGTGAAAGAAAGGCCATGCAACGCCTGCCAGCTTGGAAAGCAAACCAGAAGCTCATTTAAAAGCAAGACTGCCAACTCCATTGACAAACCCCTGCAGTTGCTTCACATGGATCTCTTCGGGCCAATCCCTACTACCAGTCTTGGAGAAAAAAGATACTCACTAGTTGTAGTTGATGACTACACTAGATTCACATGGGTATTTTTCCTAACTTCTAAGGATGAAACAAGCTTCGAGCTAATCAAGATGTTCAGACGGGTGATGAATGAAAAAGGAGAGAAAATCAAGGCCATAAGGAGTGATCATGGCAGAGAATTCGACTTCTCAGAAATGGATCAGTTCTGCACAGACAATGGCATCAGTCACAACTTCTCAGCTCCACGAACTCCTCAACAAAATGGAGTTGCTGAACGAAAGAACAGAACCCTGATAGAGGCTGGAAGGACTCTACTAGCAGCAGCTCATCTGCCTGAATACTTCTGGGCAGAAGCTGTCAACACTGCATGCTACACTCAGAACAGATCATTAATCCACTCTACGATCAAGAAGATACCCTACGAACTATGGAAAGGAAGAAAGCCAAGTGTCAGCTATTTTCATGTCTTTGGCTGTGCATGCTACATTCTCAACAATGGAAAACAGTATTTGACAAAATTCCAGCCCAAGTCAGATGAAGGAATCTTTCTTGGATATGCCACAGACAGCAAAGCCTACAGGGTGTTCAACAAGAAGACACTGAGTGTCGAAGTCTCGATACACATCATCTTTGATGAAACTGACTTAGACAAATCAGTGCCTGAAGACACTACGACCGGTAATACAGACACCACGAATGAAATCGTAGAGCTCAACACTACGATCGTAGTGCCAGATAGTGAAATCGTAGAGCGTGATAAAGAGATCGTAGAGAGGTTCATCCAAGACAGTGAGCCTCCACTTCAAGAAGAAGAGATAGACCTTGAAGATCTAAGACAGGAAGGCATCAGGACAGATGTTCCAACTGGGAAAAGATGGGCAAGAGATCACACTCAGGATCTAATCATTGGAGATCCAAGTGCAAGAGTCAAGACAAGGGCTGCTACTCAGAATGAATGCTTCTATCTAAGCTTCCTATCACAAATAGAGCCAAAGAAGATAGAGGATGCTATGGAAGACTCCAGTTGGATAGAGGCCATGCAGGAAGAACTCAACCAGTTTGAACGAAGCAAAGTTTGGAGATTGGTACCAAGACCAAAGAGTCATCCTGTCATAGGAACCAAGTGGGTCTTCAGGAACAAAATGGATGAGGATGGGATCATTACCAGAAACAAGGCAAGATTAGTGGCAAAGGGCTATTCTCAAGAAGAAGGTATTGACTATGATGAGACATTTGCACCTGTTGCCAGACTTGAAGCTATCAGAATCTTCCTTGCCTTTGCTGCCCACATGAAGTTCAAAGTCTTTCAGATGGATGTCAAAAGTGCATTCCTAAATGGAGAACTTCAAGAAGAAGTCTATGTAGAACAACCTCCAGGTTTCATCAATCCATCTCTTTCCAATTATGTCTATAGATTAGATAAAGCTTTATATGGTCTTAAGCAAGCACCTAGAGCATGGTATGAAACATTGACTAACTTTCTAATAGAAAATGGGTTCACTAGAGGTAGAGTAGATACCACACTGTTTCTCAGAAAGCATAAGGACAAAGTCTTACTAGTTCAAATATATGTTGATGATATCATTTTTGGTTCTACTGACGAAAAGTTATGTAAGAGATTCTCTAAGCTAATGCAGAGCAATTTTGAAATGAGCATGATGGGTGAGCTGAGTTTCTTCATTGGACTGCAAGTAAAGCAGACTGAAGAAGGAATTTTCATAAACCAAGCCAAGTACATCAAAGACTTATTAAAGAAGTATGGCATGGAATCAGCCTCTCCCATGAAAACACCAATTGCTCCTGCAACCAAGCTTGACAAGGATGAGAATGGTAAGAGTATTGATATAACTCAATACAGAGGTATGATAGGTTCTCTTTTATACCTAACTGCCAGTAGACCAGATATAATGTTTGCAACATGCATATGTGCTAGATTTCAGGCTAACCCTAAAGAATCACATTTGTCTGCTGTAAAGAGGATATTCAGGTATCTTAAGGGTACACCCCACTTGGGGCTGTGGTATCCCAAGGAATCCTCTTTTGATTTAATAGGATACACAGATGCTGATTATGCAGGATGCAAAATAGACAGAAAAAGTACAAGTGGCACCTGTCAACTACTTGGAAACAGACTTGTGTCTTGGTTCAGCAAAAAGCAAAATTCAGTATCCACTTCAACTGCAGAGGCTGAATACATTGCTACTGGCAGCTGCTGTGCTCAGATTCTTTGGATGAGAAATCAGCTAGCTGACTACGGGTTTGATTTCAAGTCTATACCTATACACTGTGATAATACAAGTGCCATAGCTATAACTCATAATCATGTCATGCATTCTAGAACCAAGCATATAGAAATAAGGTATCACTTCATTAGGGATCATGTGCAAAATGGTACTATCTCTTTGCAATATATCCCTACTGAAGATCAACTTGCTGATGTGTTTACAAAACCTTTAGATGAATCCAGATTTAATAAGTTAATAAGTGAGCTAGGCATGCTAAATCTATCTTCATGAAAATATGCTCTAGACTGTGCTAACAATGACAGATAAAGGCTGAACTCAAAATCGTAGACATGATCAAGGAAAGCTCACGATCGTAGAGCTGAACTGTCAACTACCTCAACGATCGTAGCAAGAACTTAACTTCCATAAGTGCAGACTCGACGATGATCAAACAAGAAAAGTAGATCCTGTGATGTTGAGCTCCATAACAAAGCAATCCCTCCAAGAGGTGCCTCAGGGATAAACCTAACCCTTGAATTACACCAAGAGGTTGGCCCTTCCTGAGTTACCTTAAAAAGAAGGCTTAGTCAAAATCTCATCACTAGGACCCAGAACAGACTCAACGATCGTAGAACAGTCTCAATAGACAGACTCTACGAATGCGGGTCAGACTCTACGACTGCCGGACATACTCTACGACCGTAGGACAGACTCGACGATCGTAGGATAAACTACCAGTGCTGATCAGACTCTACGACCAGAAGTCAGACTCTACGATATAGATCATACTGAGGACACCTCAGCTCTTAATACTCAAAGGGCAATTCAGTACATTCCTACACACGTGATCGTAGAGCCAAACAAAATAAGACACCTATCCCACGAAGACAAAAAGAGAGGAGGGAAGTTATAAGTACAGATTGGACACCTGATTTTGAAATACTGAAGTTCAAAAGTTCATCTCTCATTCTCTCTCTCAAAGCAAAACCCTAACTCAGACAAAAGTTCAACCGTATCTATCTTCTCAACAAAAGAATCAATGGCTGCTTCCAACGTAATTTCAGGCCACAGACCCTGTTTTGACGAGTTCAAGACTGCACCTCCAAAGTTCCACAAGATTTTAGCCTTACTGAAGAAGGCTGGTCTCGAAGAGGCGCTCAGCACTGACACTCTTATCTATCCCAAGCTGGTGAAGGAATTCTACAAGAATGCGGTGTACGAGAACAACACAGTCACCACGCGAGTTCTAGGAGCTGAAATAAAGCTAAGGGCAGAAGACATCAATCTGGCCCTAGGATTCCAAAATATGGGACACCCAATTCTGGACGACATAAGGTATCAAGAGGGACTGAAGAAAATGCATCATAAGAAGAACCCCTCTGTCAAGGGTTACAAAAAGAAAGAGTTCCCACAAAGGTACGAGTTTTTGGCTGACATTGTTGGAAAATGCATATGCTGCAAGAGCTTAGGGCATGACTCTGTTAATGAGGCTCAGCTTAAAATTATGACTGCCTTAGTCCATGGCACCCAACTCAACTATGGGGCAGTGCTGATTGAGTGGATCAGTAAATGGATAACTAGCTCTAAGAAGTCAAAGAGCATCCCAAAGATGCTATATGGGAGGTTCATAAGCATCATTCTGCAGTCTGCTGTAGGTGATAAGATTGGGGATAATGAAGGAGAAGCCATAAATCCCAAGCGTAAAATGACACAACAATTGTTCAAGAACTGGGAGAGAAACCCTGCTGATTTCATTCGAATGATGACAGAATCAAGTGGGAGAACTGAGGAACTAAGGAAAGCAGGTGTTACAGGAGATATGTCTGTTGTCAGGGAAGTTAAAGAAGAAGAAGAAGCAAATAAAGGAGAATCCTCTGCTCTTGCAAGAAAAAGTAAGGGTAAAAGGAAGATGAGGGCAAGACAAGCTGAAGAGGCTCAAGGCTCTACAACCAACACTCCTGTAGAGCCCTCTGACATAGAGACTCTAAGGAGGCTGAGGAAGATACAACTGCAAGAAGAAGCAGAAGAAGATCAGGCCACCATTTCACAAATCTTGAAGAAGAACAAGACTGGTCACAAGCTCAAAAGACCAACAGTGTCTTCAATCGTAGAGACCTTGCTGTTCTCTGAGTCTAGGCCAAGTGTGGCAGAAATGGAGGAAGCTGCTACAAGGGCAGTGGTTGATCAAGTGATGGATAAAGCCAGCAAGCCAAAGAAAAAGCTAGTCAAGAAGTACATCCTTGAAAATAAGAAGATACTGAAGAAAGAAGCCAAGAGCATGGCTGAAACAGTAGATCTGACCCAGACAACAGAAGATGAAAAGGCCCTAGCTGAGGGGGAGAACCCTGAAATACTCATGATTGAATATACACCAGCTGAGGGGGAAAAGTCCACAGCTCAAAAGGATGCTCAAGCTGAAGGGAACTTCCTGAATTTAGAAGAAGATGTACAAGCTGAGGGGGAGTTTTCAAACCTCCAAGAAAATGATCATATTGAGGGGGAGCCTCAAGATGTACCAATGGCAGAAGAAGAGGTTCCTATCCAAGACAAGGTTGAACCACTATCAAACATTCCAGAGGCCATCGAGGTAATGGAATCTCCTGAAGAAATCCAAGAAGAAGCTGACAGTGATGATGAACTTATGATCACAGGTGAAGGAAAGGATGGGTACAGAAGCTATCTATACAGACAGATGTTCTCTTACCTACCCATGATGGCCTATCACCAAGCTCTGATCCAGAAATCATGGGATCATATGTTCTGGAGCTTCAAGGAATATCCAGCAATTTCTGTTCTAGCTCATGGATTTCCCAGGGAAGTCAACTTCGCCAAAAAGCTGATTACAAACAATGCCTCATCAAAAGCCAAACTTGAGGTATTGACTATCCCTACAAGCTTTATAGTTAATCATCTGCCATCACCCTCATTTAGCCATTTCTATGAATTTCCTAAATGGCTGGAAGTGATTCTCAACCCTTTAAATCAGTTTCCAGTTACAGAATCCCACAATTCTATAACTGAAGAACCAAAAGAAATCAACCTTACCCAGCTCCCTCAAATAACCAACTCTACGATTCCAGACTCCAGCCACATCGTAGAGTCACCACTCCCAAATGTCCAAACCCAAGCTCCTCCAACTGATATACCATCCTCCTCATCGCACAACTATTTCAGTCTTGATCTTGCTTTGTACAACTTGCAAGCTCAATCTCCACCAAGAACCCCTCAAATGGACAATCCTCAACCAGAAAATACCCTTCCAAGCATGCCCACCAAGGATGATCTGAAAGAAACCTCTGAGCAAATGATCAAAACCATTGAAGCAAGCCTGGAATCTCACTCTGATCTCCTCAACATCCGCCTGAATCAAATGATACAAGCTGCTAATAAATTCCCTAGTATAATGAATACTGAACTCACTACAAAGCTAAGGGAAATTATCAAAGAGATTCTAAAGAGCATATCAGATAGAGATGAGATCCATTTCCAGGTTGCTGCCAAACAAAAAGAGGCTATGCTTGAAATACAGAAAAATCAAGATCGTCAACATCAGATTATGCTGGACAATATTCTCAACTTAAAAGCTTCTGTGTACGACTTCCAGAAATCATATGCAAATCAGGAAAAGTATAATGATGCAATTCTGACCATCCTCCAGAAGAAAGAAGCAAGAGCTGATCAACAAATCAAGGAGAATAAGGAGGACATTGCTCAGACTCAAAGCCACCTGAACGAGCTTGTCCAAGGGGTCAACAGGCTATCAGCTGACATTCGAACCCTTGATGCTGACATAAAGGGGGAGAAAGATAAAGGGAGTAGAGGAGATCAAGGCAGAAGCAGAGGAGGTCAGACAACTCAAGAAAGGGGAAGAACACGAAGCCCTCCTGCAAGACAGACTCCACGATCTGGTCAGCAGGCAATTGTTACAGCTATTCCTTTGAGCCATCAGCAGGCAACTCCTAGCTCACAAGAAGTGACTAGGGTAAACATAAGAATGCCGACTGGAGATCCTGCATTCATGCGCAGACATGAGGAGAATCCTGTTATAAGTCAAAGCGAGCTAGAGGAGTTAGCGAGGAATGAAGAAGCTCAAAGGAAGAGAAGAGCTGAAGAATATGCAAATCCTCCTCCTCACAAGAGACCAAGAAAACAGAGATAAGTATAGAGTTTAATGTTTTATTGATGTAATGCTACATTGTAATATCTATTGATCATCAATAAATTCATGCTTATTCTCTAGAAATTTCAGCTGCTCACTGAAATGCTAAGTCATGTTTAAATTCTTGCAAATGCATCTAGTCACTAATAATCATGACAACAAATCTCCTTGGTTATGTCAACATCAAATAGGGGGAGATTGTTGGCAGAATGCATATTAAGATTTGATGTTTTTAATGCATGTGTTCATGATTATTTGTAAGGTCCTTAAAAGATATATGTATAAGGATTTAGTGATAGATCAAAAATTGTTAGGTTGATCTAAGCTTTCAACATGTATCATTCTGTTATAGAATGTATAGATAGAAAGATCAAATCTGTTAGGTTGATCTTGAGATGTAATAGATTAGTCATGAAGAGATCGTAGTGCATCAACCTGATCAACATTGCAGAAATCAAGGCAGAAATCGTACAGCCTGAAGATCGTAGTGTGCCTGCCTTGAAGGGAACTCTTCGAAAATCGTAGAGTGGTCCCATCGTTCGCCGAGCCAACTCCACGATCGTAGTATGCTGAAGGAAACATGAAGTTTACAAGTCAACGATCGTAGAGTGCTCTCGGGAACGTAGAGTAAATACACGAGCAAGTCAAGAATCGTAGAGTGCTCTCGAGAACGTAGAGTGAACTACACGAGCAAGTCAAGAATCGTAGAGTGCTCTCGAGAACGTAGAGTGAACTACACGAGCAAGTCAAGAATCGTAGAGTACTCTCGGGAACGTAGAGTTCAAGACACGATGAAGTAAAGAGTGTAGTGCTATCAACTGTTAGCATCGTAGTGTTCAAGAAATGACACTACGATCAGAATCGTAGAGCATCACGACCCAAATCGTAGAGCTCATCTGTCAGTCAGAAAACGTCAAGCCTCATGAGTTGTTAATTCAAGATACGAGAAATGAATCTGAGAAGCTGCAGTGCCCATCAGTCCCAGATTGTATAAAATATCCTTAGGACGCAACAAAGAAGCGTATTGAAGAAGCCAAGGATAGTACTATGGAAAAGAGGGACAAAACACCTTTTCAGGTGGTAGTTGGAAAGCAGCCTGCAGTGTCAGTGGTCCAGAATGCAGAATTCAGAAGATGTGCAGAAATGTCACCATCACGGTACAGAAAGCTCAGACGCATTTAAAGCCACAACGGATGGATTCAAACGGATAGTTTTCTGTATCACATATATACAGATCAGACAGATGAGAGAAAAACAGAAAAGCAAGCAATAAAACATTCAACGTGAACAATTCTCCAAGGCTCAACTCTACGATCTGAGAAATTCTAAAGCTTGCTCAGCTACTCAGTTCTTAACGAACCTGTGCTTACATAGCAATTGAGTAGCAACCTTCAGAACGAAACAACAATCATCATTCAACTGAAGAAGAGTACCAAGTCTGCTGGACTTGAAGAGTTCAAGAGTGAACTATAAGATAGCCAAGTCTGCTGGACTTGAAGAGTTCAAAAGTGAACTAGAGAAGTTCCTAGACTGCTGGTCTAGAAGGAATCCAGTGGGATTCAGAAGTTTGTAAAAAACATCCTTAGTGGATATCCTACTCGTTGAGTAGAAGAGTGGACTAGGAGCCTTGTGTGCTCTGAACCACTTAAAAATAGCTGTGTCATTTACCTTACCGCCATAACTGCTATATCTGCTATAACTGTTTTACTCGTCTATTACTTTACTGCTTGGTTAAGAAGATTAAAACAAATATTATTCCGCTAAGTTTTAATCACTATCTAAGAACAAGTCTAAAACAGAAAAGATTTTTAAATATCTATTCAACCCCCCTTCTAGATAACTTGTGCCTATTAAGAACTAACAATGTCCTTTCAACAATTGCAGTAGTAATGAGCAAAAGTTGTGAGACCCCAGATTTTATGAATAAATATTTAATATTCTCGAAATTTTTTTTATGGTATGGATTTGATATAATGTTATAGTTGTGAGTAGTATTTATAAATTTTATAAAGTATGCAAGTTGTTATATAATATTCGATTGGTCGGGGAATATTTTTTTTGTCGAGAAATATCCGTACGACGATATAATCTTTGGTGGACCCCACAACGGAATTATTGTCAGATTGAAAAAATGACAAAAATATTTTATAGAAATAACGGCGGAAGTTTTACCGTTAACTGTTGAAACACCCGGTGTTAAAAGTACAGTAATACGCGTGGTTGCATAATAGCACACGGTATTGATTATTGATGCTTATGTGAGAAGTCACTCAGTATTGTTCAATTGGGTATTCGGGACACTTTTTGTGTCAGAGTACTATTCACGAGTTACTATTCACCTAAATTACTATTCACCCGAATATTATTCACTCGGGTATTTGGGGTACTTTTCGTATCGGAGTACTATTCACGAGTTACTATTTACGAGTTACTATTCACGGGTTACTATTCACCCAAATTACTATTCACTCTAGTATTGTTCACTCGGGTATTTGGGACACTTTTTGTGTCGGAGTACTATTCACGAGTTACTATTCAAGAGTTATAATATTAATGATGAATGTTGTTCGGAGTTGAATTTGGAGACGCGGACGTGATATTTGAGTCCGGAACGTCTAAATTAGTAAAAATAGTCTATAAACACAAAAATTTCTAAAATTCACTATTTGGTCAAAAAGTCAACATTTGACTTTTTCAGAAAAAGTCAAACTTCGAAATTTCAAAATTTATATTTTTGATAAAAATGGTTTCATTATGTTAGAATTGTTTGTGTTAGTGAAAATCGACATTTATTTCGATAATAATTGATATTTGGAGGTTATATTGACCAATCGGGTATTTAACCGGATAAATGAGCAATTGATTGCTATTATTTCACATGATTATAACTATTTGTTCACATGTTATACTATTGACTCACATTCTTGTTACTATTAGGGGAGTTGGTGCAAGATTAATAATACTTGCATGACTAAATTAAAAATAGAGGTATAGAGGGAGGTACTATATTGTAATTAATTTTTCACATTTTTAGAACTATTGAGTCACATGATTTTACTATTGATTCACATGATTTACTATTAGGGGAGTTGGTGCAAGTTTGATAATACTTGGATGATTGAATTAAAAATGAAAGAAAAGTTGGAGGTATTGTACTATAATATTTCGAGCCCCAAAACGTGCAATTATCGAAACTATATTTTCCTATAAATAGAAGCTCATTCTTCCTTCATTTTTCACCAATTCACTAAAGCTTTAGAGCCATTATTGTAGAGAGAAATTATAGAGAGAAGCTATAGAGAGAAAATCTATAGAAGAAGAGAAGTCTGCTCCCTCACTACTCCTATATCCAGTTTCTTTCAAAGGTAGGGAATATTATTTCTTTCTTTCATCTTTATGAAGAGAACTTCTGTTGTTCTATTCTTTGTTATTATGTTGGAATAACCTGTTTATGCGAAGTACCGCATACTTGGTGAAATTCTTCTATTATTCCATTCCTTATTATTCTGCTGGAACATCCTGTCTGTGCATTCTACGCCGGACCTGGTTCCATTATTTATTATTCTGTTGGAACATCCTGTCTGTGTGTTCTACGCTGGACCTGGTTCCGTCTTTACTATTCTGTTGGAATATCTCTGTCTTTACTATTCTGTTGGAATATCCTGTCTGTGCGTTCTACGCCGGACCTGGTTCCGTCTTTACTATTCTGTTGGAATATCCTGTCTGTGCGGTTTACGCCGGACCTGATTCCGTTATTTATTATTCTGTTGGAATAACCTGCCTATGCGGTCTATCGCATGCCTGGTGATTTCTTTTGTTATTCTATTTCTTATTATACTCAGTTGGTTAAAATTTTGACTTCTATACTCTATGAAATTAGTGAAATATCATTTATATTTGCGCTTCATCCAGTATCTTTTCATGAAAATATTCTTCTGAGAATTCTTGAATTTTACTCCACAAAGCAGTATCATGTTGACAATTTGGACGTTATCAGTTCCTGGATAAATTAATTCTTGAACGTGTTTTATTAAATTCGTATATCATTGTCATTATCCTCATGATTATATTTTGTTGAAAGTCATCTGTGTCCTGTAGTGCATAGATGGACTTGGTATGATTATGACCAGGGATTATTCGGTGTAATCATGACCGTAATGTTAAAAATAATGTGGTAAAAATCCTCATTTGCCGTAGTGCATTGATGGACAGTTTTTGGTATATTTTATGGCATGATCAGGACCGTTGATGAAAACATGATTATCTTTAGCCGTAGTGCATGGATAATTCGTGGTCGTGATACTAAAGAATATCCTTGGCCGTAGTGCAGGGGTGATTCGATGATGTGGATTATTTATTAAGCCGAGTCCCAGCGATAAAAGTCATGAAAAACCTTTTAAATCATAAAAGATAGTAGATTTTATTTTCTACTTGACTCTTTTAATGGATTGCTTGTTCCGCTGCAGTTAAACTTGATGTCTATTATATTTTACCAGTTTAACATTGTTGGAGACTAATGATAATTTATTCTGCATTATCTTAGTCATAATATTTCTTACTGGGCTAGTTGAGCTCACCCCTTTTGCTTTCATTGTTCTCTTCAAGAAATGAGAATATAGCTGGGACGAGTCGGGGAACAGAGTGATGGTCCAGAGAATAGCATTAGTAGTCCTCACTATTCTGTGAAATAGTGTGATAATAATTGTAATGAGGACTCCTTTTGAGTTTGTATAATATCTAGTAGACATTATTTGTATTCAAACTCACAGTTTATATTTTGTCGTGTTGTACACGACAGTTGTATTAGTAAGATGTATTTGAATTCTGTACCATATATCTGGCGACCTAAGATGGGTGATGTATACCTAATTTTGGGGGCGTCACAAAAGTAGAGCCAACTTTAGCAACAAATAGACTTGAGGATACGCATCATCCTTTTTTTTCTTAATTTATTCATATCAATTAAAATGTAATCATATCAAAATAAAAATGAATTCATATCAATTTTAAACCTGAAAATACTTCAACTTAATATCAAAATTGATTCTCTATTAATTTGGATCGAAGATACTAAATTATTCTATCAAGCATTAGAGAAGGAAAAAAAATCTAAATTTATTTATATACTCTGTGCCTTAAACGGCAAGGATCAAGAGCATCCACCTTAAAGAGCATCCACCTTAAAGAGCAACCAGAGCATCCACCTCAAAACGACGTAGTTTTGGAGGGACGCGGTGGCATTTTTATAAATACGTGAGGGACGCGGTTGCTCTTTAAGGTGGATGCTCTTGAACGGGACCGGTGCCTTAAATTAGTATAAAGAAAAAGAAAATTTAAGGTGAGACAGTGAATGAATTTTTTTTAAAATAGAAATAATAAGTAAATAGTAAAAGAAATTGACACGATAGGAAATAAATGCTAGCGATAAAATGTGTATAAAAATCAAGGAGATAAATTGAATAAAAATTTTAAAATTAAATATAACAAAATTTTAGAGAGGAAATTAATTTAGGGGATGCTAAGTTGAATAAAATATTTATTGTTGTTAAATGTTGGGAAAAAAAATACAGAAATCAGATAAATTGTAATTGTTAAAAAAAGAACAAATTTTTTTAAAGAAAAAAATAAAAGAGTACAGTTGTTTATTAGTTATACACAAGAGAAAAAATAAGACTAAATAATTTTACAAAAATATATAATTAATATTTGATATTTTAATATGACATAATGAAATTATACAACATGCACCCATGACCCTTAAAAATTCAGTGGGGGCAGGTGCCCCCCTGCCCCTAGCTTATAACCGCCCCTGGTTGTGTTGCGAATCGCATTTTTTTGAGTAAATAAAATAAGGATTTATTGGAATAAATTTTTATTTTTATTTTATTTAAATATGTGTTATTATATTGCATATATTATTATGTGCAGTATAATATGTGGATATCGCGATGCGATATGATAAGAATAATAATTAATATTTATTATATTTAATAAATTGTGAGAAACAATTTATGATGAAAAAGAAATCAAATTATTAAAATATTTGATCTCTTGTATTGCTTATATATAATTATTTGCGGTAAATAAAATATGGGAACAAGACGTGATAAATATATTTAATACGTGAATATGTGGGAAAAGTTAATTAAAAGTACATTTGATGTATTTTCGTGAATATTAGAGTAATTTATGATAAATAAATTATTGTAATATAATAAAAATTTATTTAATAAATAAAATATTTTTATTTAATAAATAACCTCCATTTTGATAGAAATAATTTATGAATATTTTATTTGGATTTTTGGAACGCATTTGGTATATTTAAAAAATACATTGCATGTAATGTGTTAAATACGGAGAGGAAATGGTTATTTCTAATCAAACATGGCCTTAAGGATTAATAAGGTTATTAATTAAAGACGGAGAGCATGAGCTCAGAGTTATTAAATTAAAAGAAGAGCTGAGTCAGGACTAAATAGCATACCTGACCCTCCTATTTGTCATATTTTTGCTAAACCGTTCTTTAAATTTATTTTTTAGCACAATTGTTCCTCAATAATACATTAGTTATACAAAAGTGTTCCTTTTTTATTTTTGATCAATTTCCGTTAGTCAAACAAGATGTTTTCCGTTAGTCAAATGTTCCCTAAACTTATCATTTTTTTTAAACTTGATCTAATTAATTAAATTATGAACTTGTGTAATAAATAACATAAATGTTAAAAAATAACAAATATTCATTTTATCAAAAAAATTCATACACTTCTTGCTTATGAAATTTCTAAAATGTTAAAATTTCCGTAATATATATTCAAGTACAAGTTTTTCTAATTTAAAAGTAAATTTTAATGCCCATAAAAAGTACAAATTAAAACACAAAAAATTATATTTTTTTCAAATATTAAAATTTATGTAAAACAAACTTAGAAAATACTTGTTACAGAATGAATCTTATAATTCATATAAAAAGTATTAAAAAATATGTTAGTTATGTTTAATCAAAAAAAAATTGTTTCATAAGATTTTAAAATCGAAGGAGATTTCAAAAAATGTGTTTTAGAATTTTGCTACCTAGTTATTTGCTGACAATTATTTTAGTGTAAAATATATGATTACACCGTTTAATATTCTCAACATCTGTTTATGTTGGCCCTTATTAGGGGATTAAAACATCATTGGATATTTGGGGACCTGTTTTAGAGTATGTTGACTTTAGTAATCCATGGTCTAGCATTTGTTCTTATTGAATCTGTATGAAAAGCTTTAATTTCTATTGGAGCATGCACAAAGTTTGATTAGATAATTACATGTAATACTTGTATGCCACAATAAATAAAATTCACCTATCAGGTGAGGAATGTCGCTGCTTTTTCATTACAGATCTAGGCGCGGGATCAAATCCTAATTAATCAAAAATTGAAGGAGATTTTAATTTATAATAAAATTGTGCGTAAGATTCGTTTCGTAATAATTTTTCTTTAAATTTGTTTTAGTAAATTTTAATATTTAGAAAAAAAAATGTAATTTTTTTGTGTTAATTTACACTTTTTATGGGTATTTAAATTTTATTTTTACATTAAAAAAATTTATGTTTGAACGTATATTACGCAAATTTTAATATTTGAGAAATTTAATTAGTGAAAAGTGTATGAATTTATTTTCTTGATAAAATAAATATTTGTTATTTTTTGACACTTATGTTATTTATTGTACAAGTTCATAATTTAATTAATTAGATCAAGTTAAATGAAAATAAAATTTGGGGAAACATTTGACTAACGAAAAATATTTTGTTTAACTAACGGAAATTGATTAAAAATAGAAAAGGAATACTTTTGTACAACTAATGTATCATTGAGGAACAGTTATGTTAAAAAAATATTTAAGGAACGTTTTAGCAAAAACATGATAAATAGGAGGGTGAGATATGCTATTTAGTCGCTGAGTCAGTATTATTATGGTAAGTAGGAGGTGTCATGCCATTAATTTAATAGGCATAACACGAAGCTAAGCTAGGGAGGGTGATAAGGCCAAAAAGCTCAGCCTTCTCCTACTATCTCCTTTCCCTTTCCCTTTCCCGTCCATTTTCTTTCTTTCTCGCTATCTCTCACAATCCCAAGCTTTGCTCCAATAATAAAAACTAAGAAGCAAGGACTGAAATTGGAAGCTAAAGGGAGTCAAACTACAGATGCAAGGTAAGAATCAAACTCAAATTTCATTCATCAATTTCTCTTTTCTTGATTCTTCTAGGAGATTGAGATTGAAAATAGATGAGTTAAATAGGAGGTCTCAACGTATAGCTTAAGGAATGAAATTGTTTGTGTAAAACAGAATTATCATTGGATGCTATGTGTGCATAATGATTGTGATTGGTATATTATAATTACGTCAGAATCAACTATAAGAGAAACTTTGAAAGGAAATAAGGAAAGTAACAAACTTGTTAGTTTATGTATTAAATGTGTAATTTATTTAACTGTGCAATTGAATGTTTTGTACTGGAATTAGAGCAAAGGAGGTTAGGTTGGTTGTGTGGTGATATAAGGAAGCTAAAATGGGATTATAAAACAAACAAATGGCTATAAAAGTTGTGTATCAAAACAGTGCGCGCCACTTGCTCGATAAAAAGCTTATATGAACTGTTTTAGCCACAAACCAAATATTAGGCAAAACTAAAGCTTGGGCTAGGTATGTATACCATATATGATGATAAATAAACAGTTTTGGCATATTAAATGAAAACAAAATTCAATATCAAGCCAAAATAAAAAGTTGAAAACTAGTGTGCCAACCTATTCTTGACCACTGTTTTGGGCAACTTAATGATTCCAAAATGGGGAGTTTATACTCTATAAAATCAGCCTTGTATGCAATGTATAATATACTTTAAAATCTGCTGTTGTCCCATGAATGAATCAAAATTTATTAGATTGCAAAGTGACTAGATTGGAGCAAGGCTGTTATCCATGGCAGTAACAGTCACCATGTTGGTCGATGGCTGGGGGCTCCCTTGGCTCTCAGTCAGCCCATTTAAGCTAATCAAATTGCCCAGCTAATATGTCTCAATATTAAGTGAATGTCTCACCTATGGTAGCTTCAAAATTCAACTAAACCAAACAAAGAATGTGGGAATAAAAGTGTAGCAAAACATGGAGCAAAGGAAAGAACTGCTGCCCAGCAGCAGCAGTGGGTACCAGCAGCAGATGGCTGCAGTTAGGGTTGCTTTGATGAGCCATTTTTGGCTTTTTGACGTAGTTTAAAAGCTTACCCATCAAGCTTAATTTCTAATTCCTAAATAAGCAAGTGTGTGGAATTCATAACAAATCTATAATTCAACTAGATGGGTAAAGTAAAAGATAAAAATTGGCAGCAGCAGTTCGCTGCAAATAGCAGCAAGAAGCTACTATAGCAACACTGAAGAGCCTCTTTGGTTTCCAAGTTTGGTTTAATAGCTTAACTATAAAGATATGGGTTTGTAATCTCTCAAGTAAACAGGTATGTAAAATCCATATCAAACCCATAACGTAACATAATTAAGAGTGATACTGAAAAGGATAAATTTTAAAGGAAAGGGCATGGAGGGGACTGTTTTGGTATAGTGTTAAAATATGTTAGCCTTAGCACACAAGTTGATATGAATAATCAAATTTTGTATAAATGAGTTAGTAAACTCTGAAATAGAGCTAGCATGGATGGGTATCTTATATTGGAATTATTAAACCAAATTGGGTCTAATAAAGCCTTAAAGGGCTGTTTTGATTATATAAAGGAAAACAAGAATAGTTAATGCATTAGTATATTGAAATGAAACTATAGATCATGGGGAATATTAAAAATGAACCATACAGATGGGAAATACTTTCAAGGCATAAAATAAGCTATGATGATACCTTGTGTGCTAGAAGTTAAGTAAACAAAGCATGAAATGCTCATGTACTCAGCTACTAATAGCATGTAACGGATAATTATAGTATGGTTGCATATGATAAGCATGTCGAACCCTATTTAAGAGAAAAATGGCTATTTTGAGAACATGGATGAGGTATTTGAAAAATGTATACAAGTATCTCAAAAGTAAAAGCCCAAACTAAAGATATAATCAATGTGATTATGTGATGATCCATAATTTTTATATATAGTTTAAAATATTTATTGAATTAAATAAATATTTTAGTTGGTGTGTTTATTGTTAAATAAATATTTGTTTGATTTAATTATTTATTAGTTAAATAAATAATTCATGAGTTGTCGGGAATTAACTTGATTAAGTGTAATATGTTAGTTAAGTTGATATTAGGTAATTTTGTATTTTGAAGTGAATTAAATTAAATGAGTGTTGAATTAATTATTATGTTACATCGCGGTAATATTCTAATTTAATTTAATAATTAAATTAGAGAGTTGATAATGATTAAATGAATTGTTATAGTGTTGTTTTAATTTAGTAATTAAAAGTGATGTACTAATTTATTAAATAAATATTATAATTTTGTAGCAATTTGATTATGTGGTATTTTGATGTAGTAAGTTGATATGAATTTATTTAATTGAATTTGAGTATTAGAATTTAATTAAATAAAGTGTGACAATAAACTATGTAGTAAGTGGGTTATTAAAATAAAATCAAAAGGAGTTTTAATTTAATTTTACCAAACAAGGCTTAAGACTTTTACCCTTTATTTTTAATTTTGTTTTGCCAAACAAGCCTTAGTGTCTTTTGATTTTCAAAATTCTATAACTAATAAATATTAAGTATACGTTATATATTGTATTAAGTATATGTCGGCTAAGTTTTACGTTAAAGTTTTATCAGCCTAAGACTACTTCTAAAGAAAACAAACAGGGAGAAGGAAGAAGAAAAAAAAAAAGCTTTAGAGAGTTTGAGAAAGAATGAATTTCTCTGTTAATTTGAGTACACGAAGAAGAATTCTTATCCTAGTCTAAACAATCAATCAAGGTAAAATTCAAGTTATAATCTTTATTTTTCATGTTCTTAAGTTTTTATGAAAATTCTCTGTGTTTGAGTTTCATGAACAACTAGTTGAATTATGGGTTAAACCTGTTATTTGTTCATATAATCTTTTTTATGTGTTTTGTATATTATTTAGAGTAGGTTAATCCATGAAAACATGATATATATATATATATATATATATATATATATATATATATATATATGAAGAAATCATGTTCATAGTGAATTTCAGTGATGTATGTATGATATGACTTATTTTAGAATAAAAATTGATGCTTAATTCAATTTGTATATGTAAATTGATTCTTGATTATGTAAATACATGAAGAAACGAAAAAAATGAATTTTAAACGGACTGTTTTGATTGAAAAACGAATTCACAGTGATTAGTTTCGCTAAGAGTATTTAAAAGTGAAGAAATAGTAAAATAATGAAACTTAAAGGTTTCAATTTGTTGTTTATGTTGTTTTTATGGATTGAAACATGTTAGAAGCGTTAGTTGTTGTCTCTGTAAAGTTTATACAACTTGGGTAAGTTAAATTTGTTGTTAGAAAGAAGTTTTTAGGTCTATTTGGCTTTCTGTTGTGTTCATTCGCGAACTGCAGAATCTGATACTGGGCAGCTTTACCCTTGGGGGTGTTACCAGTGTATTTTTTGACGCCCCAACGGGACCTTTCCTCGATATAAAACCCCGCCCTGGCAGGGGTAACAGAGTTGAGCAATTTTGGTTTTTGTTGTGTGCAGTTCATTGTATGTTAGTTTAACCTAATCTAAAGAACATGATAATGTGTTGAACATGTAATAAGATGTTATATCAGGTTTTTAACGTTCATATGGTGAAATGGCATGATAATTTGATAAGTTGTAAAAGGGCTAAAATGTGATGCTCATGAAAAGGTGTAATGTTGTTTAAAACTTAAGATTCGAGATTTCGGTCTTGTAATATGTGATTTGTGGTAATGAGCAAAACTTAAACTAAGTTAACGAGTTATACTAAAAGTGCGAACTAAACTTATTAAGTTAATGTTAGTGTAACTAATAAGTGTTGTCAATGTATATGGTATGTGTGTAGGACTTGTGGTGAATGTAAGTAGTGATCGTTTAACCTACGCACGAGGCAAGTTTCTGAGTCTTACTTTTATGTTAAGCAAGTTCCTTATCCTAACTTGGTTACGTTTATGCAAGTTTCCCTACTCTATCTCGATTATAATTTAAGCAAGCCCTACCTTGAGTACAATTATGCAAGTTTACTTGTTTATAAGTTACGCAAGTTTCTAAATCCTATTTCTTTTGTATTGAGCAAAGTTCTTTATCATGTTTCCTTTTTGGAGAAATGTAACCTTAGCTTACTATTATTGCTCAAGCAAGGTTTATTATATCTTTCATTGCTTTAAACTTTATCCCTAAAGCATGACTTTGATGCATAACATTATTCGTTCGTGGTTCATAACATTATGTATTATATTTTTATCTAATCCTTGAGTTGTCATTGAACTTTGGATTCAACTAATTCTTAATTCTTAGTTGATGTACGCTGAATTCTAAATTACCCTTAAAGTTTATCCAAACTAAATTTCCTTTGGTACGGACTCATAAGTTAAAGCTGAGATGAACAACCCTATTTTAGGGGATTATTTATGCGTAAGTGTTAAGATGTTTATGCACAATACATGGTACAAATGGCTGATCTCCATGAGTACGAGAAGAAATGTCCATATAGTCTAACGACTGTTAAATGTTTAAGTAGAAATACCTACAACCTAGGACATGGTTCATGGTCTTGTGACCCTAAGATGAATTCTAACTTCAGTTTTTGTTTGTCAAGAGAATGTTGTTCAATTCAATTAAGCTTAGTCATTACCAGTTATTATGTCCTTTCAAGTGAGCATTCGTTTTGCTCACTCTTGCATATATATAACTATTGCGGCTAAAATTAAGAAGGTTGACGAACCAACCACTAGCAAAGGAAAAGGCAAGATGAACAAGTGATGAAGAATTGTTGATTTGTTGTAATTTGTGTACTCAGACTTAAATTTTAATTATGCGATGTAATCAATTATTTTTTCGCATTTGACGATTGTATTAAGCTTAGATAACTTTGGATTTATTTGATTAAGTTATGTAATCCCTTAATGGAAGATTTACCATTAAAATTTTATTTAATTTGGGGTAGTTAGAAACGAATGTTTGGAAAGTAAACACCAAATCTTGTGGGAACGAAGTACCCGGATTTAGGAGTGTCACAGATTATGTGATATATGAACATACAAGCTATGTGACTTGAATATCTGACTGATATGCTTGTAAATGCGAATATAATTTGTGTAGGTTCTGTGAGAACAAGTTAAACTGAATTTTATCAATAGTCTACAAACAAGGCAAGTATCTAAATATTACTCTTTATTGAGCAAGTATTCTGGGATTATTCATATATGGATAGGTTCTTTAAAATATGAATTGTCTCACATTATTTATGAATAATACAAGGTTAAATAACCTTTTTATTCCAATCAGCTTCAAAAGATTGGGTTATGTATTTTCATGTATATCAAATGAAATTCAGTATACATAAACAGATTGCAAGGAAGTCTGAGCCATTTGTTTTGGCCAGACACTGATGTAAAATATTTCAATTTCTTTATATTAAGTCTTAAAATATTATTGTGCCATGATTTAAGCTATCCAGCTATATTGTTATAGTTTGGATTCCAATCTGAGAATGAACAAACTCTAAAATGAGATATTTTTATTACACTTTGGGAGTGGTGACGTTGAACATAAAAATTGTTCTGGATAAGATAGTATTGATCAATACAGGGCATAAAAGGCTGATCACCCACCGTGCTTGTAAGATAAGACAGTTCACAGATAAACTTCTGATAGAACGTTATGTTCATGGTCTTATGACCTCTTAGCTATTCAATATTGATATGATATTCCTGGAATATGAATGATTTAAGATTTATTTGCTTTACAGTTTTGTTTCACTGTCAAGGCATGCTTCAAAGAAAATATTTATTTATTGTTGAGCCATTAAAGAATGCTATTACTTGCTGAGCAATTGAATATTCATTCTTGCTTTGTTATAAATGTTTTCAGCGGAACATGCTCAGATAGAAGGGTCTAGTAGACATAAAAGAAAAGGAAAAGCTACGGAATAGCTGAAATATGATGTAATAGATAGTTTATATGTTTGTAAATATTTAACTATCATGTAATAAGCACTTAAAGGCTTACGTACCTGGGATTAGAATTCTGATGTAATAACTTCATTAAGTTTGATATTATATTATGTTGAATGCTCGATATCGTGAAGCACTGAATAAAGGTTTCAAGTACCCGAATTTGCGGGCGTCACAAGTTGCATATTTTTTATATAGTTTAGGAAGTTTAGAAATCCATTTAAGATTCACTTAATAGAAGTGAATCTCGAATAGTCCCCATTAAAAAAAGTGAATCTCGAATACCCATCTAGAAAGTGTTATCATGCAGGTCATTAGGAACAGTTGGTTGACCGTAATGGAAGCTAGCTAGCCGCACCCATTAAAAATATATAAATTACCCTACTATCTATTTTCTATTTTAAATTTTTTTAATCGGTAATAAGAAAATTTTCATTAAAACCTAAAAGTACAAAAGCATTGGAAAGGTCCACTACTAAAATACAGTACATCAAAGATATAAACCCAAAACACAATATCAAAAGATGAAACCCAAGCTAGAAACTGAACACCGAGATTACAAATTGCAACAATTGAAATCCAAGTTAGAATAACTCAATAGCTAGCTTATATAAGTTGAGAGATGAAATCCTAAAAAAACTGCACTTTTCAAGCCTTCAACTATAAACCATAGCCCCTAAAACCTTCCTCCGCACAAGAGAAGCACCTCAACCATGTTTTAAATAAAATAAAAATATTCCAATAGAGAAATCGTCTGTCGTAATCAAAACTCATTTTAGACTTCTAATTAATACCTTGTAAACTTAAGAAAATCTCTCTTAATAATCAACCATGTCAGCTATAACCACTCCTCCAATAAAAATCAACACCAATAAACACTGAAAATTACCTCAACATTACACTACAAAAAATAAACCGGTCATAGTCGACAGAAAATTCTATCGGGAATGAGACATCGTCCGTCGTCAATGACCTCATTCTTGACAGGAACGTCCTGTCGACGTCGAGAAAATTTGTGTCCCTTTCTGTGCTTGTCTTTTGGTGTTCTAATTTTGGGTGAGTTTTGTCTGAAAAGACAAGTTTGAAAAGGTCCGACATATGGATGTCGACGATTTGACATTTAGAGTCGCCAGTTGGTAGATTTGAAATGGTTGTACCAATTCAACCGATTTTAAAAAGGTTTTCACAAAGACCCAATGGTTGGACACTGTTTAACTGGTCTTCGAAATTGAGATACGTTAAGTTCGGGGGCTTGATTAAGCGAGGGGAAGGTGTTAGGCACCCCCCGACTTCCGTGAAAACACGGTTACCGCAACTTTTCAATTAACTTTTTATCTGTGTGTGTGTGTGTGTGTTGGGCCTATGTGTAATTAACTGGAAGTAGTGATATGCCTCGTTTGCTCCTATATACAAAGGGTTTGAATTATATATAAAAGTTTAATTTTAACAAGATATAACAGTGAAGTTTTGGAAAACAGGTTTTCAAACCCTTATGCTCAATAGTAATTGAGACATTTGATACTTCCATTTTATTATATGTTCGACTTGATTGTTTTTATTTTCGAGATGCGAGGCATCTTCGAGAGAATAAGATACATAGCAGTGCCGAACACCTTGTGGGCAAGAGAGCTATCTAAGGATATCCAGACACCGTAGATAATTTACAAGCTGATTGCAGCTGAGAAATGTCCATCGTGGGAACCGAATCTAGATTCAGAGGCTGAATCTTTGATCACATTATTCCTAGGCACACATGAAAGAGTAATATGCACAAAAGCTAGAAAAAGAACTATATTTGAGTAAATCTAAGCCATTCTAGCTTCAACGGTTATAGTTTAGTCACTTTTATACCAGTCAAAGTTAGAAATAGCCAGATTTAGGCCAATCTAGTCCACAGACTAGAAGGTTAAATAACTACATTATGAAAGAAGTTAAATCACATATATATAAAAGCAGTATATATATATATATATATATATATATATATATATATATATATATATATATACGAACAACTGCCATGAAGTAAACTCCAGGTAGAACTTTGAAATGTAAATACATATATATTTATATATAAAAGCAAGTAAAGGCCACAAAGTAAACTTCAGGCCAGACCGAAATGTACACACACACACACACACACATATATATATATATATATATATATATATATATATATATATATGTATAAATATAAAAGCGGTAAAGGCACCAAATATTCTATCCAGGCTCAATCGAGTTTTGATTTCGGTGATATATATATAATATATAAAAGCAGTAAACGCTATGGATATTTTATACATGCTCAGTCGATTTTGAGGATCGAGGATCGAGGATATATATATATATATATATATATATATATATATATATATATATATATATATATATATATATACAGGTCGGATCAGGTCCGGACTCCTGGACCTGACCAAAATCCGGACCTTTTTTTTTAGTTGTTTTAAAAAAAAATGTCCGGATTTTAAACCTGTCCGGGCTCCCAGACAGGATCCGGCCTGTATATATATATAAATAAATATATAAAAGAAAGAAAGAAAAAGCCACGGATCGACGATCCGGGCGTGACTACTCGATGAGACTCTTAATGTTAGTATATATGTACATATAAAAGGAGTAGAAAGCTTAAAAAACTGAAAAATCTTACAGTGGGCTGTAAAGAAGACTTCAGATAACTTTTGGGGCTTGAAAACTCAGTTTCCACCGGTTAAACTTTAGTATGTTATAGAACACAAGCTTACAAGTGTTTAGAAAAAAGAATCACTAAATTTGGAGCACTTAAGCAAGGGTTATAGGCTGAAATGAGCAGAGTTTTCTCTCTTTTCTTCTTCTTTTTTTTCAAATGAGGTTCCAAGAGCTTATATTTAAAGACTAGAAGGTCGCGGGTCAACCCGCGACAGCCGCGGGTCTACCTGCGGCTGCCCGGGTTGCCTTGGGCTTTGCGGGTCCCGTCGTCTCGAAGTACGTGCACTCGGGCTACGTGTTGTCCGCTCGAACCTTCATAACTTTCAATACGGGCATCCGATAAAGGAGTGTTGTACCGTTTCAGAAAGCTGTTGTCGAGAGCTACACAATGACATGAGAATAGAGGTTTTTCGAAGCCAGGAAGATGGGTCCATGACCATATCTCCAAGTCTTCATTGTCTATCCGTTGTGCTGTCTTGTGGAATTGTTACTCGAGATTTGAGTTATGGTTCTGTGGGACAACTTGGTACGCAGTTTGAGTTGAACTGTGTTGAGACGACGTTGATGTGATGTTAAGGTGAAAAAAATGACCATTTTGCCCCTCGCGAGATTATCTCCGATTTTGGCGTAGTTGTAGCAGTCGTTTCTCAGGGTTATCTCCGAGATTAGGCTGTTGCTGACTCTGACTGTCCTCAGGGTTATCTCTGAGGTTGGCTTGACCTCCCAAGGTTATCTCTGGGGTTTGTACTGTATCTCCCGGGGTTGTCTCTGGGGTTGAAACTGACTTTTCCGGAGTCATCTCCAGAACTTGAAACTGGATCCCTCGGGGTTATCTCTGAGGTTGAAACTGGGTCCCCCGGGGTTATCTCCGGGGTTGAAACTAAATCTCTAGAAGACATCACTGCTATGTGCAGTGGCTTGCAATGACCCGTCCCTTCGAGAGGTATGTCATCATCAGTGAAATATATCACATTGCTGTTAAAAATGTGATCTATGAAACTTTCAACATCCACCGTCTTTGGTAGGTGGGCTTCTTCTAAGATCTTCATTCAGACCTTTCGATGATCTTCAAAAGAGAATACTAAGTCCAGAATAGAAATCTCTTGAGGTGCT
This sequence comes from Panax notoginseng, assembly GCA_016801055.1. NCBI lineage: Eukaryota > Viridiplantae > Streptophyta > Magnoliopsida > Apiales > Araliaceae > Panax > Panax notoginseng. The sequence continues at coordinate 193,963,249 of CM029020.1, forward strand.
TCTTTCAAGATTCGCACCACCTTGACTTCATTATATCCCATCTTACGGAGGAATTCTTCAATTTTCTCCTTGGGCACTTTTCCCTAAGGTATGATGACTGGCTTCATCACTCGTTGAGGAAGATATAGCGGGTTTTCCTTAGATACCACAACATTTGTGTTTGATGTTGATACTTCAACCTCTCCGTAGTTCCATGGGACTTTCTTCAGGTTGGTAATAGGATACTGCGACCTGAATGACAATACAAGTGGTTCCGGTGTAGACACCTTTAAAGGGTTTTCAACTTTTTTGAGCTTGATTGGTTGAATAGTAAGGGATGTTATAGCCAGGTCTCCCTCAGAGGATATGACATCTATGATTTCCCTCTATCTTTGCACTCTTGGAGGAAATATTTTCCCACTCTCAGGTAATACAGTGTCATCGTGTGCCATTTATAGGTCATCGTTGTCAATCATATTTTAGATAAGATGGCAGAGTGCCCAGCAACCTTCAGTGCTGTGACCATATTTTAGATAAGATGGCAGAGTGCCCAGCAACCTTCAGTGCTGTGACCACGAGTACTGGAGTGATATTGACAGACCCCGGTAGCATCAAATCTCTTTGAGCATGGATTGACTGGGGATAACAGTGCTCTTATTTTTCCCTCATTGATCAACATCTGCAAGATTTCTTCCATCGGTTGGCCCAAATGGGTGAACCCCCTTTTGTTGGCAAAGTCCCGACAGGCTTGGGCTCTTTCTTTACTTTCAAGCTTTTCCTCCAAGGTTTCATTCTCTTGGGTTTGTGGTGGATTCTTTGTGATAAGGGAGAGGAGACTTGCATGCTCCTGACTGAACAACTGCCATGTGACTTGGTGCTGATTTATCACCAGTTCTGTCAGTTGATTGACATGTTCATCAATAGATTTCAACTCTCGTTCTGTCATGAACTAGAACTCTGAATAATCCCATTTATCATAATTATCTTTGCTGGTTTGGGGAGAAACACCCACATATCTGAGGTAATTGGAACTCTCTCCACTGCCTCTGTTGATCATGTTAACATCCTCTTCCTTGTGTTAAGGGAGAGAGTTATCTTGAACATGCGGTTGCTCGGGCTTTGTCACCACGATCTCACCACTATCTATTAAGTCATGGATCTTATGCTTGAGGTCCCAACAATCTTGGGTGTCGTGGCCTGGAGCTCCAGAATGGTACTTCTTGCTTGTATTGAAACCTTTTCCACTTGGATTGGCTGGTGGAAAAAGAAAAGTAATTTTTTTTTCTGAGCTGTTAGAAGTTTGAAAATGTCTTCCAATGAGTTCCCTAAGGGTGTGAACACTCTTGAACGCCCGACTTCTCCATTTTTTTGCAAGGGAGGATTTGAAGATTGCGCTTGAAAAGGGGAATAGTTTCTCCTTTGAATAGGCAAGTTTTGATTGCCTCTTTGAGTTTGTCCTTGCAGTATCAAGGAAACATCCTCTTTTTTCTTGTTATTGACCCTCCGGGGGTTGTTCTCATAACTTCTAGCTTTGATATGCTCAGCTACAGCTTTTAAAGCGGCGAGGTCTTGAATCTTCCCAGACTTTAACCCCATCTCTGCCATTTCTCCATGCTTGATCATTTCTGAGAATGGTTTTCCTATTCCTGCTAGGACCTTCTCATAAAATGGAGCTTCTTAAATATCTATGAAGGTCATCACCATCTCAGTCTCTGTCATGGATGGGATTACTTGAGCAGCTACATGCCCCCATCTTTGGGCATACTTTCGGAATGACTCATTGACTTACTTTTTGACTTTGGTAAGATGATACCTGTCTAGAGCCATTTGTGTTTGAAAGCTGCATTGATTGAGGAAATCATGGGCTATTTCCTCCCAGCTATGGATTTTGGAGTTATCCAATCTGGCGTACCATGCTCTGGCTTCTCCAGTTAGACTCTTTTGAAACAACTGCATTCTCAGTTTTTAATCCTCGGCGTAAGATCCGAGTTCTCCAATGAACACTTTTATGTGAGTGTAAGGATCTCCTAATCCATCATATTTCTCGAGATTGGGAGCCTTGAATTTGTCTGGATAATGAACCCCGTAGAAGATACAAAGGTCTAAATAGGTAGCGCTTCCGTGCGTTCTAGTTCCTTTGATGGACCAAATGGTCTCTTCCATTTGCTGAACATTCTTTCGAATATCACCGGTGTCTTGACCTTCTTTAAGATGGCTAATTTTAGGAGTTTTGTTGGACTTCTCAGTCTGAGACTAAGGTATTGGGACTTCTCTGTCCGGACCCTAGATTTCTCCATGTGCAGAGGATTCTGTTTGAATGGGTATTTGTGGACCCTGAGTTGATTTGTTTAGTTCTTTCAAAAGAACATCCCAATCTGTTATTTGATTCCTTAATCCTTCGAACTCCTCCCGGGATACATGAGCAAGATTAGGCTGGGCACTTGTAGCCATGTCTGACGGTGGGCTTAGTACTTTTTGGACTTTGAACGGGCAACGGGACCAATCGTTTCCCTACAAAAAGACTACGTAGTTTAGTCTGGGAAAACGTGAAGATGTTGTATGTTATGTAATGCGTCTATTTTTTAGAAGTGTTTTAATGTTCTCCTGCAAAACAGATGTCAGTTGTTTTGATGATAGGATAGTATGACAGGTCTTGATATGAAAAAGGAATGCATATTTTCATCTTCCTTTATATTTTCCATTACATTGACATGGAATTGAAATTACATGGAATTGAAAGGGGAAGGTATGAAGAGACTTCCCTCCGTGTTTGGTTTATCAGAGGCTGACCTATCTTAGGTTACTCTCGCTGCTTTTCGGCATGAAGGTCCCAGATCATCGCAATTTACTAGATGGGAAGTTAATCTGATCTTTCAACTGGAGCGAATCTGGGTGGTGCCTTTCCTGAGCCTCGCGGGATTAGTCTCCCTTGAGTCTAGTAATCAAACACCGACGAATTTGCCTCCTGGTGGAGGAATCACACAACATACATTCACATCCATCGCATCTCACCGTATGGAAATGATGACATGTGCGAAACATTAATATGACAAGCAGATATGGTGTGAAGCACTAAAGTGCAGTAAATAAAGCATTAGTACACATCCATTCAATGTAAATGCAGTATTCACACATAAGTAGATAAAAGTGTTGTTTTTGAAAAGTTTAAACAGCGGCTTAAGCCCACTTACTAGAATCCCCAGCAAAGTCGCCACCTGTCGACGTCGGGAAAATTTGTGTCCCTTTCTGTGCTTGTCTTTTGGTGTTCTCATTTTGGGTGAGTTTTGTCTGAAAAGACAAGTTTGAAAAGGTCCGACATATGAATATCGATGATTTAACTTTTAGAGTCGCCAGTTAGTAGATTTGAAATGGTTGTACCAACTCAACCGATTTTGAAAAGGTTTGCACAAAGACCTAATGGTTGGACACTGTTTAACTAGTTATGGAAACCAAGATACGTTAGGTTTGGGGGCTTGATTAAGCAGGGGGAAGGTGTTAGGCACCCCCCGACTTCTGTGAAAACACGGTTACCATAACTTTTCAATTAAATTTTTATCTGCGTGTGTGTGTGTGTTGGGCCTATGTGCAATTAAATGGAAGTAGTGATATGCCTCGTTTACACCTATATATAAAGGGTTTGATTTGTATATAAAAGTTCAATTTTAACAAGATATAATAGTGAAGTTTTGGAAAACAGGTTTTCAAACCCTTATGCTCAATAGTAATTGAGGCATTTGATACTTCCATTTTATTATATGTTCGGCTTGATTGCTTTTATTTTCTTGATGCGAGGCATCTTCGAGAAAATAAGATACACAGCAGTGTCGAACTCCTTGTGAGCATGAGAGCCATCTAAGGATATCCAGACACTGTAGATAATTTTCAAGCTGGCTGCAGCTGAGAAATGTCCACTGTGGGAACCGAATCTAGATTTAGAGGTTGAATCTTCGATCACATGATTCCTAGGCTCACATGAAAGAGTAATCTGTAGAAAAGCTAGAAAAAGAACTAGATTTGAGTTAATCTAAACCATTCTAGCTTCAACGGTTCTAGTTTAGTCACTTTTGAACATGTCAAAGTTAGAAATAGCCAGATTTAGGCCAATCTAGTCCACAGACTGGAAGGTTAAATATCTACATTATAAAAGCAGTTAAAACATATATATAAAAGCAGTATATATATATATATATATATATATATATATATATATATATATATATATATATATATATATATAAGCGATAAACGCACCGGATATTCTATCCAAGCTCAATAGAGTTTTGATTTCGATGATATATATACATATATAAAAGGAGTAGAAAGCTTAAAAATCTGAAAAATCTTACAATAGGTTGCCAAGAAGACTTCAGATAGCTTTTTGGGACTGAAAACTCGGTTTCCATCGGTTAAACTTCAGTATGTTACAGAACAGGAGCTTACAAGTGTTTAGAAAGAAGAATCACTCAATTTGGAGCACTCTAGCAATGGTTACAGGCTGAAATGGGCAGAATTTTCTCTTTTTTTTTTCAAATGAGCTGCCAAGATCTCATATTTAAAGACTAGATGGTCGCGGGTCTACCTGCGGCTGCCCGGGCTGCCCCAGGCTTTGTGGGTCCCGTCGTCTTGAAATACGTGTACATCGATTCTGGAAACAGAATCCTTTTAAGGAGGAAAGAATGTAACGAATGAATTTATTGAGTCGTGATTCTAGGGACAAAATTCTTTTAAGGAGGGAAGGATGTAACGAATGAGAATTTTGTAATTAATTTTATATATTTATCGAATTAAATAAATATTTTAATTAATTTATTTATTGAGATAAATAAATAATTGATAAAGTTGTGGTGTAATAATTTAGTTAAGTGTGTATATTAACTAAATTAATAGATGGTAATTTTATGGATTGAAGATTTAATTTAATGAAATAATTAAATTAAATTAATTGTAATGATTATTATGTTGTGCAGTGATGATCTTCTAATTTGATTTAATAATTAAATTAAAGATTTAATAATCTATTAAATAAAATTATAATTATATTGTAAATGTTTGGTGTAATTATTAATGAGTTAAGATTAATAATTTAAGTATTTAGAATTAGATTAATTTAATTTGCTAAGAATGTGACAATTGAACTATATTATATAAGTAATATAAAAATAAACTAAAATGGGATTTTAAGAGGATTGCCAAACATGGCCTTGTGGCCTTTGGTATAATATAACTGATAAAAACTATTGGTTTTTTTCACCTGATGATTTAAGTTTACGCGTGATGTTATATCAGTGTTAAGGTGTTTACGTATTATCCTAAATCTAATGAGAGCAGAGAAAATACAGAGGAAAAGAGAGCTCTAGAGAGGAATTGAGAGGGAATTGGAAGAGAAATCCTTGAAAAAAAGAAGGAAGTAGCAATTCTCTAACATCTCCTAACAAAGCTAAACAAGAATCAAGAGGTAAATAACCTAGTTTCTTCTTAGTTTGGGTGTTCTTGAGTTATCCTTTAAAATTGGAAATTTAGTTGGATGATTTGCTAAATAGTTGATATATGTGTTGGTATAAGTTTATAAGCTGCTATATATTGTTTATAGATGATTTCTAGGAAATCAATTCATGTATACATGATGTAGTTTAAAGAAATTGTGTTATGATGGAATATATATGTTTTGGTCTATTTTGAGTCAAAAATTGAAGCTTAATTCTTGTAAAAAAGTGTGATTTGATAATTGTTATTATTAATATATTGAAATACGAAAAAAATGCAGTTGAAATGGTTTGATTTGGTTAAGAAATGAGGATTTGGGGATTTAATTAGCTAAATGTATTGAAAATAGAGAAACTAGTAAAAATATAGTTTTTAATCCTCTAAATTTGGTTTTTTATGTTGTTTTAGGTGTTAAAATGATTGATTGTATATATTATATAGTTTTGGTTAGGTTTATAATATAAGAGTTTGTCTATGTTGTTGTAGAATTGGGAAATTAAAATTTTTGGCTTGTAATAGTGCTGAAGTTGTTGCAGTTTCTATTTGCGTACTGGCTCAGCTGCGCCGGTACCAAAGGCAAAAACGGTGCAGCTGCGCCTGTTGAGTTTCTGGGATTAAGCCCCAGCACAGCTGTGCCGGTTCCAAGGCTTGAGGCAACGCAGCTACGCTGTCCCCTGAGCAGAGGCAGTTTGTTTTTTTAGTTTTAGTCCATGACGTGTTGGTTTAACCTAGTCTACGATGCATGATAAGGAGTTAAACATGTAATGAAGTTCCATAACAGATTGTGATCATTTATTTGATGAATTTAGATTGAAAAGATAAAGACTTAGACAACTTTAACTTGTTCTTTGATTAAGACTTGAGATGTCATTTAAAGCATGACGATGCCTTAATAGATTTGTGATTCCAGACCTGTAAATGGTGTCTGAGATTGGAATATGTGAAAGGATAATGAGATGAACTTGAATGAGATTTAAACCTATAGGGTGAATGTTAGTTTAACTAATCGGTATTGCGATTTCAATGGTATATAGGGTATTTGGCGAACGTTTATTTTAATTGTATAGCTTATGCACGAGGCAAGTTCCTGAACCTTATTCTTATGTTGAGCAAGTTCTTGTCTCTATTTTGTTTACAGCTATGCAAGTTCTTGAATCCTAATTCTTTTACATTGAGCAAGTTTCATATTCCTAACTTGATATCGTTATGCAAGTTCCTAAAACTTTAATCTTTTATTGAGAAAGTTCCTAACTTTTGTTTCTTGCCATTCAAAGCATAAAGTGTTGAAGTTCATTGCTGCAGATGAGATTCTCTAACTCTTTTGGATGTAATACTTTGGATATAGAATGTTTATACAACTGTATATTGTTGACATTCAATCTTTGATTTATATATCGTTGTTCAATCTTATATTATCATATCAAACCTCGAATGACTAGTGAACCTTTATTGAAATTGGCTAGTTCATAATTGATGAGCGTTTGTATGTGTTAGCATTTAGATGTTTGTGCACAAAACATGGTACGAAGCGCTGATCCCCTTAAGTACGAAAGAAAAAGTCAGTATAGTCTAATAACTGTTAAAGGTTGAGGTAGAAATACTTAGTAACCTTGGGACGTAGTTCATGGTCTTAAGACCCTCAGATATAAATCTCAAACTTGTTTACTAATCTTGATTCTAATAACGAGTTCTTAATTATTCAGTATTCATTGCTTACTCTTATGCTATTGCTATTGTCATCATTATATTGGTGAGCAATTGTTTGCTCACTCTTGCATTTAACATTGCAGCTAAAGTTGAGAAAGTTGATGAGCCGTCTTCTAGCAAAGGTAAGGGCAAGATGTCCAAATGTTGAAGACATATTTAATTTTATTTAATAGAATCTGTGATGTGAAACTTATTTAATTATGTGATGTATTCCGCAAATTTATGTAATAATTTAAGGTTAGATTACCTGGGATTTGATTAAAGATGATGTAACCCTTTAAATGGGGAGGATTATTGTTTAAGTTATTTTAGTTATGCCTTTGTCCTTGATTTTGGGTAGTTAGATGTAATTATTTTGGACAGTGAGCACCAAATCTTGAGGGAATGAAGTACCCGGATTTGGGGGTGTCAGATATTCAAGAAGCTCCATTTTATGAGAGGGTCCTAGCTGGAATAGGAAAGCCATTCTAAAAAATGATTAATCACGGAGAAATGGCAGAAATGAGATTGAAATCAGGGAAGATTCAAGACCTCGCTGCGTTAAAAGCCGTAGCTAAGCATATCCAATCTGGAAGTTATGGGAACAACCCCTGGAGGGTCTATAAGAAGAAAGAAGAGGATGTTTCCTTGATACTGCAAGGACAAAAAGGCAATCAAAACTTACCTATTCAAAGTAGAAACTACTTTCCTTTCAAGCTCAATCTTCAAATCCTCCCTTGCCAAAGAGTGGAGAAGTCAAGCGCTCAAGAGTGTTAACACCCTTAGGGGACTCACTCGAAAACATTCTTAAACTTCTGATAGCTCTGAAGAAAATCACTCATCTCCTTCCACTAGCCAACCTGAGTGGAAAGGGTTTCAATATAAGCAAGAAGTGTGCTTACCATGCTGGAGCTCCAAGTCATGACACTCAGGATTGTTGGGCCCTTAAGCATAAGATCCAGGACTTAATTGACAGTGGTGAGATCGTGGTGACCAAACCCGAGCAACCACATATTCAAGAAAACCCTCTCCCTCAACACAAGGAAGAGGATGTTAACATTATCACCAGGGGAAGTGGAGAGAGCTCAAAGTACGTCAAATATATGGGTGGTTCATCCCAAATCAGCAAGGATAATTTTGACAAGTGGGATTATTTAGAGTTCCAGTTCATGATGGAACGAGAGTTATAGTCTCTTGGCGAACATGTCAATCAACTGGCAGAACTGGTGATTCATCAACACCAAGTCACACGTCAGTTGTTCAGTCAGGAGCATGCTAGCCTCCTTTCTCTTATGACAAATACTCCATCACTTACCCATGAAAGTGAAACCTTGGAGGAAAAGCTTGTAAGAAAAGCAAAAGCTAAAGCCCGTCGGGATTTTTCCAACAAAAAGGAATTCACCTATTCAGGCCAACCGATGGAAGAAATATTGCAGATGCTGATCAATGAGGGAAAAATCACAGCACTGCTACCTCCAGTCAATCCACGCTCAAAAAGGTTTGATGCACCTGGAGTATGTCAATACTACTCCCACTTTCGCGGTCACAGTACTGAGGAATGCTGGGCACTCCGCCATCTTATTCAAAAAATGATTGACAGTGGTGACCTGCAAATGGCAGACAATGACGCTGTATCATCTGAGAGTGGGGACACATTTCCTCCAGGATGGAAGGAAGTTATAGTAGTTGTATCCTCCGAGGGAGATTTGGCTACCACACCACTTATAATTCAACCAATTCAGCTCAAAGGAGTTGAAAATCCTTTGAAAGTGGCTGCACCAAAGCCAATCATATTGCCATTCAGGCCACAGTATCCTATCATCAGCCTTAAGAAAGTTCCATGGAGTTATGGAGAGGCTGAAGGATCAACATCAAACACAACTGCTGCAGTGTCTAAAGAAAATCCGTTGTATCTCCCTTAACGAGTGATGAAGCCTATCATCAGATCTAAGGGGAAAGTGCCCAAGGAGAAGATTAAAGAATTCCTCCGCAAGATGGGACACAATGAAGCCAAGGTGGTTCAAAGCTTGAAAGAAGTTCCACAGCAGATCTCTATCATGGACTTGGTTTTCTCTTCAGAAGATCACCGGAAGGTCTTACTGAAAGTATTAGAAGAAGCCCACTTGCCAAAGACAATGGATGCTAAAAAATTCCATCATCTGGTTGATCACATCTTCAATAGCAATGTGATATCCTTTACCGATGATAACATACCTCTTGAAGGGACGGGTCATTATAAACCGTTGCACATAGCGGCTATGTCTTCTGGATATTTAGTTGGAGGAGTGCTAATAGATGGAGGATCATCCTTAAATAACTGCCCCTATGCCACATTGGAAAAGATGAACATCAATCTCAACAGGATTCGAAGCAGCCATATAATCATTAAAGCCTTTGATGGATCTCGACGAAATGATGTCAGAGAGATTGAATTACCAGTGAAAATCGGTCCACATACAGTTTACATATCCTTCCAAGTGCTCAAAATCACTATAGGATATAATTTACTATTGGGAAGACCTTGGATTCATATGGCGGGAGCCGTCCCATCCACTCTTCATCAGCAGCTCAAGTATATCATCAACAGTAACCTGGTCACTATCAATGCTAAGCCAAAATGTCCTATTCAAAGTGATATACCTCTTATCAGTTTCAATGAATAAGTTGAGCCTGTCAGCTTCTAGGCCCTTGAGGTGAGCAACACTCACTATCAACCCATTGGGGCTCCACCTTTGAAACCCAGAGTTTCTACTGAGGTAATGTCAACAAGTCAAGAAATGATATCCTTAGGTTTCCAACCTGGACAAGAGTTAGGGAAGAATCAATAAGGAATCAAATGCCCAATTCAAGTTCTCAGACAGACATGGACAGCCGAACTAGGCTACTCCTCTGGGTCTAGTCATAGGAACCAGCACAAGCATACACAGGTTCCTTCATCTACAAGGTTGTTGCCTAAACCTATAGGTACTAATCCTGTACGGCCTCTACGGAAAGTTCCTGCCCCCGTGGTAGCTATGTTGTTTCCTAAGCCGATACCGGTTAAAGGAAAGGAAGTCCTGATTCCAGACCCGGACATGGAGGAAAGGAATCAAAGGCATAAATAAGACATTAAGAGGCGGTTATCAAAGATGTACTTCCTGGCACATACCGAGGGTATGAATAAGGATATCTTAGATGATGACTGTCCAGACATCATGGTCATTATTCAAGAGAAGGAGGACGATAACGGCCCCTTCATCACATCCGTCCACCAGGAATTGACCCTTGCATTTGCCGACAAGGGTAAAAAGGGCAGAAAATCCCTCTGCCATGTAGATAGCAATAACTGCTTACTTTTGTTGCATAGTATTAGCGGTTGTTTTTGACATTTCATGCTAACACTTTGTATGATTAAACAGTTTCATATATTAAGTGAAAACATTTTGTTTCAAGACTCTAAAGTTAGATATGCCTAAATTTGCTAATGAGGTGCCTATTCTTCACAAGGACTACAACTTTGATGTAAAGTTGGACTCTGACTTGATGGAGATTGAACAAGAGGACTATGAGATACCTCAGGAGATCAAAGAATGGGTCGAAGACAAACCCAAGCCAAATCTTGATCAAACTACCTCTTTTAACCTTGGAACCTCAGAAAACCCCAAATAAATCCAGATTTGTACAAACCTTACTCCAAGCCAAAGGAATGATATGGTTACACTATTGACTCAATTCCAGGATGTGTTTGCATGGTCTCATGAAGACATGGTTGGTTTATCAACTGACATAGTTATTCATCGTCTTCCCATCAAAAAGGGATTTAAGCCAGTCAGACAAAAACTCAGGCGATTAAAAATTGAGTGGAGTTTGAAAGTCAAAGAAGAAATTGTGAAACAATTTTAAACCGACATCATCATGGTATCAACATACCCTGAGTGGCTATCCAACAAAGTCCCCGTGCCTAAACCCGGAGGGAAGGTGCGAGTTTCCGTGAATTACATGGATCTGAACAAATCTTGTCTCAAAGATAGCTTTCCCGTACCATTCATCCACATACTCATTAACAATACAACTCAGTATGACATGCACTCCTTTGCTGGGTACCATCAAATCATGGTTGCTGAAGAGGATCGTGAGAAAACTGCATTCATCACTCCTTGGGAAACCTTTTGTTACTAACGGTTGTCATTCGACCTCATCAATGCCGGAGCTACCTATTAGCGAGCCATAATGGCTCTTTTCCATGATCTAATGCACAAAGAGATAGAAGTCTATGTGGATGACATCATTGTCAAGTCCCGAAGGGAGGAAGACTACCTAGATTATCTCAAAAAGCTCTTTAGCCGATTGTGTAAGTACAACTTGAAGATGAGCCCGGTAAAATGCGCTTTTGGCGTCAAATCAGGCATGTTGCTAGGATTCCTAGTAAGCCACAAAGGCATTGAGCTGGATCCTGCAAAAATCCAGGTCATCACGAAGATGCCCATACCCCAGACAGAGAAGGAAATACGGGGATTTCTGGGAAGAATCAACTTCATCAGTCGATTCATCTCCCAACTCACAGCAACCTGTGAACCCATCTTCAAGTTGTTAAGGAAGAACTCCTCCAAGAAATGGAATGACGAGTGTCAAAAAGCCTTCATTGCAATTAAGGAGCAACTGGTCAAAGCTCTTGTTTTGGTACCTCCCAGGGATGTTGTTCCCCTGTTTATGTACCTGTCAATCAATGACAATGCCATGGGCTGCATGCTGGGATAGAAAGATGATAGAGGGCAAGAAAGAGCTATCTATTACCTCAACAAGAGATTCAGCATCAGTGAACAAAAGTACACTCTGATTGAGAAAACTTGCTGTGCTTTAGCATGGGCTTCCATGAGATTACAACATTATCTCCATGGCCACACAACCCATCTTATATCCCGCATGGATCTTCTCAAGTATGTGTTCAACAAACCTATGTTGAATTGTCGACTGTCCAAATGGCAGTTGATCCTCCAGCAATTTGACATCATCTACGTGTCTATCAAAGGTCTAGGAATTATGAATCAACTAGCCTCCGCACCTTCAGGGGATTTCAAACCTTTGGAAACCTACTTCCCCGATAAAGGGGTAATGACAGTTCAACAACACCATCAGGACAATACACACCAACCATGGAGGATGTATTTTGATGGAGCCATAAACATGGAAGGTTCTGGAGTAGTTTTAGTATCCATTTCGGGAGAGTAAAATCCCGTTGCCATCAAATTGCAGTTTGTCAACACCAACAACACAGCTGAGTATGAAGGCTGTATCATGGGGTTGAAACTAGCCCAATCCATGGGCGTTAGACGGTTAACTGGCTTTGGAGATTTCGAATTGGTGATCAGACAAACTACTGGGATCTATCATACCAAAGAATTACATTTGTTGCCTTACCATCGTCAAGTTATCCAGATGGCTTCGGAGTTTGAAGAAATATCTTTCCTCCACATTCCTCGGAATAGGAATGACTTTGCGGATGCACTAGCAACTTTGGTCTCCTTGATCAACATACTTGATAAGGAAGACATGCTAAATATCACATTTTCCCGGTAAAAGGCACCAGCCTACGAGAACTACATTGGAGAAGTATCGGATGAATTGCCTCCCATCCAACAACATTGGTATCAGCATATCAAGGAATATCTGCGAGATGGATCTACACCCACTGAGGCGAGTCAAGCTGAAAGAAAGTGGATCCATCTAATGGCTATTAAATTCTACCTGAGCGGAGACGCACTCTACAAAAGAGATGCAGGACTAGGCCTTCTCAGATGTCTAGACCAAGATCAAGCTCAGAGGCTCATGGATGAAATCCATGGTGGAGTATGCGGCCCACACATGAGCGGACCTCTACTTTTCAAGAAGATCCTAAGAACAGGGCATTTCTGGCTCTCTCTCAAAGCTGACTGTGATGATCACGTCAAGAGATGTTATTAATGCCAAATTTATGGGAATGCTATCCACGCCCCTCCAAGGGAGCTCCATAGTATGAGTTTACCCTGGCCCTTCTCAATGTGGGGAATGGACGTGATCGGGTCCATCGAGCCCAAAGCCAGCAATGGTCATTGGTTTATCTTCAGCATAATCGACTACTTCACCAAGTGGGTAGAAGCAACCTCCTCCCTCTGGGTTACTAAAGAGGTGATCATTGGTTTCATCAGAAACAATGTCATTTGTCAATATGGACAACCAGAGGTGATTGTATCAAACAATGCTAAAAACCTCAACAATCAAATGATGGAGGAGCTATGCAGTAAATTCTACATCAAACATCTCAAATCTGTCATCTATCTTCCAAAGATGAATGGTGCTGTTGAAGCGGCTAATAAGAATATCAAAAAGATCGTGTAAAAGATGTCCGCCAATCACAAAGGATGGCCTAACTTGTTGCCTCTGACTCTATTAGCCTACATAACGTCAATGCGCACTTCCACTAGGGCAACCCCCTACTCATTAACCTATGGCATGGAAGTAGTGCTCCCCATAGAGGTGGAAATGGAATCCCTTAGAGTGTTGATAGACGCTCAGCTGGATGAAGACCAATGGTTACAAGATCGGTACCACCAGTTGTCTCTAATAGATGAACGGAGGGCCACAACCAATTTCCATAGTCAGTTTTACAAACAGAGGATCGCTCGATCCTACAACAAGAAATGCCAGCTACGACAATTCAAAGAACATGACTTGGTCTTGAAGAAGGTTCTTGACAACCAAGATCAATCCAAAGGAAAATTCGCCCCAAATTGGGAAGGCCCGTTTGTTTTCAAGGAGGTATTGACAGGAGGAGCCCTCAAATTACAAGAGATGGATGGCGATAAATTTCCCCAACTCATCAACTCTGACACCGTGAAACGGTACTATGTCTGAAGTTACCTGCAAACCAGCATCTTGGTTCTGGATCATCAGATCCATCAGTCAATTCAGGTTTTCAAAACCTTTTCTCACTACATACAAAACCTTTCACCACTTCAGTTTGTCCCACTAGGGATAAAACCCTTCATAACTTCAGTTTGTCCTGCTAAGGATAAAACTTTTCACAACTTCAGTTTGTCCCACTATGGATCAAACATTTCACAACTTCAGTTTGTCCCACTAGGGATAAAACACTTCCTCACAACTTCAGTTTGTCCAATCAGGGACGAACTACGCAGACCCGATCTCCCCAATACACGGGAGTACGTAGGCAGCCATTTTTATGGTCCGGTCTAACTACACAAAAAAAATAAAAAAATCTCTACACCCTCTGTACAACCTACAACTTTCAACCTTTTCACGCTAGGTTGGAACTACGCAGACCTGATCTCCTCTCATTAATGGGAGTACGTAGGCAGCCATTCATGGTACGGTCTCACCCCCTACCAAACACAAAAACTTGTCAATGGTACTGGGATCACCCTTCAAACCTTTTAAACCACACATCATCGGCTTAGACCAAAGGGATGGAACTACCTGGTCTCCCCATACCAATGGGAGAACCGGCGACCTTCTAAGCTGCGGTTAAGTCCTTAAAGAGAAATACCAATCCATAAGAGATGGAACTACTTGGGCTCCCCAATACAAAGGAGTATCGGTGATCATCTGTGGTGCGGTCAACCTCAGAGAGGAAAGCCACAACCCTCTCCATAACCACATACAGAAACTAGTCCCAAGACACCAAAGGGTAGGGGATACAAACATCAATGATCCATTCTTAAATATCCCGAGACATCTCAATGTCCGTCCATTAAGGAGGAGTTCAGAATACATCAAAATCACACGCCCTTGAGAACAGGAAACTATCAAGCAAGTAACAAGGCATAACTAAAAGAGAAGTGAATCAAAACATATTTCCTTGCCAAATAATACTGTTTGATATATACAATGTGCCATGTACATGACAAAAATGGCTAAGCTAGTCTATAAAAGAAAATCAAAACTAATCTACAAAGCCGTGGATAAGCGAGCCATCAAGTCTAACATGCCATCCCTTTTAGAAGATGGGGGTAACTCTATGAGCTCATGCCCTAGGGTATCCACACGAGCCAAGAAATCTATAGCCATCTGCATGGTGATACTATGCTCATCAATAAATGTGCTTATCTCTGCAATGATATCAACAGTGTGAGACCTCAATGCAGTACTATCTGTAGTGGCAGCATCTCGGGCAGACAGAGCACCATGACGCTCAATAACAGTTGCATCCTTAGATGATCGAGCCTCATCCCGCTTAGCAACAATGATATTCCTATGAGCTAGAGCATCATCTCTCTCAACTATGGCGGCATCTCTACCAGAAAGAGATGTCAACATCAAGGCCTTAGCCTGATCCTTCTCAAGCGTCATCAGATGCAGACTCTGCTCTAAATACTTTGCATACTATGGAGTCACAACAACAGAAATACTAGGGGAATCAACCAGAGCTACTGTCAACCTAGCAAACAGCTCATCCTCAGTAGGAGAATCAGGGTCCTCCATAGGCTCCCCACTATCACAATTAATCTTCGGCTCTGAGGATACAACCCTAGCCGATGCAATCTCTACCTCCAACCATACAGAATACTCTGTAGAAAGGCCTGGATGGCTAGTAGTAAAATCAGCCTTCTCACGCTGAGCCCAACATGCATAAATCCTGGACAAATCCTCTGTTAACAGAAGCTGAGATGATAAACGCTGACCCAATGCCCCGTCAAAGGGATGAACATTCTGAAACTGGTCAAAATTTTCCATCACAGCTAGTAGATGATAAGTGGTCACACCCCTCAAGCCAGCCAGGGGAAGATAATCCATGCCAGATGCATGAGTGGTAAAGCTATAGGGAGAACTAAGCGCTGAACACGGAGAAATATCAAATGGATCCTCGATCTTTGATAAGAAAACCGACCAAGAAGCAGCGTTTGTACACTCTACTGACTGAAAGGAGTAGGACATGGCTATCTCATGGGAAAAATAATACCCATGGCATCGAAAAGTGTTAATCGGTCTCAAGTGTGTCATAAACCACACGTACAACAAGATCGAACTGCCTGTAAATACCCCCACATAATGGGTATAGAAATACGTGGTCGACCTCAAGGTCTCTGCCAGAATCATCGATAAAATGGTATGTCCCTCCCGGAGAGCACGCACTACCATAATCACACCGATGTCCAAGTGCTCCATGTACAATGACATGTACAGATAAGCCACCATGCACATAAAAAGTACATCTACTCTAGCAACATGCCAATCATCCTCCGAAGTGGTGAAATCCCCAGAGTGCCGCAGATAACTGTCCAAAGTCCCAAATTTGTCTATCAGAAAACTCATGGACACTACATGTCTCGAGGAGCCTCAAACCTGTGAGGGTCATAAACTGCCGGCTCATGTCGTCGACAGCCATCCGAGCGCAAGGCCTATCTAATGGAAAATCTATCAGAGGCTCATACTCCTCCAAGGTAGGAGTCAACTCATGGGTCTCAAACTGGAACACCTGCCTATCTGGTACCCAATGCTCCAGCATGCCCTCTACAAAGCTCGATGGAACTTGGAATGTCAGGAGGGTTATAGAGTGACGCAACAGCTGGTCGACTATCACCCGATCTAGGGAGAATAAGTTATCATACCACAATCTCAATGATGAGACCACTAATACTAGTGGGGTATGCTCTATCCGGCTAACTGTCGATGAAGACATCTGTAGGGTCGTGTCATAAGACCATCCAGGGGTCAATGCTGAACTTGTCTCTGGAAATATATATGCATAACATAATACAGGCATGATAAATAATAGATGACAATATGTTGTAGGGAATGAAAAATAATATACATATATTCCTAAGTACATCATCATCTAAATACATCATCTTTGTATGTAGCTGAAAAATACAAGGAAATGGGGCACAGCCGCCCAACAACTAATAGAGGCCTATCAAAAGATATAACGAGAATGGGGCACAACCGCCCCAATATCTAACAGAGGCCAATCAAAAGATATAGCGAGAAATACATCAGAAGAAGTCAATAATGTTGATATCTACATCATCTAACCTATCTATCTGATGTAACTCCTCCTGAGTCACTGAATCTCCACCAGTAGGGATATCAGGTTGATACAATAGAGGATCTGCACCAACAAAACCATCTGAATATGGGCCACCTAAAGGGACAGCCCCTAAGCTGGAAGGATCAAAAGAATCCGCCTCAGAAGGATCTTTGCCCAAATGCCGAATGAAAAAATGTTCCCGGTCCAACTGCTGGGTCAAACTATCAATCTGCGTCAAATGAGTAGGCTCTTGGACACAAGCAATCCAATCTACCATCATGACGGAGCCAAAAACCATATCCCCCATAAACTATATGGCGTGCGTCTGAGCTCTGATGGTATGAGGGAACCACCAGCGGTAAAATGCCTCCTGAGTGAACAGTCCCTCTAACAAAGTAAAGCCATCAACTCCCACCAACGGGATATCACTGATCGGCGGCTACGATATAGGCCAATAGCGCCTGGCAGGAGGATAGATCGGTATACGAATCTCTCATGTGGTGCTCTTAATAGCACGCTCTCCTAAATAGATCTCCCAACCTCCATCTGTGAAGAGAGGAAGCCTATGGGTGGACATCACATGCTTGACACCAGTCGGGAAACCACCCTCAAAGCCAACTATCAAATGGTCCTTAGAGTAAGGAACCCATGTAATGACATCGGCTGTCAACAGCTCCAACTGTAAGCGAGAATGGGTGAAACCCTCAGCTATAAGAACCTCTGTCAAAGTGGAGTGGTGCCATCGTCGTCCTCGTGGATAGGTATCTAAACCTAATAAGCTAACGAAATGAAGACATGGGAGCCTCTTATAGGCCCAAAAATGCCAATACAAATATTTACGATCAGTCAACACTCTTAACCCGAACAAGGGAATTAAATCAAAAGAGAAATACTCATCAGCAGGAATGGGTAAAATCTTAGCCAAGCCTCCGTCAAGCCCTGCGAGCGTAGACGCATTCCTCTGAAGAAGTAGGCAAAGGTGTAGGAGCCCCAATCAAACTCTCTAATACGGTCCACCTCCCGTGTGGCGCTTACTAAATCGAATGACACCTTTGAAGAGTTATCCGCCAAGAAACAACCCTGAAGGATGATCAGGAACAATCGCCGAAGAATGCGATCCCTAACTATCCTATCATCGGGTAATGGCTCAGTTAAAGCCCCACTCACGGCGTCTACACTCAAAGGACTAGTGCGGATTGTCCTACCTTTGAGCGTCGTAGCCTGGACTCCTAGTAAGGATCTGACGGCAGTAGGGGAAATATCAGCCACATAAGGCACTGACGCCCTAGAAAACTCTATACCAGTGATAAACCACCAATCCATCGGCGTTATCATCACCTCGTAATCCAGTAAATAGAGAGACTGAGTCTGGTGAAATCAGCGCTTAGACAACGCCCTGAGGTAACCCCAGGGACAACTACGGGGGAGGATGGAAAAGAACGCATCGAAACCCCAAGAATGCACAATCTCTCAATACTCTGGATGAAGAGTCTGGTATAAAGAATAAATGTTGAACCAGTTCCCTCTGGGCTGCTTAAAGCCGGGAACCTGCATCACAAATGCAAATCAACATCAGATCCCTTACTCCTCCTAAATAGGAAAAAGGAAGAATTTCACTGCTTTTACCTCATTCGCATGCAAATAGATCGAGGGTTGGCGACTCAAATCATCCAGAAGTTCTGGAATTGTCACATTTATGGCGGAAAGCTCTCTACGGGGGATAGAAGCAGAAGAAGCAGGATCCGTAATTGGTACATCCTCCTCATCATCCTCAACATCTGGTACATCAACCCGGATAGGATGAATCACTGACTCTGTCAACCGATGATGTTGTCGGGCTGGGCGAGGCCGAGGAACATCATAAGCTCTCCTCCTCACACCTAAAGAGGTCCTACGGGAGCTACTCAGCTGGTCTGGATCCATATATCTGGACAAAAGTCTCCAAATCACCTCAGAAATGGTGTGGTAAATTCTAAACTGGAGCTCATCAAATGCATTTTATGTCTATATGCATGTATGCAGTACTTTAACATACGTCTACAGTAGAGTAAAAAATGCATGTTGATTCAATGCCTAGACTCGTGAAAAAATTTCGCCAGAGTCTCCTTTGTAAAAAGGACTATCCACATGCGCGTAGGCAGGACTAGGTGGCCATTCAGTAGCACACCAACTCACAGTCATAAACATCCTATATGCATGAAAAATGTAAAAGTCATAATCCATAAGGGTAGTCTAATTACCAGGATTACTTTGCTTTACAACCTTTGCTCATTTGTCCTCAAATAGGATAAGAAATAGCAGAAAAATGTGCCAAACTAACTGTTTTAAAAG
Organism: Panax notoginseng; assembly: GCA_016801055.1. Lineage (NCBI taxonomy): Eukaryota > Viridiplantae > Streptophyta > Magnoliopsida > Apiales > Araliaceae > Panax > Panax notoginseng. The sequence continues at coordinate 193,982,732 of CM029020.1, forward strand.
TCAATTTTTTTTCACATCAATATGTTCAACATGATTAAATACTAACATTTACTATGTTTAATATTTTTTATCAAGTCATATGAGCATGCATATTCACTACTAAGTGTTTAGAAGCATTTAATGTGATAACATTTTCCAATGGTCAAAACTGGAAAAGAAGACATGCATATGTTACCAGGATAGTGCATAACACTTGTACGGTGACGGATTTTGCATAAAACAACCCAAACTCAGTAGATCTGAAGAAGAACTCTCGGATTCTCTGTGTGGCTTCAACTAAAAATGACTTGTGAAAGGGAAAGGCACCTGAAATACCACCCACGGATGGCAGCGGGTGTACCTGTGGCTACCGTGGGTCCACTTGCAGCTATCCTAGGTGGTCCCTACCCCCTCCAGCTCGATCCAATTTGAGTTGTAAAGGAGGTCCCACAAGCTGAAAAGTCAAATCAGGAAAAAAGATGCTACGCGATTGAGCAGAAAAGCTTGAAATCCTGATTTTCAGAGGCCAAACTGCGGGTCTATATATCAGTCATTGGTATTCGCCCAAACAAAGGGTTTACAAAGCCGATGATCACAGCTGCTGAAAGCTATCTGTGGAAATACCTCTCGAAGGTCCAATGCCATTAACCTGGTTGTAATTACAATCAAAACCATACATCTCATTAGAAATCTATTCCCTAGTGGAGATTTCATACATCCTCAGCCGTTGAAAATCATTTCAATGAAGGTCAAGCAGCCTTGATGTTATTCAGCTGTTGGCAAGTAAATCCATCGAAGCATCGGAGGTGGTCCGATGATGTTCAACCGTTGAAGGACATTTTAACGAAGATCAGGCAGCCCTGATATTTTCAGCCATTGGCAAGTAAATCCAGTGAAGCATCGGAGGTGGTCCGATGATGTTTTAAACCGTTGAAGGACATTTCAACGAAGGTCAAGCAGCCTTGACGTTTATCAGCCATTGGCAGTAACTCCAGCTAAGCATCGGAGGTGGTTCGATGATGTTCAACTGTTGAAGGACATTTCAACGAAGATCAGGTAGCTCTGATATTTTCAACCATTGGCAAGTAAATCCAGCGAAGAATCGGAGGTGGTCCGATGATGTTTTAGACCGTTGAAGGACATTTCAATGAAGGTCAAGCAACCTTGACGTTTATCAGCCGTTGGTAAGTAAATCCAGCGAAGCATCGGAGGTGGTCCGATGATTTTTTAGACCGTTAAAGGACATTTCAACAAAGGTCAATCAGCCTTGACGTTTATCAGCCATTGGCAAGTAAATCCAGCGAAGCATCGGAGGTGGTCCGATGATGTTTTAGACCGTTGAAGGACATTTCAACGTAGGTCAAGCAGCCTTAACGTTATTAGCCATTGGCAAGTAAATCCAACAAAGCATCGGAGATTGTCCGATGATGGTAGCCGTTGAAGGAAATTTCAACGAAGGTCAGGCAACCCTGACAACACAAACTGTTGGGAGTAACTCCAACAAAGCGCTGGAAAGACCTGGCGATGCAAACCATGGAAAACCATCCTCATCGGGGAGGACCGATGATGGAACCTGTTATACAATCAGCAATCCAAGCACAATTCCCCAGGAGTCTCTCGCACATGAGAAGAATATCTTCAGTGGAAAGCCTGCAATGAGGATTAAGGACTTTGGTGATAACCCCAATGTCAACATCCTCTGGTCTTACTCATGAAGCAACCTCCATTTTATCCATTCCATACACTTCATACAACATTCGCATTATGTTGCATTATATTTGCATCATGTTTATCTTGTCACATTTCAAGTATCTAGTGATCTTTATCCTTTCCATGCCAATACATCGTATGAAAATGATAAAGAGGGGCATCTGTAGACACTCAAAATTTTACATTCCTGTTACTAACCTTGTAGGACGGTAAAATCGTTCTTTTAGAGATAACCCTGGAAGTCAAACCAGCTCAGTCCCGGAGACAACCCCGGGATACTCAGTTTTGAATCTCGGAGACAACCCCGAGATACTCAGTTTAAACCTCGGAGATAACCCCGAGGGATACGGTTCCAGTTCCGGAGATAACCTCGGAAAAGTCAGACCCAACCTTGGAGACAATCTCGAGGCACTCAGTTCAAACCCCGAAGATAACCCTGGTAGGTCAAGCACACCTCAGAGATAACCCTGATGACATTCAGCTTTCACAACAGCCCAATCTCAGAAATAACCCTGAGCAACGACTGCTACATCTGCGCAAAGCCGGAGATAACCCCGGTGAGGGGAAAAATCATCATTTTGCCACCTCAAAACTACATTCACGTCGTCTTAACATCATTTCAATCAACATTTCATACAGAAGTATCCCATAAGAACCATAGCTCAAATCCCGAGTGACTACTACACAAGACAACACACTTTATAGAATTTGAAGACTTAAAGATCTGGTCATGGACCCATCTTTCCGACTTCATACAACCTCTAATCCTATGTCATTGTGTAACTCTCGACAACAACATTCGGGAAAGGTACAACACGCCTCTATCAGATGCCCGAATTGAAAGTTATGAAGGTTTGAGCGGACAAAGTGTTGTACGAGTGCACGTATTTCGAGACGACGGTACTCGCAGAGGCCGGGGCACCTCGGGCAGCCGTAGGTAGACCCGCAGCTGCCGCAGGTAGACCTGTGGCTCCCTGGTCTATAAATAAAAGCCTTTGGTAGCTCATTTTAAAAAGAAAAAAAATAGAAAAATAAGAGAAAACTCTGTCCATTTCAGCCTGTAAACACTTCTAGAGTGCTCTAAACTGAGTGATTCTTCTTTCTAAACACTTGCAAGCTCGTGTTTTGCTACATACTAAAATATAACCGGTGAAAATCGAGTTTTCAAGCATTAAAAGCTATCTGAAGTCTTCTTGGCAACCCACTATAAGATATTTCAAAATTTTAAGCTTTTTATCACTTCAGTATATATATATATATATATATATATATATATATATATATATATATCTACTTCAGTCTATATATATATATATATATATATATATATATATATATATATATATATATATATATATATATATATATATATATATATATATTAACAAACTATGCTTCGATTGAGCCCAAATATAATATTCGGAGCGTTTACTACTTTCGTATATATATAAATACTTATGTATATACATCTTTTCATCAAAATCTGTTTGATTGAGCCTGGATATACATCCGGTGCGTTTACTGCTTATATATATATATATATATATATATATATATATATATATATATATATATAACTGTTTTATCTACTTTCATAATGTAGATATTTAATCTTTCAGCCTGCGGGCTAGATTTGCCTAAATCTGGCTATTTCTCACTTTGACCAGTTCATGGTGACTAAACTGGAATCGTTGAAGCTGGAATGGTTTAGATTTACTCAAATCTAGTTCTTTTTCTAGCTTTTACTAGCCTGCGAGTTAGATTTGCCTAAATCTGGCTATTTCTCACTTTGACCGGTTCATGGTGACTAAACTGGAACCGTTAAAGCTAGAATGCTTAGATTTATTCAAATCTAGTTCGTTTTCTAGCTTTTGTACATATTACTTTCACATGTTAACCTAGGAATCATGTGATCACAGATTCAGGTCCTGGATCTAGATTCGGTTCCCATGATGAATATTTTCAGCTGCAGCCAGCTTGTAAATTATCTATGGTGTTTGAATTTCCTTAGATGGCTCTCATGCCCACAAGGAGTTCGGCACTGCTATAAACCTTATTTTCTCGAAGATGCTTTGCATCTCGAAAAAAAACAATCAAGCCGAACATATAATAAAATGGAAGTATCAAAGGCCTCAATTACTATTGAGCACAAGTTTGAAAAACCCGTTTTACAAAACATCATTGCTACATCTCGTTAAAATTGAACTTTTATATAGAAGTCAAACCCTTTGTATATAGGTGCAAACGAGGCATATCACTGCTTCCAAATAACTGTACATAGACCTAACTGACACACACACATTCACAGATAAAAGTTTTAATGAAAAGTGGCGGTAACCGTGTTATCACAGAAGTCGGGGGGTGCTTAACACATTCCCTCCGCTTAATCAAGCTCCCGGACCCTAACAAATTTTGATTTTGCAGACTAGTTAAACAGTGTCACATCACTAGTTCTTTGTGCAAACCTTTTATCGGTTTAGTTAGTACAACCATTTAAAAATAACCAACTGGCGACTCTTACGGTCAAATTGTCGACATATACATGTTGGACATTTTCAAACTTTTTTTTTCAAACAATTCTCACCTAACATGAGAATACCAAAAGACAAGAACAGAAAGGGACTAATAAAAAATCCCGACGTCGACATAAACATCAAAATTACAACCTTTAAATTCTATGTTTTTACTATTTCTTCACTTTTTGACATTCTTAGCGAAATTAATCACTCTGAATTCATTTTTCAACCAAAACAGTTAGTTTAAATTACTTTGTTTTCGTTTCATCATGTATTTTCACAATCAATAGCCAATTTACAGTTTATCATACCAATTGAGCATCAATTTTAATATCACATAAGTCATATTCATATATATTTCACTGTAATTCAAGTTCTTCACTTTCAAACATTTTTGTACAAATTTAATTACTCTAAATCACGAATAAACGGTATAAAACAATTTATAATAATTTATTAACACATAAAACACCATATTTTCAATAATCATTCACAAAAACTTATTTACAAAGAATTTTCTTTCATGAAAACTTAAGAACACCAAAACTAAAAATAAAGAGTTAGATTTCCACCTTAATTCCTTGTTAGATGATGAAGGCTACTTTGTTAATCCCTTCTTGATTTCCAAACCTCCAACTTTTCTCTCAATTTCTCTAGAGCTCTCACTTTCTTCTCTGTTTTCTTGTTTCTTTTATCTGTTCTTTCCTTTCTCTCTTCTAACTTTACGTAACTTATATAATTGATATAATATAAACGTATAACATATAATTCGTATTAATGTATAATACAACTGATGTTAGTCATTTTTTTTAAAATTTAAAAGCCACTAAGGCTTGTTTGGCAAAAACTAAATTAAAATTAAAGACTTAAAATCCTGAAGCATTGTTTGGCAAACTGAATTAAAACTGTTTTAATTTATGTTAATAACTCATTTATTATATAGTTTATTTTCACACTTTATTTAATTAAATTCTCATATTCAATTTAATTAAATTAAAACTAACAACAACTTATTATATTAACATACTACATTATCAAATTGCCATAAAATTATAATTTTCTTTATAATTTTATTTAATAATTTAATACATCACTTTTACTTATTAAATTAAATTAAAATGACATTTTAATAATTTATTTAATCATAATTAACTCTCTAATTTAATCATTACAAGAAATTAGAATATTACCACATAATAACTAATTGAAATTTAAATAGGCACACTTAGAAGGGGAGTTGAATAAGTGTAGGAACAAACAATGTCAAACTTTTGAACAAACAAAAATTCCTTTGGTTATTCAATGCAGGGCGCTGGATTCTAAATCCTTATAGACCAAAGTGTTAAGACATGATATTGAATTGATTTAAAACTTTGCAAAATGCTTAATTTAGAAATTTAGCCTTTTCAGAATATGATTATGTGAATGTAGTTTGCTGAATTAATTTTGTAAATTTAGAGATATTAAATGCAGGCTGCTGGATTAATGGTTAGCCGAATAAATGATGAGAAAATTTAGCACAATAAGCAATCACACAAACACAAGAATTATTACGTGGTTCAACTACTATCCTCTATAATAGTAACCTAATCCACGTCTAATACCAACTAGTGTTGGAGACTCACTTTTATTAATCAAACTTTAATTACAATACAAGTTTCAACCACTTGAGCATCTTTGCTCCTTGTGCACCTATGCACTCTCAAGCACCTATGCTTTCCTCGAACTTGATTGTAACAATATCGTAACCCAAACCAGATTACCACACATATTTAGATAATATTAATTGTATGAGAAATTAAAATATAAATAGAGGTCTATTGATCAAAGCAATTAATCGCTTAACAATGCAAGGCTCTAGTATGCAATGATGAACAAGAAAGATATTACCAGTTATATGTTTTAAGACCATAGCAGATATCAACAACAAAGTACTTCTTTAACGTGAATAGCAGTAAGGAGAAGAAGTAGAAAAACAATTTACTATTATATATGTATATTAAAAGTAGTATGTTTTTCTTCTTCTTTCCTGTCATTAGATCCAGTTCTTTTATAGGCTAACTGAGTATGTTACCGTTGCATGGTTGCCTATTCTGTAATATGACTGTTTAAGACAGATTGTACAAATCATGCATTTGATGAACAATTAGTATAATAACCAGATTATGTGCCAATCACAATATGATCAAATCCCTTTCCAGTCATATAGCTAACGTAGAAAACTGTTATGAATAATTTGAGGTATTTCGCTGAAATCATGTTATATAACAGTGTGATTGATGAAAAGTTTAAGCCTGATTGAGTGCCCATGACGTGGTGAAAACGGATCCCTTATGATTCCCATTTTACATACAACACTGTTATAACGAGATTCGCTGGAAACATGATATATAGCTTAATTTCTGGACCAATAATAATTTGATCATCTTACCATAAATACCATGCAGTATCGCAGCCACTAGTAGAGCATTAAGCTATTACCATATTGGATTTAATCTTAAGTGGGTCGGTAAAACAAATCTAATTGCTTTCCTTAGATTATGCAATTATATAAAGCATAATTCAGGGAATTAATTTAACCAACCATTTACTCCAAGATGCTATCTCACGATTTATGGTAACACGTTCAGCTCTATAAAAACTATTACTCCGGTATTAATTTTTAGAGTAATATGTTCAAAATAATTACATAAATATATATGAAAATGCCCTAAAGCCTTGTATTGAAAAGTAATTAATGCGAAGATCTTACATTTAGCTCCTAGGACTCAAAATAATTTTCATCCTTCAAAGACATCAAGTCTTTATATTTTCCTCCTCGATGTTCCTGTAATGCCATTTCTTTTCCTAAAATTTCATAGAGCATGATTAGAAATATAATATGGTCATCATCAAAACATTTAGGATGGAGTATGACATAAGTCAACACTAATTCATCACTCTTTTGATTAAATTAACTTCAACATACAAAATTATCAAATATTAACTTAATTAGCATATTACACTTAATCAAGTAAATTCTCCACAACTCATGAATTATTTATTCAATTAATAAATAATTAAATTAACCAAATATTTATTTAACAATAAATAATTAATTTAAACCATTGTTTATTTAACAATAAACACATCAACTAAAATATTTATTTAATTCAATAAATATTTAAAATTACATGTAAAAATTCTGGATTGTTACAATCATCATCCATGTCCTCCTTGTAGAAATCTACTGGAAGTATTAATTCTTCCATCTCTACCTCGTGTTCATCCTTATAAAATTCTGTTATGGCTTCGGGCTCAACAATTTGAGGAGGTAACTTCCCTAAGCCTTGAGATTCCAACCTTCTTATCGTGGCTGCAAGCTGACTCACTTGGTTCCTCAATTCTTGAACAAAAATTATTGTCTCCTGCTGGAACTGTTGTGTCTAATTCATGAACTGTAGTGTCTGACTCATGAATGCCTTGAACATATCCTCCATAGATGATTCAGAATTGGCAGGTACTTCATAGCTCAAGTCAGGATACCATCTCCATCCGGGATTGTAAGTGTTTGCCCAAGGATCACATTGATGTGGATGTTGTCCTAAGAATGTCCCCACGGCATTGATTTAATGTACAATTTCATCCTCTTGCAATATTGGACAAGCATCACTAGTATGCCCTGACATTGAGCAAATTCCATACACCTTTGCAATTCGTATATTCCCTGTAGCCATTTGTCTTAAAGTCCTATTGTTGTTTGGCACCACCATCATTTCCTCCTCAAGTGATGAAACAAAAGCTTCTTTGGAATCTGTAGTTTGCTTTATCTCTTGATCAAAATTTAAGTTAATAGAGTGAGAAGATTGAGTCATAAAATAAAAAGAAAAAGAAAATATTAAAAATAAACGAAAACAAAGAATAAACAAAAACAAATAATACTCCCCGGTAACGGCGCCAAAATTTGGGAACTGTCGTTTACACTCCTAAATTAATCTCACTTTCACTTTACAAATTCAAACAATTAGCACAGTAATAAGTAAGGATCGATCCCACAGTGAATGATTTGTTTTATATTTATCAAATGATTTCTAATGAAAAGGGAATTTTGAATTAATTAACTAAATTAACAAGAATAAACTAATAAGAATAAGCAATGAATAAAAAGCTTCAGTTCTTCAACTCAGTATCATCTTTTTACAACAATAGATTAATAATGTAACATTGTTTACCCTTCCATGAAACTAGCAGCTCTAGATAACAACAAATTTTTCTACCCGAAACTCCCTTTAGATTGTCACTCAATGAAACAAGCTCTTCACAAGATACTAATAATTATATAATATAGAACAAACTCTCTAGATTTAATATAACAGTTGCATTAAGAATTAGGGAATTATACTATTCCAAGCAACAAACACATAAGCTCGGATTATTTAACTTGTCTTCTTATAATCATATAAATACTCAAAAGCTTGTCCACAATTAGGTAATACTAATTACTACTTGTGATTAGGAACAATATCAATTACATGTAATATTATTCCTTGATCTAGCATATGATATTCGTTAACCAACTTAATCCTACAGAAATCAAATCAGTTAAGTCAAATAGCATTCAGAAATTAAATCAAATTATCAAGAATGAATTTCATGTGAGAATGAATAAATAATGAATATTCAATTAACCGTTAATTATAAATAAGGTTTAACATCCCTTAGAACTATATAAAAAGAACTTAGCACATGTCTCCAATCCTCCAATATTGTAGATGAGAGAATGTAGTAGATGATTGAATGAATAAAACCCTGACTATCATCCTCTATTTATAGTGCTAGACAAAATCTTAAATCCTGTGAGAATTAGAAATTCAAATTCTAAATGGAATTACAAATCATAACTAGTTTCCATAAAGAAATCTAATCCAATTTGAAAATAAATCTCAGTCTAAAGATATCCTAAATATAATAGAAATATCAATCAAATTCCATGTATAAATATGCCAAAATATGCTTTTAGAAACTTCCCAAAAATCTAAGATTTCCCAATTTTCTCGCTTAAATTCGCCCATATTTCTTGTTGCAACGTCTTTTGGTAAAATGACCATAACGTTTGATCCGAGAGGAGTCACGGGGCCTACTACTAATCAAATCAAAGCTCTCGACTAGATCTACAACTTTCATTCTTTGAGAATTGACATATTCTGGCTGTATCAAGTTTGAAATCAGGCTCCAAGTGACTGTTGTGTAAATTGCAACTTCCAAACTTTGAAAAGTTCATAACTTTTTCATATGAACTCTAATTGGGACGATTCAAGATGTTCCGGAAAGCTAAGGAATAGCTCTATAATAAAATCCAAGTCCCAAGCCAAGACCATGCATCCAACTTAATGCTAAAAACTCTGCAATTTTTCCTTTTTTCTCATTTCAGCTCCAATTCTTCTTGAAATCATTAAACACCTTAATAAGCTTATATACACATGAAACATACAATAAAACTAAACATAAAGGAATCAAAATAAATGAATAATATGCACTCATCAAATCCCCCCACACTTAGCCTTTACACATCCTCGTGTAAACCAAAAGCTTGATTTCTAGAAAAATTCTATTCAACCATTATGCCAAAAGGTTTCAAGGTACAAATCATGCTTATCAACACTAAACTCACAGAAATCTAATTAATGCCTCATCAGTTAACTCACAATGAACAAACTTACCATTTCACCAACGAACTTCATTAAATCAATCTGTAACCACATAAGAAGCTTTCTTATAGTTCACATACTTACTCAACTTGGTTATTATGGAATAAAAACCGTGCACACTGACTCACAACCAAGAATAAATTTTCCTTGCTTTTTAAATTTTTTCATAGAACCTTTTCTTTAGCACAGATGAATGTATTTTCATGCTTTTCTCGTATTTTTTTTCTTTTCTTAACATGTGCAATGTCTCCTTTTCTTAGGCTTTTCAGAGTTATCCATGTAGTGAACTTTCCACCAATGACTCCCAAACTAGATGATCTTAGGGCACTAGGTGTAGAGACACTCCTTGGGCTTACTTATTCAATTAACAAAGACAACAAAAGTTGACTAGTCAAGCTGCTTTTATTCATCACACTTTTCAGCGTGAATATCGATACTTCCCAAGGCTTGGATACCCAGTTATTTTGCACAATGGACATTGAAGCAGATTTTCAATTTTTAATTTTTTTTTTCTCTTTTTTTCAATTTTTCATTCATCTTTTTTTCACATTGTTCTGCAATAACATAAGTAAGTTACACAGTTCTAAGTTATGAAATCAGTGCACATAGACAACTCCACAAATAACTTAGCCAAATAAACATGCTTCTCAAATTCAAGTACTCATCTATCACAAATTCAATTTAAATTAATTACTATGGATCATGACTTATTTTTCATCATTCATCAACTAATTAAGCATCAAGCAGAATCTGAATTTTTGCACCGATTTTCAATCTTTGACTTTAATCTTTTTAACACATAGCCAAATAGAATCATGAAACCAAAATGTTCAAAAATTTTAATTTTTTCAAATTCCTTATCAAAATCAAAATCGGATCAATATTCTTAATTAAAATAAAATCCTATATCTTCCTCTCCACACTCAAACCTTACATTATCCCCAATGTAAGAAAATCATGCAAAGAAGAAAATACTATTAGCTAGCATGCAATAAAAAAACAAAAAAGTGAAGGAATAGAAAAATTAAATCTGAGATCTTGGGTTGCCTCTTAAGCAGCTACCCTTGTTTATTGTCATTGGCTTGACATCATCCTTCTCATCCTATGTAATTGGACTTGTGTAACTTCAAGTGGACTGGTAACAATTTCAATTCATTAGGAGCATCCTTCAGATCATGATTTTGCTCCATTCCAGCCCTCAAATCCTTCTTATATATTTGCTCAAGTGATTTCTGCTCTATAGAGTTGATGAGTGCATATTATTTATTTATTTTGATTCCTTTATGTTTAGTTTTATTGCATGTTTCATGTGTATATGAGCTTATTAAGGTGTTTAATCATTTCAAGGAGAATTAGAGCTGAAATGAGGAAAAAGGAAACATTGCAGGGTTTTTAGCATTAAGTTGGATGCATGGTCTTAGCTTGGGACTTGGATTTTATTGTAGAGCTCTTCCTTAGCTTTTAGGAACATCTTTAATCGTCCCATTCAGAGTCCATATGAAAAAGTTATGATCTTTTTACCAGATCGAAGTTGAACCTCAAAGTTTCAAAGTTGCAATTTGCATAGCAATCACTTGGAGCCTGATTTCGATCTTGATCCAGCTAGAATCTATCAAATCTCAAAGAATTAAAGTTGTAGATATTGTCGATATCTTTGTTTTGATATGTAGCACGCCCCGTAACTCCTCCCAGATCAAACGTTATGCTCATTTTACCAAAAGGCATCGCAGCAGGAAATGGAAATTCGCCCCAGCAAATTTGAGCGGGAAAATTGGGAAATCTTGGATTTTTAGAAAGTTTCTAAATGCAGATTTTGGCAGACTTCTACATGGAATTGGATTGATATTTCTATTAGCTTTAGGATTTCCTTTAAACTAAGATTTATTTCTAAATTAGATTCTATTTCTTTATGAAAACTAGTTGTGATTTGTAATTCCTTTTAGGATTTGGATTTCTAATTCCCAGAGGATTTAGGATTCTGTCTAGCACTATAAATAGATGATGCTAGTCAAGGTTTTATTCATTCAATTATCAACTATCATCTATTGGTGTGCAAACTCAAGAGCATGTCAGGCTAGTTCTTTTCATTCAGTTCTAAAGAAAGGTGAATCCTTGTTACAAGTAATTGATTAATTGAGTATTATTATTTATTTCTTCTTGTGTGAAATTTCTTCTGATAATTTGTTTTCATTAATTGCATGCTAATTGATCTAATTGATTTAATATGGCCAATTGAGTTAATTTGATCATTATCATCTGCTAGATTAAGATTGGTATTACGTGTAATTGATATCTATCTTCATCATAAGTAGCAACTTGGTAATACTAATTGTGGACAAGCTTTTGTGTATTACTAAGATTATCAAAAAATAAGTTAAACAAATCGAGCTTATATGTTTGCTGCTTAGATTGGCCTAATTCTCTATTTCTTAATGCTTCTATCATATTAAATCTAGAGAGCTTGTTCTAAGTTGTATACTAGTTAGAATCTAGTGAAGAGCTTATTTCATACAGTGAAAATCTAAGGAGAATTTCGGATAGCAGATCTTATTGTTATCTAGGGCTAATAGTTTCATTGAAGGAATAATAATAACTTGATTAATTGATTGTTGTACTTGGTGAAACTGAACTGCAGAACTGAAGTTTTTACATATTTGGTTAATTTCATCATTAATTCTTGTTCTCTTAGTTTAAAAATAATTTTCAAAAACTCCCATCTTTATTTTTTGTTGAAATAGTAGAATAATTCTAAAATAACTTTACTCTCTGTGGGATTGATCCTTACTTGCTATTGTGCTAATTATTATAAATTATGAAGTGAAAGTGAGGTTAATTTAGGAGTATCAACGACAGCTCCCAAGAGTCAACAATATTAATAGCAAAAAAAGAATTAACATTACCAAAATACCTCTTAACTTCATATATGCTGAACTGGACATGTGCATAATCTAATTTCATGTGTAAGGTCCGATGGTGTTTATCATTCTGTGTTAATGCAGGTACAAGGAAAGTATCATCATCCATTTCCTCCTTGTAGAAATATGGAGGAATTATTAATTCTTCCATCTCTACCTCTTATTCATCCTTATCAAATTCTGTAGTGGCTTCGATCTCAACAATTTGAGGAGGTAACTTCCCTAAGCCTTGAGATTCCAACCTTCCTATCGTGGCTGCAAGCTGACTCACTTGGTTCCCCAATTCTTGAACAAAAGTTCTTGTCTCATGCTGGAATTGTTGTGTCTGATTCATGAACTATTGTGTCTGACTTATAAATGCTTTGAACATATCCTCCATAGATGTTCCAGAATTAGCAGGTAATTCATAGCTCAAGTCAGGATACCATCTCCATTCGGAATTGTGAGTGTTTGCCCAAGGATCACATTGATGTGGATGTTGTCCTAAGAATGTCCCCACGGCATTGACTTGATGCACAATTTCATCCTCTTGCAATATTGGACAAGCATCACTAGTATGCCCTGACATTGAGCAAATTCCACACACCTTTGCAACTTGCATATTCCCTGTAGCCATTTGTCTTAAAGTCCTATTGTTGTTTGGCACCACCATCATTTCCTCCTCAAGTGATGAAACACAAGCTTCTTTGGAATCTGCAGTTGCAGTTTGCTTTATCTCTTGATTAAAATTTAAGTTAATAGAGTGAGAGGATTGAGTCATAAAATAAAATGAAAAAAAATATTAAAAATAAATAAAAACAAATAACACTCCCCGACAATGGCACCAAAATTTGGAAACTTTCGTTTACACTCCTAAATTAACCTCACTTTCACTTTACAAATTCAAACAATTAGAACAATAATAAGCAAGGATCGATCCCACAGAGAGTGATTTGTTTTATATTTATCCTCTGATTTCTACTGAAAAGTGGATTTTGAATTAATTAACTAAATTAACAAGAATAAACTAATAAGAATAAACAATGAATAAAAAGTTTCAGTTCTTCAGTTCAGTATCACCATTTTAGCACAATAGATTAATAGTGCAACATTATTTACCCTTCAATAAAATTAATAGCCCTAGGTAACAACAAGTTCTGTTACTCGAAACCCCCCTTAGACTGTCACTCAATGAAACAAGCTCTTCACAAGATTCTAGCAATTATATAACCTAGAATAAGCTCTCTAGATTTAATATAACAGTTGCATTAAAAATTAGGGAATTAGACTATTCCAAGCAACAAACACATAGGCTCGAATTGTTTAACTTGTCTTCTGACAATCGTAGCAATACTCAAAAGCTTGTCCACAATCAAGTATTACTAATTACTAGTTGTGATTAGGAACAATATCAATTACACGTAATATTATTTCTTGATCTAGAATATAATATTCGTTAACCAACTCAATCTTGCAGAAATCAAATCAGTTAAGCCAAAATAACATTCAGAAATTAAATCAGATTATCAAGAATGAATTTCATGTAAGAAGGAATAAATAATGAATACTCAATTAACCATTAATTATAAATAAGGTTCAACATCCCTTAGAACTGAATAAAAAGAACTTAGCTCATGTCTCCAATCCTCTAATGTTGTAGATGAGAGAATGTAGTAGATGATTGAATGAATAAAATCCTAACTATCATCCTCTATTTATAGTGCTAGACAAAATCCTAAATCCTGTGTGAATTAGAAATTCAAATCCTAAAAGGAATTACAAATCATAACTAGTTTTCATAAAAAAATAGAATCCAATTTAGAAATAAATCTCAGTCTAAAGATATCCTAAATCTAATAGAAATATCAATCCAATTTCATGTATAAATATGCCAAAATCTGCTTTTAGAAACTTTCCAAAAATCCAAGATTTCCCAATTTTTCCGCTCAAATTGGCCCATATTTCATGTTGCAACGTCCTTTGATAAAACGACCACAACGTTTGATCCGAGAAAAGTTACGGGGCCTACTACCTATTAAATCGAAGCTCTCGATGAGATCTATAACTTTTATTCTTTGAGAATTGACAGATTCTGGCTATCAAGGTCAAAATCGGGCTACAAGTGACTGATGTGTAAATTACAACTTCCAATTAACTTTTGATTCAACTATGTACTTTTGTTCATAACTACTCTATACTACGTCGTTGTTTAACCCTTGGATTATCAATAAACTTTTGATTGAACTAATCCTTAGTTGATGTATGTTGAACTCTAAATTACCTTGAATCTTATCCAAACCAAACTTCCTTTGGTGCGGACTTGTATGTTAAAAACTGAGATGAACAACCCTATTATAGGGGATTATTTACGCAAATGCGTTAAGATATTTGTGTACAATGCATGGTACGAAGGGTTGCTCCCCCTAAGTACGAGAAAGAAGGTCTATATAGTCTAACGACTGTTAATGGTTTAAGTAGGAATATTTATAACCTTGGACATAATTCATGGCCTTGTGACCCTCAGATGATTTCTAATTTCAGTTCTTGACTATCAATATTAAAAGATGTTATTCAGTTCAGTTAAGCTTATTCACTGCCAGTTATAATATTTTTTCAAGTGAGCATTTGTTTTGCTCGCTCTTGCATAAATATAACTATTGCAGCTAAAGTAGAGAAGGTTGACGAGCCAACCATCAGTAAAGGGAAAGGCAAGGTGAACAAATGTTGAAGACTTCTTGATTTGTTGTGACTTATGTTTTCAGACTTAGTTTTTAATTATGTGATGTAACTAACCATTTTTTTGTTCTATATTGATGATTGTATTAAGGTTAGACAACTTGGGATTTATTTGATTTAATTATGTAACCCTTTAATGGGATCGTTTATTGTTGCTTAAGTTTTATTTAGTTTGGATAGTTAAAAATGAATGTTTAAACAGTGAACACCAAATCCTGTGGGAATGAAGTACCCGGATTTGGGGGTGTCACAGGTTCATGGTGGCTCCAGTGAACCAAACTAGAATTAAGTCCATAATCATCCTAAGTAGAATATAGTATTCTATCTGTGCATACTATTTATATATTTATATATATTATTATACATGGTAATGTATGTTTAATATAACACGTATATATATATATATATATATATATATATATATATATATATATATATATATATATATATATATATATATCACAATGGATCCTGTCCGGACTCCCGGACAGGTCCTAAAATACGGACCCAATTTTTTTTTTTTTTTTGCTTTTTTTTTTAAAATAACTAAAAAAAAATATTTAATATTTTATGGAACTGAAATTTTTTCATAATACAATGTTTTGGACGTGTTTTGAATACCTATACCAAAAAGTGGTGGTACAGTCTGCACAGACAGTACCACCATATTTTGTTATACGTACCCAAATCACACCCAAAACACTGTATTATGAAAAAATTTCAATTCCATAATTTTTTTTAGTTGTTTCAAAAAAAAAAAGCAAAAAATAAAATAAAATAAAGGTCCGGATTTTATAGAGTCCGGGATCCCGGACTGGATCCGGACTCATATATATATATATATATATATATATATATATATATATGCATATGCTCTAAACAAGATGAGAACATTAATAACAAAAACCCTCAAGAACAAATTATTAAGTTGTAAAATTCAAGGAAATTAATTAAAGAATGTCAAACGTAGTCTTCTAGCATGATAAAATGATAGAGTATTGAGTATTTAATATGAGTTTGTTGTGCCCACACTTTGACGACCCGAGAATTTAGATTCACTACTACAAAACAGTAAATAGACAACGCTTAAACCACACCGTTTTTTATAAAAACGTTGTGGTATTTTTTTTACAACGTTTTTAAAAAAAACGTTGTAGATATATATGCAAAAACGTTATCTATTTAAAAGGGCATTTTTTTGGTTTTAACAAGATATCATTTTATTTAAAAAACGTTGTCCATGAACAAAAACACGGAGCTAAAAAAAAGAGATTAAATGAAAACTTTCCGCTCTATCATTTGTCACCGAGTGTCTTCATTTCTCATCTCTCTGTTTAGCCTCTTTTCGTTCCATCTGGAAAACAAAAGTTAGGGTTTGCCTAGATTTCCTGAACCTCTCTAAGCTTGCATCTGATTTGGGGTGCTTCTTTGAAGGAGATGAAGCGAAAAGAACATACATCGTTTTGCTCGGAGATTTGGCATTATTGAGCTTCTCCCCTTCGTACTCTAAAGCCGTAGGCCATTTCTTCTTTCAAAGAAGGAATAAGGTTCAAAACTTGACGAGGTATGCACAGTTCCGGTGAGTTTTGCCTGCTTTCATACCTTCAACAACGACGAGGAACTCTTCTTCTTTGGGTCATCTTTTGGTTTCAATTCTGCAATACCCCTATCGGAGGAGGTACTATATCTTCGATTTTCTCTCTCCTCCTCCTTTTCTCTCTCTAAATTCATATAAACACTGAATTTTCAACATTAATTTTATCATTTTTCTCTTCTGTTTGTCTGGATTTCACGGAGTAGTTTCGATTCAGCGGAGCTTGTGTTCATTGCACTTCTTTCATTTCTCCTCCGTAATTATTTTTTTGAGTTTATCTAATTTCTCTTACATATTTTTCATATATGTATTTGTATATGTTGTGTTTGCTTGCAAGTGTTGAAATTTGTAGAACTCGTGCATCGAAATTGATTGTTCTAAGGGAATTGTCAAATTCGTGGTAGCTGGTGTTACTCTAGGGCTTTTGAATTGAACATTGATTCCCTTACATTTGGCACTTCCTCAGAAACTGTAAAGCTAAAAATTAAAGCTGTGATTGTTTTGTTGGATCTCTTTTGTAATCGTATGGATATGTTTATTGACTTAGGGTTGCCCATTTATATTGGATTTGGACTTGGTTTCCTGCTTTTAATTTACTTGTTTACTGGTTAGAATTTTTTTTTACTTGGAAATTTTATGAAATTGAAAGACCTAGAACTGTGATGTAGAAAGTTAGAAGATGTTAACTTTGATTGCTTACTAATATGATTTTCTTTTTAGCCTAAAGCACCATTTTGTTACAATGTAGCTAGACTCAGATATTGATGTATCCTTGGAATTATTTTCCTGTAAATTGTAAGGTTGCAGGAGATAATGGAATTGCTGTGGAGAAGAAAGAAACTGATGCAGAGAAGAAGAAAGTGCCTGAAAAAGTTGCAGATGAGAAGGATAAAGAAGTTAGTGTTAGTTTACTGAAAATATAGGTTGGCCTTATTCGCAAAGCATGGAAGCATCCATCTGCTGACAGGTACAATTATTTTTTTCCATCTTCTGTTTTGCTAACTTCTCTCCCCCCTCCTTTGGTGCTTGTTTTTTTCCAGTGAACTATTTTCCAGTCACCGCATTGGGGTAAACCACAAGTTTCCAATATGTGACACTTTCTCAACAACATATGTGGATTGTGTATGTCTGATATAACCTTTTTCATGTTCCTCAACATATACTGCAGTTTACTGGTTGAGGAGATAGATGTTGGAGAGGCTAAATTGTGGCAGGTGGTCAGTGGTCTGGCCAAACATTGCAGTCCAGATCAGTTGACCGTATGAATATTTAGTTAGTTACTTATCATTTTCTTTAGTTTGGAGGCACAATTTTACTCTTGTAAACAACCTCCTATTGTACATTCAGTTTATCACAATACCATGATCAGGATATATTACTTTATCAGTTGTTTTTGCTCTTATTTACCTTGCAGAACCGCCCTGTGGTACTTATCACTAACGTGAAACCTGGAAAACTAAGAGATGTGATATCAGAATGATTGGTATGTTCTCCTGCATCTAATTCTCAGTTGACTGTCTCATCCTATCTTTGATATCAGTTAATATTGCATTTCTTGTACAAATACTTTTCATTTGATTTTATTTGTCCAAGTAGAAATCTTATTGTTTGGATTATCTTCTTGTAGATCTGCACGTTAGCCATCAGAGAGTCTTTAGCCAATGTAAGTAAGATCAAAAATATGGTAATAGTAAGTAATATTTTTGCGAGTCCGAGTTGGATATTTTTTTAATGTAATAGTAAGTAATATTTTTGCAGGTCATGACACTTTTAAGTGGTTTTGCTAGAGTTTACACATAGGTAACTAGACTACACAAGGTTCTATAATCAACCTTGCAAGCTACTACCCAAATAATTTTTAGTTGTTATAAATTTTATATCAGGACATATATACTAAATTTGTCGTTTTAAACTTTCATTTTTAGACAAGAACATTGAAAATTATAAAAGAAATGAGATATTTTACTTGAATCATACATGAGTGGTAGATATTAGTTTTTTTGTACGATTGTTATTTCATAATTTTATGAAGGATTGCATGGGTGTGGCCTTACTGATGGAGCCAAACTTTAGTGATTATAGCTGTCAGGTATGTGGTTTGGTTGTCAAGCTAATGTGTTCCACTATTATGACAGTGTTGCTTATTATCTTGATGGAGGAATTTGGAATTTGTCGTTCTATTCATCATATATGTCTGCTCTTTTATGTTTAATGGATATACATTGATTTAAAGAAGATTTTAAACAGAGAAATTTTATCACCTTAATATTTATGTGGACCACAATGAAGTATCACCATTGCGGCTGATTTCTAGCTGATGTAACTTGGATAGTTGGATGTTAACCCCTGTACCGTTCCTAACAGTTGTCACACTGATAAATGTTATATAGCTCCTCCATGATTGAACCTAACAGGTACTTGATGCAGGCTTATTTTCTGAAACTGCTTTGGACATGATAGAATTCTAGTACCATCGTCATTCTTATTTTCTACTTGTACTTCATTGTCTTGTGCTTTATTATGACTGCAGCCTGTCATAGTTGATGAGAAGGGTAACAAGAATTAAATATTTGCTTTAGGGACAAGGATGGGTACCACTGGCTCACTGGGAGAGTTGATGATGTTATCAATGTCAGGTACCTTCTACTTATCCATAATAGGTCTAAATTTCACATAACTCACTAAAGAAGTCCAACACAGAAGTTATGTTCCTACATACAGATATATGATTTTTTGCATTTGACAACAATGCATTTTTAAGAATTTATATTCTACTCAAGTAATTATATTAGATGAACTAATTTATATATCCTCCATGATATCCTCACATAAGCTGAAAAAACTAGCAAATTCTCAAGGCGATTGACCGGCATGATATAATTTTGAAGATTTTTCTAGATTTTGCTTCTTTAATTCTTTATTCATTCTGGAACATACACAATGGGCATCGTATCGGCACTGCAGAAGTTGAATCTGCTATAGTTTCTCATCCCCAATGTACTGAAGCTGCTGTAGATGGTGTTGAACACCAGTTGCCTACATCAGTTCTAAGTTCCAATTATGCCAAAGTGCTGACTGCTGGTTTGCCTTTTGCATCTTCAGGCCAGAGTTTGTCATTTTGAAGTTATAGGCCAAGTCATTGTTGATGCTGGTTTGCCTAGGCTTTTTTGCACATGCTTAGGTAGTAGCTTAATTTTATGAATAGTTTGGTTTATTGTGGTTTATTTTATGGATTGAAAAGTGAATTTGAGATGTATATATGGATATTTTGGTATATATTTTGTGGATGTAGTAATTTGAAACTATAAACGAATAGTATTATTGGGATGTATTTTGAATGGTTGATATATTTTGGCTATATATCATGGCATTAACTTATTGTAGGTGCATTGGTACTATAGGTGAATCACATCTTTTTTTTTCTTTTTTCTTTTTTATCTACAACGTTTAAAAAATGTTGTCTAATATACTAAATAACAACATTTTTATCCAAAAAACTTTGTGGAATCATACCTTCTACAACGTTTTTAAGCATCTGCTAATTTTTGAAAAACAAATCTACAACGTTTTTTCCTAAAAAACGTTGTATATTGTGCTTAACTACAACGTTTTAAAAACGTTGTGTAAGGGTGTCAAATTGACAATACCCTTAACCACGACGTTTTTCTGACTGAAACCACAACATTTTTTTCGCGTTGTCTATTTACTGTTTTGTAGTAGTGATTACCTTGAAATTAGGTTTTTCGATAAGAATATTTAATAAATAAATTTTTATTGATATTATTATGTTTTATGTGATTTAGTTAGATTAATGACCTAGTTTATGTGTTACGTGATTATGTATGAGTGTTGGGAGAAAATATTTTTTCCTGAGAAAAATTCTAAAACATTATTCATAAAACGCAAAAAATGCTAATAAACGCTCTTTTTCGAGAATTTTAAATTACGCCATAGCGCATATTTGAGAAGAAGAGATGAAATCTCTAATAAAACTTTTTTCGGGAAAAAGTCGTAAAAACATTATTCACGCTAAAAACACCTTTTTGTTTTTTCGACTTTTCAAAATACGACATAACGTTTATTCGGGAAATGTGGATCGATGGGCGAAATTGAATTTTCAAAAATTGAAAGTCAATTTTTTGGCTAACCGAGTGTGTTACGAAAACGTAACTGAAAAAATTAGAAAATTTAACTAAAAAAATGAGAAACCGAATTAATTTTGGTTTAACTAAGCCTAGTATTTGAATGGCTTGGTTAGGATTTAAAAAAGGCCTTAGCTAGGGTTGAGCCTAGGGTTAAACCTTAAAGACTTGGAGCTAAAGCAAAGATTGGATGATTATCCCATGTGGGATAAATGAAGCAAAAAGGAATGGAAGGGGGACGTACCCGACCATGTGTAGGATGGAAAGGGTGGTGACTTATTTACTTAATGGCTAAGTATTGGAACAAAAGGA
Source organism: Panax notoginseng (assembly GCA_016801055.1). NCBI lineage: Eukaryota > Viridiplantae > Streptophyta > Magnoliopsida > Apiales > Araliaceae > Panax > Panax notoginseng. The sequence continues at coordinate 194,004,302 of CM029020.1, forward strand.
GACAAGACGTTAATTTCTTGTCCTCGCCTTAAAAACCCTTACACAACAAGAGGTTGAAAGTTATCGCCATGTTTAAATATGGTTAGTCTAATTGAGGTTTTATTAAGTTAACCAAGGGGAGAGTTAGTAAGGTTTATTAGATGATGAGTAAGACTAGAGAAGACTTGAGTTGGATGAACAACTTGGAAGATTAGAAAATAGCTTTTATATAAGCAAAATCATAAGTAACTCTTCACTTTTAATTTCATTTTTTGTTAAGCGTAAAGAGAGTTTGAGAAAAATAGAGAGAGAGATGAGAGAGGGACGGATGAGAGAGGAGCAAAGAGAAGAAAGGATCAAGGTGGATCATCCTTAGTGAGAAGATCATCAAGAGGTAAGTAAACCTCAACTCCTTCATCATCTCTTTTAATTTCATTCTTACTTTTGAGTAGTTGTTGTTAATGGAAGTTCATGAAGGATCTTGGATTTATAAGGTTGTTGTGTTAGTATATAACCTTGTAAACTATTGGTACTACGCATGAAAATTGGAACGAAAAATAAAAATGTAAGCCTATGCGTAAAGGATGGAAAACTATGTAGATGACTATAATTGGACTTATATAACTCATTGTCCGCGTGGAATTTTTTGAATCCGAAAAGAAGGAAACCTACGTATGGGGGTTACGTAAATGTTCCAAGTGGAACAGAAGAAAAATACACTATAACAAAGTTATGGCAAAATTTTTCGCAAAAGACGTTAGAACATGAAAAATCGTAGCTTGGAACAGTTTCCGGGCCAAGTTAAGGGCAGTTAATGCTTTTTTTGAGGGTTTCATAGTTCGTAGTCTAAATGAGTTGTGGGATCAAGAAAGAGCTCAATCCGACTTTGGATGAGCAAGTTACATAAATTTGAAAATTTGACGTTGAAAACATCATCTAATGAAGAAAACAGTCCAAAGATGCATTTTAAGCTAATATTTTGGCTTGTTAAAGGATTAGATATGATAATCTGTCTGGGGGTAGTTTTAAAGAATTTTACGAGCTAGAATATTGCTCAAGAAAGGATTCATTCTGATAACGGAAGGTCAAGTTATGATGTTGCAAAGTGGGTACAACAATAACATTAAACTACATGATTTCCCTTTAGGTTTAGTAGGCTTTATACTAATGCAGACATGTAAAACAACCAGGTTATCCTATCCAGATTATGATGACGTCAAGTAAAGTAAGTTTTGGTCTAAAGTAGACACTAAAGCAGACACCCCTAACCAGACGGGTCAAGCTGGCTACTTTATACATGTAACGTAAAATGAAAAATAAAAGTTCGTCGCATTAATTAAATCATAAAATGTGAATAACAAGAAAATGAATAAAGTTAACGTAGGCCGATAATTAACGACTTTACGTAACTAATTTGCATGAACATCTGAACTTAAATGTGTATGACATTTGGATGACGAGTAAAGTAAGCAGTAAAGAATGCTTGAGGTAGGTTTTCTGACATTATTCACTTTATTGAACTGAATACAAGTTTTCTAAGCTTACTTAGATTTTATTGAGAAAGTTTCCTAACCTGTGCAAATGTTTATATTTGTGCAAATTTTTGTATGATGTATAAATTATGTGTTATGAAAATGTTGTATGATTGTTGTACATATTATTTTTCTGTGCAAGGCATGTGTTTAAATGGTGGAATTTCATTTGTGATGTGAAATTTGTTGTATGATGCATGTAAAAGTGTTATTAGTTGTTTAATTCTGCTTAACTCGTTTGTTCAAATATTCTGAATAGAATACATGATGTTAGAGAAATTATTGGTGATAATACTAGGAAGTAAGATAAGTTGTTTATGACAATCAAATAATTTGGGCATAAGATGGAGTTATCATGCACTTCGTGCAAGAATGTGTGTTATATGAGCAAAATATTGCTATATTTGCTAAGTATGTTAGATGAGTAGTTAGGGATAAGATTGCACTCTGTGCAATAACGTGGTTGTTGATGGTTATACACAAGATCATACCCAACCAAAATCCGCACTTACGTGCAAACCTAAAACAAAGTTCTAAAAATAGAATTGCTCAAGAGGATAAGCTTCGCGTGTTAGCGATTGATGTGAGGAAGTGAGTCGATATTAGTAATTTAGATTAGTCAAATGTTACAGTGTTAACTAAGTTTAAGTTGTGCGTACAGTCACATGCTTTTTAACTGTTGGCGTATAGTAATTGAGTAGAACAATTCCTTTGTATGGGCAGAGGTTTAAGATGAGTTAGGAAATCAATTTAGGTCATTGTCGAGATAGTGTAGATGAGACGGGAAACTAGTTCATTAGTTCTTAGGTGAGGTGCCACTCAGTTCAGTACATTGATAACTGTTGAGCAGTTGTGCAGTGTTGTTCATATATATATGTTGAGAAGGTGATTCTTTTTACATATGTATTTGTGTAGGATGAGTTGAGACCTAGAAGTGTTATAAGAGAATGTTGTTCTTAATATTTATGAGAAGATAGATGGTCTTAGGTGATTGTGACTAAATATATATTATGTTTGTGGTATATAGGTTTACAGTTAGAAATTATTGTTCAGCCTTCATGAGTAGAAGAAGAGCCAAAGGTCTAGATGAACCTTTTAGTATATGGATTAGATAATATTCTCTTAAAATGGTGATGGGGGCACTGAATGATAGGAATCTAATTTAATTCCTATTTATTCAAGTTGCTTCATAACTATTGTTCAGTTATTGAAGTTTTTAAAGAATGCTGAATTGATTCTTGATCTTGTTGTTTATTCAATTGTTATAACTTGCTGAGCAATTAAATGCTCACTCTTGTAAAATTCTAAAAACTTTTGCAGCTAGAGTTGACAGACTTGAATAGTCAAATGGTGTTAAGCGAAAAGGGTTTCGTTAAAAAAGACTTAGATGTACAAAATTACAAGGTGTAATGTAATAAAGTGTCGTAATTGTAATATTAATTTGTATTATGTAATATTCATTAATATTATGATTTGAAGATGTAAAGGTCTTAGAACTTGGGATTATCAGTGATATGTTATAATACTATATTAATTACATTTATGTCTTCAAGATTAAATTGAATAAGTAGTACAATGGAGAACCGGACCCAAGCTTAAAGGCGGATTCGGGGTTTGGGGGCTTCACACACACAAGGCTTATATTAAATATTTTAAATGTTGGCTTTATTACATTAGATGTTTATAGGGAATTAAAAAATAACTTTTTGTTGTGCACACACAAGGACTGTATTTTTCTCTTCACTTAAATGGAAATGCTGGGTTTAACTTAATTTAGATAATTTTAGTTTGGATATGCACACACATGACCATTATTATTTAAGGGTCAAAATTAAAAGGAGTTACATAGAGATGTAATTGACAAAAGTTATCTACCTATTGAATAAATTTATAGCTTGTTGTGCACACACAAAGCTATAAATTTATGAAAGTAGGATCCTTATCTCACTACACGAAGTCTACATAAACTTTTACTTAAGATCTGTCGAAATATATATGGAGGGACATATAGTTTGAAGAAAATAGTAGAAGACATTATTTTAATAAAAACATAATTAATTTGATGATTAATAAAATGAATACATGTAAATGTTTTTATTACAATTTCATGTACAAAATTTTACCATGTCTAATTCACTATCACTGCGGAACTTATTGGATGCTAATAAGTTAACCAAACTAAACTATACGGATTGGTTAAGAAATTTGAGAATTATTCTCAGTACTGAAAAACTATCTTTTGTCCTTAATTCGCTAGTCCCTGCAACCGTTGCAGACAATGCCTCCCAGAAAGCGATTGCTACTTTTAGAAAATGGCAAGATGATGCTACGGCTCAGTACATCATGTTGGCATCTATGAGTAACGAGTTACAGCGTCAACACGAGAAAATGGATGCACCTACAATGTTGCTTCATGTTCAAGATCTGTATGGTGACCAGAGTAGGTCTGATAGATATAAAATATCTAATAAGCTCTTTTGATCTAGAATGACTGATGACATTATAGTATAGACACATGTCCTTAAAATGATTAATTTGATTAAATAACTAGGAAAGTTGGGTTTTGTTATGGATAGAGAGTTAAGTTAAGATTTGATCTTGCAGTCACTTCCGGACTCTTTCTCATAATTTTTTATGAATTTCCACATGAACAAGCTAGGTGTCTGCCTGCCTGAAATGCTTAACATGTTGAAAACTTCGGAGAGTCATTTTCCATCAAAGAAAGACCAAGTCCTACTTGTAGTTAATTCTTCCAAAAAAAGAAAGAGGACCAAAGGATCTTCTAAAAAGAAGAAAAATTCAAAGAATGTAAAAGGAAAGGAAAAAACCAAGGACAATAAGAAGAAAACTGATGTGGATAACAAAGGTGTTTATTTTCACTATAACAAGCCTAGACATTGGAAGAGAAACTGCAATAAATATCTTAGTGAGGTTAAGAAAAAGAAGCTTATTGAAGCTTCGACTATAGATACATGTTTTTTCATTATTGAAATAAATCTTTTCGTAAGTCAAAGTTCTAGTTGGGTATTAGATACTAGTTGTGGTTCTCACATATGCAATTCTTTGCAAGGCCAAAGCAGAAGTAGAAAGCTGAACAAAGGAGAACTAATCCTAAGTGTGGTGAATGAAGCAATGATTATTGTATTAGTTGTAGGAACTTATAGTTTAGCATTGCCTATGGGCAAGTCTATTAATTTAGTAAATTGTTAATATGTCTCAGTTCTAATTAGAAACATTATTTTAATTTCGTTGTTAGACAAAGAATGTTCTTATTTTATATTCAAAAATAATTGTTATTTTATTTATAGTGATAATTTTTTGTTTGGAGCTGGTAGATTAATTGATGGACTTTATATACTTGACTTACATGAAAATATTTTTCAAATTGAACAAACTAATAAAACGAAAACAGATGATCTGAAAGATACCTTTACATGGCATTGTAGACTCGGTCATATCAATGAACAAGACTAAACAAGTTGCATAAAGATGTTTTTTAGACATATTCGATTATGAATCGTATCTCCAACTGTTGAATCTTGTCTCATGAGAAAGATGACTAAATCTCCATTTAGTGGACATGGGGAGATAGTTAAATGATTGTTAATGTTTGTACACACAGATGTGTGTCGACCAATAACAATAGATGTTAGATGAGGGTATTCATATTTTATTACATTAACTGATGATCTTCAAGATTTGGATATGTGCATTTAATGAAGTACAAGTTTGAATCATTTAAAAGGTTCAAAAAATTCAAAAGTGAAGTAGAGAAACAATCAGGCAAGAGTATTAAGATTCTTCGATCGAATTGAGGAGGGGAATGCTTGAGTAGTGAGTTTCTAGATCATCTCAAAGATAATGGTATTTTTTCACAATGGTCGCCTCCTATTACGCCACAATTAAATGGTGTATATGAAAGGAGAAATCGTACCTTATTGGATATGGTGTAGTCCATTGTAAGGACCGAGATTTTTTTTTACATGATTGTATATGTAAATTTTTACGAATAATTTTTTTTTAGAAAGTACTTGAACCATATAAGTGAATATGTGAATTAAGCAATATAGTTAATTTATTTAATTTAAGTTAACTAAGATGAATACTTAATCAATTTGATTAAAGAAGAGTAATATAAGTTATGTTAAAAATTAACATAGCTTGAATGTTAACCTTGAATGGTAAATTAAAAGGATTTATAATCATTAAGTGATTAATTATTGATATGAATTATATAGAGTGATTATATGAGTGGTAATAACTTAACAAGCCCATTAGGGCTAATTAAGTTAATAAACTAATGGAATATGTTATGACTTATGTGGATTATGTACGTGATTAAATAAATATACATTATATAATGTGTATACATTTATTTTGTATATAAAGAGAAATAAAAATAAAGTTATGTAACCTAATATATATTAGGTATGGTAATTAAATAACCTAAGGGTTATAATAGGGCAAAATGTTAGTATTCAAAATATATACTAACCCTAAGAGATTTATTTTATATATCTCGATTAATTAATTTTACAACCTAAGTAAAGCAAGTCTAATTGAGTTATAAAATTAAATTTACATGAGTAAGGATTTAAATTACACAGGAGAGAAATGCAAACCCTAATAAAATAATTATGTAAAGATAAAATTAAAAGTATGGAACTATGTTATTTTTCATGGCCCAAAGAATTAATTTAAAAACCCAAAAGAATTTAATTAAAGCCCAAACTTTTAGCACTATTAACAAGGGACATGTTGGAGATTTAGTAAGCTATAAATTTCAATAAAAAGAAAACAAAAATTAAGCTAGAATGGAGGGTAATGGGCGGCCAAGACAGAAGAAAAGGAAGGGGAATGCATATAATGATTGCACTTAACAACTCTTCACCAACTCCTCTTAAGTGTTCATTTTTCATTCCACCAATATCTTTAACCAAGTGTACAAGTAACATCAAAGTGATTGAAGAGAGAGAAAGAGCTAGAGTGTGGGCAATATGAATGCATACGTATAATATCTCTATGTAGTTTTACAAACAAACAAAATCTATCATTTTCTCTTTCATTTCATTTCCTTAGCTAGCCAAAAAACAACTAAAGTTAGAGAGAGACAAGAGAGGAAGAGATTTCGGGTGGAAGAGTGAGGAGAGAGGGAGAGTTTTGTTTGTTTCAAAGTGCCATAAACAAACCCTAACAAGAAGGAAGGAAATCAAGCAAAGGTATAACAAAATTTTAACTTTCATATATGATATTTCCTTTTGTTTGATTTGATTTTTGATGATATAGAGTTTATGATCTTGAGATCTAAAACTCTAGATCTGCATGTTTATAAGTCTATTATGTTTGGATCTAACCCTTTTGAGGGTCAAAAATTAGATCTAAAGTAAGAAAATGAAAACTATGTTTTAAAAATTAGAAAACCCTAATTCTTTCTACTTTGTAAGCTTATAACTTGAGATCTATAACTTTGTTTTACGATCCGTCAAAGATGAGTGTTAGATATATAAGTCAACTACTAAACCCAAGTGATAGCACTCAAAATTAATGTGTTTACAAGCCATGGTGGTTGTTTTGGTCAAAACAGTCTGGATAAAGAAAATTGGAAAAAGGAGAAAAATAGTTACTATCCAGCTGCTTCCAAGGGTTGTTTCATCTGTTTATATTACTTTTAAAATTTTGAGAAAATTTGGAGTGATAATATGAGAGGTTATGTGAGTCCGGTAAAAATTTGGGAATTTTTGGCCATGTAGAATGAGAGTTATGGTTGTTTTGGTGAAGGACTACCTTTAAGAGTACACCCAAATAACTCTTTATGGGTAACTCCAAAAATTATGAAATTGTTATTGGAAGTGTGTGTGTGTGTGTGTGTGTGTGTGTGTGTGTGTGTATATATATATATATATATATATATATATATATATATATATATATATATATATATCAGGAACATACCCTGTAAATTTCAGAATTGTTGGACAATGTTTAAATGAAGCAAGATTTGACTGTTTTGGACTATTTAAATATAGTAAATGGATTTCAAAAACTCTAGAAAAATTATATGTTCCTCATGATATCATATACTGATATTTTCCAGAAAATAAGAATTTTCGGAGCTGGTTTGGTATTTTTCATGGATGTGTTTGAGTTATGAATAAATAAGAATAATAAGTTATATGATGTCATAAATGGCAAAAATATGATTTTATGTCTTCGAAACCCTAAATATGCTAGGATCAGATTTGTGAAGGGTGTTTAGGTCATTGTTGATGAGATATTATGTTTATAGTCTTGTATGATTATTTAATAAAAGAATTAGTAAAGATTAAACAATTAAAATAAATTATTTATAAGTTTAATAAATGCTTAAAATATTATTAAAAGATTAATAATATTAGATTAAGATATTATTATGTAATTAATAATATTTAGATTAAATTTAAATTAAAATATTATTAAATAATTAATAATATTATTCAAATGATTAAAATATTATTAAATGATTAATAATATTAGTTAAGGTTTAAAATATTATTAAATGGTTAATAATATTATGAAATGAGTAAGATGTTATTAAATGATTAATAATATTATGAGGAGAGTAAGATAATATTCAATGATTAATAATACTTGTAAATGAATAAAATATTATTAAATAATTATTAATATTAAATGAGAGTTTAAAATAAATAATAAAGAGAAGTTAAGTATTTTAAGAATATTGTATGATTGAGCATTCAATATGCTAAATTAGGTATATAGTATGCTGAAAAGGATAATCCAGGTTACTGGATTGGTCAATCCAACTTGCTGCAATGGATAATCCAGCTTGCTGGATTGGTTTATCTAGGTTGCTGGATTGGGTAAAATATGATTTGCTAGATTAAGCATTCGATTTGCTGGATTAGGTATACGGTTTACCGAATTATAAATAAGAACATATAAAATAAAATAGTAAGTGTTAAATCTTAAAGTATATGGTTTAGTAATTAAAATATTATCTAAGGACGATAATATTACTAATGATTTATGGTAGTATCCAATGTTTGATTATGTGATTACATGTTAGATAAATTATTATGGAATAATAGTATTATAAGTGAGATATGTGATACTAATTGAGAGATCAATCTTATTAATGATAGGTCTTACAAAAGAAGTTAAATTAAATTGCGTAGCAGTAGTCAACGGATCAGGAAAGTTTCCTAACTCAAACTCGAGTTATTATCTTTCAAGCATGTTAGTGTATAATTATTGTTGGTTATTCATATCCATAATGATTATTTTTATTCGCACATAGTGTAATTGATTCATGTTCTATTATTTAAACTATTTATTAGCCATATCTCAGCTAATTTTTTTGGCGAGACGAATATTTGTTAAAGCATGAAACGTTCTATTTATTAGGAACTGATTTATTATTATTAGATTTATGTCATTTATTTCGGCTAGATCAATATGGATATTATATGTTGAAATCATAGTATTTCTTTAAAATCAATCCAAACCATATTGTTGTGGTATGGACTCATGACGTAAAACTGAGATGAACAACCCGTATAAAAAGGGGAACTTTATTGTCGGACATCCGACTATTGTGCTATTTTTGAGTATTATGCATAATATATGGTACAATGGAGCTGATCACTTAATATACTTGCAGAATAGTATAATTTAGTTTTTATAACTAACTTATATTCTTGAGGTAATATAGTTTTAATAACTAATGATTCCTCTATTAGTTCATGATCCATTTATGATCACTCAACATGAAATCTGGGAATATCCCACTTTGTTGACTATTGTTGTAGTATTGATAATTCTTTTTAATCAATTGAGTATTATTAAACCTCTAAAAGAATTTTACTCTTTCAACTTTGATATCTTATCCAACATGCATGGAATTCAAAAAAAGTCTTCTTATTGAAATTGATTTATTATTCAGCTACTTCAAAATCTTTTGAATATTGTTGAAGTTCTATAAACGTTAGACTCTTCTATTCATGATATATATCCTTTACTGTACGTTTTAACTTGCTGAGCAAACTCGTTGCTCATTATAAGACCCCAAATTTTATGAATGAAGATTAATTTTCTCGAAATATTTTTTTGAGTATTAAGGTGTGGATTTGATATAATATTATAGTTGTGGGTAGTATTTATAAATTTTGCAAAGTATGCAAGTTGTTATAAAATATTCGATTGGTCTAAGAATATTCATTTTATTAAGAAATATTCGTACAACGACGCAATCATTGGTGGACCCCATAACAAAATTGCTGTCGGAATGAGAAAACGACAGAAATATCTTTTTATAAAAATAACGGCGAAAGTTTTACCGTTAACTGTTGAATTACCCTGTGATAAACGTACAGTAATATGCGTGGTTGCATAGTAGCACACGGTATTGATTATTGATGCTTACGCGAGAAGTCACTCAGTTTTATTCAATTATTGCCACAGTAATTGTTGAATAGTATTGCATATTATTGATTCAATTATTATCACAGCATTATTGTTACAATATTTTATATTATTAAATCAATAATTGAGATGACAAGTTATTCATACTATTATTTACATAATTAACAATGTCTAGAAAAAGTTCTATCGAGGAAAGGGGTTTGGTCACCTAATTGCGCTCAAATAGGGAAAAATCCTTATCGGAAAGCCCCTTCTTTTCTGGGAACGATCTGGTTGTTAATATTGCGAGTTATAATAATGATGAATAAATGTTGTTAAAAATACTGAAGGGATTTTTATAAAGTATTTGTTGTAAATTTTGCTTATTATATGAACCCCCACTTACTCATTTTTCAAAATAATCGGTAGAAAGTTATTCAGTATATATATATATATATATATATATATATATATATATATATATATATATATATATATATATATATAAGTACTCCTTCCTCCCGTGGCTTACCAATTCCCTCCACCCCATTACTCTTCAAATATTTGGGCCCCACCTATATATATATATATATATATATATATATATATATATATATATATATATATATTATAATAAGTTTTATTTTTTATGAAAAATAGAATATATTATATTTTATTATGCATAGTATTTGCATAGTGGCTGCATAATAAAATCAAAATTTTCAGAATTCGTCCGTAAATTCTAAAACTTTCGTCCGTGATTCTTCCCCCTACTGTGCATCCAAATAGTATCATTCCATTCTCCTATAAATAAGATGCTCAGTTTAGAAATGAAAATCACACCAGAATCAGAGAATTCTTCTTCTATAATATTGAGCGTATTTCTTTAGAGTTTAAGGAAGCTTTGAGTGTAAAAAATAGTGAAAGTTTTCTTAAAGAATATATCCGTTATACCAGTCAGAATTGCTCTCTTTTTGAGGTAAGTGGTATTATTTATTTCATACTCGCTTACGATATTATTTTTCATATTGGTAAGAAATTTGATTTCGTTCAATATTCACAAGAAATATTATCGTCGTTTAATATTCGTAAGGAATATTATCTTCGTTCAATATTCGTAAGGAATATTATTTTCGTTCAACAGTTGTAAGGGATGTTATTTTTGTTCAATATTCGTATTAAATAATATTTTCTTCCATACTCTGTAGTATGTAAGTAATATTATTTCGTATCAGATTCTGAATTCTATACTCATTTTGTTAAAGTATTGCTTCTATATTCTTTGAAATTAGTAGAATATCCTTGAAATTTGTGCTTCATCTAATATCGTTTCACAAGGATATTTTCTGAACATTCTTGTTCATTTTTAAGCTTTTCATGTCGGAGTAGTATTCATGGGTACTATTCATGGGTACTATTTATTTATACGGCATTATTCATACGTACGACACTATTCATATGTACGGTACTATTCATACGTACGGGTACTATTCACAAAGTACTATTCACAAGATACTATTCACTCGGGTACTATTCACTCGGGGTACTATTCATGACAAAAATTAATTTTTTTTGTACAAATTATTTTTGATAAAATATTATTCTTGAATTTTACTCCACAAAGCAGTATCGTGTTGACAATTTGGATATTTTTAAACTCTGGATAAATTTAAAGTCTTTAATATTTATCCTTGATTTCGTTTGATTAATAATGATATCATTGTTATCATCCTCATGCTTATATTGTGATGAAAGTCATCTTTGCCCGTAGTGTATAGATGGACTGTTGATTGGTATGATTATGATATGGGATTATTCGGTATAATCATGACCTGTAATATTACAAATGATGTGTTAAAAGTCCTAATTGGCCCGTAGTGCATTGGTGGACAGTTGTTGGTATGATCATGACTATGCGTTCTCTTCGGCCAAGGGTGCAAAGATGAATTGTTGTTTGGGATGTTCATGACCATTGGTGAAAACACGAATATCTTTGGCCCGTAGTGCATGGATAATTTGTGGTTGTGATACTAATGAATATCATTGGCCCGTAGTGCATGAATAATTCAGTGATGTGAATTATTTATTAAGCTGAGTCTCAGTGATAAAATTGATGATAAACTTTTAAATCATAGAAGATAGTAGATATCATGCTCTACTTGACTCTTCTAATGTATTGCTTATTCCGCTGCAGTTGTTGATCTAAAACTTGTTGTCTATTGTATTCTATCAGTTGTTATACTATTGAAGGCTAACGATAATTTATTCTGCATTATCTTAGTCATAATATTTCTTACCTGGCTAGTTGAGCTTACCCTTTTCTTTTATTGTTCTCTTTAGAAAATGAGAATATAGCTGAAACTAGTCGAGGAATGGATTGACGGTCCAGATGGTTATTTTAGTAGTCCTCACTATTCTATGAAATAGTGTGATAATAATTATAATGAGATTGAATTTGAGTTTGGATATTGTCTAGAAGATAATATTCGTGTTAAAACTCTCAGCTATGTTTTGTCTTATTTTACACGACAGTTGTATAATTAAGTTATAGTTGTATTCTGTACCATGTATTTGGCGACTCAGAATGGGTGATGTATACCTATTTTGGGGGCGTCACACTCATCCTGACTTAAATAAAATATTTCAGCTAAAGTCGGGGGAGCAGAGGAATCTAAGAAGGATAAAGGCAAAGCGAATGCGACTGAGTAATATTAAGTGTGTAATGATTATTGTATCATATTTAGACTTAAGTCTTTTGTAATAATAGACAGGTAATGTTAAGGCTTAACCTAGGATGATGATGATATAATTATGTTTTAAGTTATGTTTTTATTAAGGACATGTGACGAATGATGTATTTCATCCATGAATGTGTAGTTAGATGCGATATATATAATAGATCGTGAGCACCAAACCCGAGGTTAGGGAACCCGAATTTGGGGGAGTCACATCCATGAGTTTTATCGATCTTCTAATATCCTTCTTGGGTTATGCCCTAGAAACGACTGCATATCTATTAAATAAGGTCTCCTCAAAATTCATCCCCAAAACTCCATATGAGCTATAGACAAGGAGGAAACCTTGTGTTAAGCATGTTAAGATTTGGGGTTGTCTAACTTATGTAAAGAGGTTATAAAGTTATAAGTTTAGGACAAGATCTGATAAGTGCAGATTTGTGGGATATGTGACAAACGAGATTTTTCTAATTTAATTTGAATATTTATTAAATTAAATAAATATTTTTCGAGGATTTAATTATTGGGTTAAATAATTAATTGATAAAATTATGGTAGATTAATTTAATTATATGTGTTACATGGATGAAATTAATGTGGAGAATTTTTATATTCAAAGTATGTATTTAATTGAGCTTATTTGATTAAATGAATTAATTAATAAGCATAATGTTATTCTAATTAATTTAATAATTAATTAGAGATTTAATGATTTGACATAATTAATAAATGAGAATTTAATTATGTGACTATGTGAATTAGTGAGAAATTATTATATTTTATTTAAATTAAATTAAATAAGATATTTGATTAATTGCTTAAATGGGTGTAACATTATTAAACTATATAATAAGAGATTAATTAAATTAATTGGGAAATAGCCTTTTAAAGACTAGCCAAAAAAGGCCTTAAGGAGAGTTGGCCAGTTAACCCACGAAGGGATTAACTGACCACAACGACGTCAGTTTATTTGTACGCCTTCAAGTTCTTCGTTCATTCATTTTTTTTTCAAGTCTGGGAAAGTTCTTCAGAGAAAAAAAAAACATAGAGTGTAGAGAGAAATTGAGAGAATTGATTAGAGAGAATTGGAGAATTCAAGTTGGTGTCGCCTTCAAACAGAGAAAACAAGGGTAAACCTTAATCTAGTTTTAATATTTCACGTATTATATTTTTCTCCCAACCGAGTTCTATGTGAATGAGAAATTTTATAATTTTTGATTATATGTCTATATATGTATTACAAATTGTTCATATCATATTATATATCATGTATACATGAATCACAATGATTAAATTCATGTAATTATGTGTTAATTGGAGTTTTATAGTTTACAGAGAAAAATATATGAATATGGCTTGTAAGTACAAAAATTTATGTTTAAATTGCATATTAATCTGTAAATTGATGAATGATTTTGTTTATACATGTAAGAACGAAAAGAACGAAACTTAAACAGATTGATTTGGTCAAAAAACGAGTTCACGGTAGTTGATTTCGTTAATAATGTGAAAAATGGAGTTTTTCATAAGAACTGTGAAATTATGTGTTTTGATTCAAGTAATTATATGAATTAAGTTGTTAAAATCATGTTAGAAAGGTTGGGTAATGATCATATATGAATTATAGCATCTGGGTATGCTTAAATTAATGTATGGACTAAAAAATTGGAAGTTGTGGTCATGTTCTGTGTTTTTCACGAGAACATATGGTTGAACTTGTGTGAGATTTTTTTTGGCCTAAATTGGCCTTGTTATGTGTGCGCGAACTGCAGAAACTGAGTCTGGGTAACCCCGCTCCCGGCGGGCGTTACCAAACTAAATTACCCCGCCCCGGCGGGCAAAAATAAATAAATAGTAATAATTAACTAAAATATTTATAAAATAAAATAAATATTTTAATTGAAATATTTATGGAATAAAATAAATATTCGATAGAAATTATTATTAAAATATTTATCAAATAAAATAAATATTTTAATTGAAATAGTTATGGAATAAAATAAATATTCGATGGAAATTATTATGAAATAATTTATTCGAGTGTAATAATAGTTAGGGAATAAAAATATTCTAATTTAATTATGTAATTAAATTAGAAGGGTAATGATTTGTTAAATAAAATGGAGTTATTTTAAATAATTAAGTGAAAATGTAACTAATGAATGTCATGAATACATATGGTATGTATGTAGGACTTGTGGTGAACGGAAGTAGTAATCGTTTAGCCTACGCTGTAAGACCCTAACTTTTATGAATAAAGATTAATTTTTCTCAAAATATATTTTTGAATATAATGGTGTGAATTTGATATAATGTTATAGTTGTGGGTAATATTTATAAATTTTACAAAGTAAGCAAGTGGTTATAAAATATTCGATTGGTCGGGGAATATTTGTCTTAACAAGGAATATTCGTACGATGGCACAATCATTAGTGGACCCCACAACAGAAGTATTGTCGTAGTTTAAAAACGACAAAAATATCTTTTTATAAAAATAACGACGAAAGTTTTACCGTTAAACTGTTGAAATACCCGGTGGTAAAAGTACAGTAATACGCGTGGTTGCATAGTAGCACACAATATTGTACTGTATCTTTGATTATTGATGCTTACGTGAGAAGTCACTCAGTTATACTCAATTATTGTTACAGTAATTGCTGCATAATATCTCTCATATTATTGATTCAATTATTGTTATAGTATCATCTACATAATATTTTATATTATTAAATCAATAATTGAGACGACAAAGTTATTCATATTATTATTTGCATTATTGACGATGTCTAGAAAGTTCTGTCGAGGAAAGGGATTTAGTCACCTAATTGCGCGTTATTAGGAAGAAATCCTTATCGGAAAACCCCTCTTTCCTAAGAATGATCTGGTTGTTAAATATTGTGAGTTATAATATTAATGATGAATAAATTCGTGTTGATTAAAGATGAAATTGTTGATAAAAATATTTTCATTGTGTTGGAATTATTAGTGTTTGTGACAATCGACATTTATTTCGATAATAATTGATTCTGGATGTTAAATTGACGAAACGGGCAATTAATCAGATAAATAAGCAATTAATTGCTATTGGTTCACATGCAAATTATTGTTGGTTCATATGTATGGAACTATTGATTCACATGTATGTACTATTAGGGGAAGTGGTGCAAAATTGATAATACTTATAAGACTAAATTAAAAATAGAGGTATAGATGAATGTTCTATACTGTAATAATTCGAGCCCCTAAAGGTGCAATTATCGAAACTATGTTTTCTTATAAATAGAAGCTCATTTCTTCTTTCATTCTCACCAATTCACTAAGACTCACAAGAGCAATTATAGAGAGAGAAACTATAGAGAGAAAGAAGAAGAGTATTCTGCTACTTCACTATTGCAGTATCCAGCCTTCTACTAAGGTAAGGGATATTATTTTTTTCAATATTCGTATAAAATAATATTTTCTTTCATACTCTGTAGTATGTAAGTAATATTATTTCGTTTTGTATTCCTAATTCTCCACTCAATTTGTTAAAGTATTGTTTCTATACTCTGTGAAATTAGTAGAATATCCTCGAAATTTGTGATTCATCTAGTATCGTTTCACAATAATATTTTTCTAAACATTCTTGTTAAATTTTAAGCTTTTCATGTCAGAGTACTATTCATGGATAATATTCATTTATACGGTACTATTCACGGGATACTATTCACGGGATACTATTCACGAATTACTATTCACGAGTACTATTCATAAAGTACTATTCACAAAATACTATTTACGAAGTACTATTTACGGGTACTATTCACAAAGTACTATTCACGGGATACTACTCTCGAAGTACTATTCACGGGGTACTATTCACCCGGGGTACTATTCATGACAAAAATTAATTTTTTTTATCCAAATTATTTTTGATACAATATTATTCTTGAATTTTACTCTAAAAAGCAGTATCATGTTGATAATTTTGACATTATTAAGTTCTGGATAAATTAAATTATAAATCTTTAAAAATTTATCATTTGTTTTCTTTCAATTAAATTCTTATATCATTGTCATCATCCTCATGCTTATATTGTGATGAAAGTCATCTTTGGCCGTAGTGCATAGATGGACTGTTGATTGGTATGATTATGACCAGGGATCATTCGGTATAATCATAACTCGTAATATTACAAATTATGTGGTAAAAGTCCTCATTGGCCTGTAGTGCATTGATGGACAGTTGCTAGTATGATCATGACCATTGATAATTACACGAATATCCTTGGCCCGTACTGCATGGATAATTCGTGGACGTGATACTAATGAATATAATTGGCCCGTAGTGCATGGATATATAATTCAGTGATGTGGATTATTTATTGTGCTGAGTCTCAACGATAAAGTTGATAATAAACTTTTTAAATTATAGAAGATAGTATATATCATGCTCTACTTGACTCTTCTAATGGATTGCTTGTTCCGCTGCAGTAAAACTTGATGTTTATTGTATTTTATCAGTTTAACACTATTGAAGGTTAACAATAATTTATTCTGCATTATCTTAGTCATAATATTTCTTACTGGGCTAGTTGAGCTCACCCTTTTGCTTTCATTGTTCTCTTCAGGAAATGAGAACGTAACCGGGACTAGTCGGGGATTGGAGGGTCCGAGATGGTGGCTGTAGTAGTCCTCACTATTTTATAAAATAGTGTGATAATAATTGTAATGAGGACTCCATTTGAGTTTGGATACTGTATACTAGATAATATTCGTGTCAAAACTCTCAGCTATGTTTTGTCGTATTTTACACGACAGATGTATAATTAACTTTGTATTTAAATTATGTTCCATGTATTTGGCGACTCAAAATGGGTGATGTATACCTATTTTGGGGGCGTCACAGTTGGTATCAAAGCTTAGGGATATGATCCCTGGCTGAGATGTGAGACTAGAACTAGGAGGGGAGAGTCAAGTAATTCCTTCGCTACTGTGACCTATCTAAGTTTATTTGTTATTTAATTGGTCGGTCAGAGTATAGGGATAATATGTGACATGTTAATTAACCCTTGTTTTGTGACAGTAAAATGGCATCTGAGAATGTTGAGATAAGCAATGGAGCACATGAGACCGTTGAGTCACCGATGATCAATAACCAGGATAATGTGCATCAGGAAGGCAATAATCCTCCTGTAAACAACAACACCGATCAAATGACGAACGATGGAACGTTTAGGAGTTTTCTAGAATTTATACAAAACCAAACGAGAGAGACTCCTATTCAAATGCAGGTGAAAACACTGGCAACTCACGGCTGGTCACCGCTAAGCAGTTCAAAGAGCTGGGACCACCGGAGTTTTTGGGAAAGCCAGAACCACTTAAGGCAGAGACATGGATAAAGTAGATCACCAAGATATTTGATGTCTTAAGATGCTCAGAGGAGCAAAAGGCTCCCTTTGCCACCTTTATGTTGCATGAAGAAGCAGATTACTGGTGGGAATCTGTAACACGTACTCAACCTACCGCACTAAAGATGTCTTGGGAGAAGTTTCAAGAATTGTTCAATGATAAGTACTTTTCCAAAAGTATTCGTCACATGAAGGAAATGGAATTCATCAAGTTGGAGTAAAATAATATGACCGTGTCGCAGTATGAGGCTAAGTTTGCCGAGTTGTCCCGGTTTGCATCCCATTTAGTCGATACTAAGGAGCGAATGACACGAATGTTTCTAAAAGGTTTGAAACCCGAAATACGTCAATACCTCATTTCTCACAAACTTTGTTTATATTCAGATGTTGTGAATAGGGCTCAGTTATTGGAGCGTGATAATGAGTCAGCCCAACCAAAAGGCAACGACCAATAACTCGATAATAATAGTACCGGTGGCAACGGCCATCGAAACAACGATAACCATCGTGGAGGAAATTATCATGCCAGAAATGGTAACCATGTCGGTGGTAATCATGGCCAAGATAATAGGAAAGGTGAACTAGGTGGGAATGACTTTAAGAAGAGATAATTCAACAATGACGGAAAGATGTCGACAGCAGCACCAGCACCCGTTTCAAAGAAAGAAGAACGACCACCGGTCGTATGTTTTAAATGCGGACAGGAGGGACACATCCGTCCAAACTGCACGCAATAACCCAAAGCGTGTTTTAATTGCGGAAGAGAAGGTCACCTAGCTCGATTTTGTCGTGTAGTGAAGTCAAGTCTAGCTGGGATGGTGACGCCAAAGGATGTCCCAGATAAGTCAAAGCTGGTAGTTTAAGTGAGAGCGTTTGTCGAGCAACCCGAATGAAGTTATTACGGGTAAGCTAATCATAAACTCTTGCGAAGTCTATACCTAATTTGATACCGATTCTACCCATTCTTTTATGTCTCCTACTTGTGCTCAACGTTTAAATTTGACTCTAGAGAAATTAGACTTTGACTTATCTGTTGAAACTCCGTTATGAGAAACCTTTGTTACATCCACTATTTATAAATCTTGTTTGATTCAAATCGTCACCCTCACGTTACCTGTCGATCTTATCCCTTTGAAAATACTTGCATTTGATGTGATTTTAGGAATCTATTGGTTAACTACTCATCATACTAAAATTAATTATTTTCATAAGGTTGTTAGCTTTCATATTCCTAACCAACCTGTTATGCGAATTCAAGTAACCAAATCACTAAAGTCAATCACTGTCATATTAAGCCATAAGTAAAGAACCCCAAGCCTTTCACTGGTGACTTCCTTGTATGGGATGCACCGAAGCCAGACTCTCCATAGGGGACGCCGTGAATAACGTATTCCCTGAATACTTCTTAGCCTACCCCCAGAGTGTGAAATTGAATTTTGTATTGACCCCAGCACAAAACCCATTTCTAAAACCCTCAAATATTTCTTCACCCAGAACGAACGTTTCATTCGCCAAAGTCATTGGCTTAGGCTGTTGAAAGATTACGACCATACCATTCAATACCATACTAGAAAAAGCGAACGTGGTAGCTGACGCGTTGAGTAGAAGATCGTATGCGGTTACGAGTGCGACATTGTTAACACAAAGACCCATTTCGTACGACTTACAAAAGATAGAGATAGAGTTAAAGACTCTAGGGACCCACGTGATGATATCAAATATATGAGTAGAATCGACTTTAATCGATAAAGTTAAAGCTGCTCAAGCTACAGACCTGGAGCTGATGCGTATGAAGAAGAAAGTGCAAGAAGGAGCTATTCCGAAAGCAATAATCGTTGAAGAAGGAATACTTCAAGTCAACTCCAGACTTTGTGTTCGTAACGACTCTAACTTGAAATATAAAATCATGATGGAGGCGCACAACACACCATTTGCAATCCATCCAGGGAGTACCAAAAGGTATCGTGATCTTCAACATACATTTTGGTGGAGCAATATGAAGAGAGAGATAGCGGAGTTTATCTCAAGGTGTCTAACTTGTCAACGTGTCAAGGCAGAGCATCAACTGCCAAAAGGACCATTGCAACCACTTGAAATTCCAGAATGGAAGTGGGAGCACATTACCATGGATTTCATTACTGGTCTTCCCAAGGTTTCTCAAGGCATAGATGCGATTTGGGTTATTGTCGATAGATTGACCAAGTATGCTCATTTTTTACCTATACAAGAAACTTATTCACTTGAAAGTCTTGCTTGTATATACATAAATGAGATTGTAAGACTGCATGGTATGCCAGTATCCATAGTTTTTGATCGAGACCCAAGATTCACTTCACGATTTTGGGTTAGTTTGCAAAAAGTTATGGGCATGAATTTACGATTTAGTTTGGCATATCATCCTCAAACGGAATGGCAGTCAGAGAGGACTATTCAAACTCTTGAAGATCTATTAAGACTCCGTGTCCTTAACTTCAAAGGAAGTTGGGACAAGTTCTTGCCATTGGTGGAATTCTCCTACAACAACAGTTATCAAGTAAGTGTTGGCATGGCTCCATTCAAGGCATTGTATGGACGCAAGTGTCGTTCTCCAGTATGCTGGGATGAGGTGGGTGAAACAACGTTGTTGGGATCAAAATTGGTATGCATGACTACTGTGACGCCCCAAAAACAGGTATACATCACCCATCTTGAGTCGCCAAATACATGGTACAAAATTCAAATACAACTTAATTATGCAACAATCGTGTAAAATACGACAAAACATAATCTAAGAGTTTTAATAAGAATATTGTCATCTAGAAAATTTCCACACTCAATGGAGTCCTCATTACATTTATTAGCACACTATTTAACAGAATAGTGTGGACTACTAATACTATCATCTGGACCGTCACTCCGTTCCCCGACTAGTCCCGACTACGTTCTCAATTCCTGAAGAGAATAATGAAAGAAAGGGTGAGCTGAACTAGCCCAGTAAGAAATATTATGACTAAGATAATGCAGAATAAATTATCCTTAGCCTTCAACAGTATAACAACTAATAGAATACAATAGACAATAAGTTTTAGATCAACCACTGCAGCGAAAATAAGTAATCCATTAGAAGAGTTAAGTAGAGCATAAAATCTACTATCTTCTATAATTTAAAAAGTTTTTCATCAACTTTATCACTGAGACACAACTTAATAAATAAAATTGAATCATCCATGCACCACGGCTAAGGATATTCATGTAACCATCAATGGTCATGATTATACCGAATAATCCCTGGTCATAATCATACCAACAACTGTCCATCAATGAACTACAGGCCAATGAGGACTTTTACCACATCATTCGTCACATTACGGTCATGATTATACCGAATAATCCCTGGTCATAATCATACCAAGTCCATCTATGCACGTAAGCCAAATATGACTTTCATCACAATATAAGCATGAGGATGATGACAATGACATAATAATTAAATAAAACAAGTTCAAGGATAAATTTTAAAGATTTATAATTTAATTTATCCAGAAATTAATAACGTTCAAATTGTCAACATGATACTGCTTTGTGGAGTAAAATTCAAGAATAATATTCATGTACCAAAAATAATTTGGACAGAAAAGAAATATATTTTTCGGGTGAATAGTACCCCGTGAATAGTACTTCGGGAATAGTATCCCGTGAATAGTACCCCGATACAAAAAATACCCCAAATACCCGAGTGAATGATACTAGAGTGAATAAAAATCGGGTGAATAGTAACTTGTGAATAGTACTCCGTCACGAAAAGTGCCCCGAATACCCGAGTGAATAATACTAGAGTGAATAGTAACTGGGTGACTAGTAACCCATGAATAGTAACTCGTAAAAGAAGAATACTAAAGAAAATGATATTCCATGACGAGTACAAAAGAAATGATATCACATACGTGTATAATAGAATATACGAAACTGCAAATGAATTTTTATCCGCCATACGGTAATCCACGTAGACAGATCATTTTCACAATTTAATAAAGAATGAATACGAAGGATCATTCACCATACATGCGGTAATCTACATAGACAGATTATTCTAACATAATGATAAAGAATGGAATAACAGAAGAATTCACTAGGTATGCGATAGACCGCACAGACAGATTATTCCAACAGAATAATAAATAATGGAACCAGGTCATGCGTAATACGCACAGACAGGATATTCCAATAGAATAATAAAGAATGGAACCAGGTCATGCGTAATCCGCACAGACAGGATATTCCAACGGAATAATAAAGAATGGAATAACAGAAGAATTTCACCATGTATGCGATACTTCGCATAGACAGGTTATTCCAACATAATAATAAAGAATGGAATAACAGAAACTCTCTTCATGAATACGAAAGAAATAATACCCCTTACCTTAGAAGAAAACTAGATACTGGATTAGTGAGGTAGCAGACTTCTCTTCTTCTTTCTCTCTATAATTTTTCTTTATAATAATTGCTCTATAGCTTTAGTGAATTGGTGAGAAATGAAGGAAGAATGAGCTTCTATTTATAGGAAAATATAGTTTCAATAATTGCACATTTTGGGGCTCGAAATATTACAGTATAATACCTCCCTCTTTTTTTTCATTTTTAATTTAGTCCTGCAAGTATTATCAAACTTGCACCACCTCTCCTAATAGTAAATCATGTGAATTAATAGTTCATTCATGTGACTGAATAGTATAATCATGTAAAAAACTAATTACAGTATAGTACCTCCATCTATACCTCTATTTTTAATTTAGTCATGCAAGTATTATCAATCTTGCACCAACTCCCCTAATAGTACAAGAATGTGAATCAATAGTATACACATGTAAATAAATAGTTATAAGCATGTAAAAAATAGAAATTAATTGCTCATTTATCCGGTTAATTACCCAATTGGTCAATATAACCTCCAGACATCAATTATTATCGAAATAAATGTCGATTTTCACTAACACTAATAATTCCAACACAATGGAACTACCAATTTCATCTTTAATCAACACGAATTAAAGAGGGGGCTTTCCGATAAGGATTTCTCCCTATTGGCGCGCAATTAGATTATCTAACCTCTCCTTGACAGAACTTCTAGACATTGTCAATATTGCAAATAATAATATGAATAACTTTGTCGTCTTAATTATTAATTTAATAATATAACATAATATGCAAATGATATTGTGATAATAATTGAATCAATAATATGAGAGATATGATGCAGCAATTACTGTAGCAATAATTGAGTATAACTAAATGACTTCTTACGTAAGTATCAATAATCAACACCTTGTGCTACTATGCAATCACGCATATTACTGTACTTTT
The DNA here is from genome assembly GCA_016801055.1 of Panax notoginseng. Taxonomy (NCBI): domain Eukaryota; kingdom Viridiplantae; phylum Streptophyta; class Magnoliopsida; order Apiales; family Araliaceae; genus Panax; species Panax notoginseng. The sequence goes on from CM029020.1 coordinate 194,027,682, forward strand.
ACTACCGGGTAGTTTAACAGTTTTTAACGGTAACACTTTTGCCGTTATTTTTATAAAATGATAATTCTTTCGTTTTCTTACTACGATAATACTTCCGTTGTGGGGTCCACCAATGATTGTGCCCTCGTATGGATATTCCCCGATAAAAAGAATATTTCCCGACCAAACGAATATTTTATAACAACTTGCTTACTTTGCAAAAATTTTCATATATCACCCTTAACTTTAACCTTTTATCAATTTAATCATTACTAAATAAAATAATAATTATAAGAAAATTGAATACTTTCATTTCATAATTTCGGGATCTCACAATCTCCCCTCCTTATGAAATTTTGCCCTCAAAATTTACGTACATACCTGGTATGCCGAAGAGGTGAGGATACCTTGACTTCATTTCATATTCCAACTCTTGAGGTATAACCTTTGAGTGTCGAATATGATCCTTCTTATCCAAGATTTTAACACGTATCTCCTCATACGTTAAATCTTTTGCTATCTCGTCTAGTTTCAATTCAATAATGTGGTTCGGGCCGTCCACATAATTACGTAACATCGATACGTGAAAAACGTTATGAACACGCGACATACTTGGTGGTAAAACGAGTCTATAGGCCACAGTTCCTACTCGATCGAGGATTTCAAATAGACCAATAAAATTAAGGGTTGAGATTTTCTTTCTTCATTGATTCTTGCTTCTAGAATAACGCCCTCTTGAACCTTCTTCTTCACATTCATCAGCTCTGAGTACGTAGCTTGCACAGCTTTAACTTTATCGATTTAAAGTTGGTTCAAATCATATATTCGATATCTTCACGTGGGTCCCTAGAGTCTTTAACTCTATCTTCATCATTTGTAAGTTATACAAAATGGGTTTTTATGTTAACATCGCACTCGTAAACGCATACGATCTTCTACTCAACGCGTCAGCTACCACGTTCGCTTTTCCACAATGATATTGAATGGTATAGTCGTAATCCTCAACAGCTCGAGCCAACGTCCTTAGCACAATATACGTTCGTTTTGGGTGAAGAAAATATTTGAGGGTTTTAGAAATGGGTTTTGTACTGGGGTCAATAAAAAATTCGATTTCACGCTCTAGGGTAGGCTAAGAAGTCTTCAAGAATACGTTAGGAAATTTATTAACAATAAAAATATCATTCAAAATTGTTCCTCTCATCCAAGACTTGGATAACACATGTAATGAAGGTTTCTCCTAACGAAGTTTCAACCGATAAGTCAAAGTCTAATCTCTCCGGAGTCAAATTTAAATGTTGAGCGCAAGCAAGAGAGATAAAATAATGGATAGAACCGGTATCTAATAAGGTATAGACTTCGCAAAAATTTATAATTAACTAACCCGTGCTAACTTTGTTCGGGTTACTCATTTTTTGAGAAGTCACGAAAAATGCTCTTCTTGAAACCACCGACTTTGTTTTGTCCATATCCGCCTTTGGTACCACCGTTCCAGCTGGACTTGACTTTGGTGCACGATAAAATCGGACTAGGTGACCTTCTTTTCCACAATTATAGCATGCTTTGGACTGCGTTACGCAGTTTGGACTGATATATCCCTCCCCTCCGCATTTGAAGCATACGACCGGAGGTCATTCTCCTTCCTTAACAGGTGCTGGTGTTGTTTTCTTTCCATCATTATTGAACATTCTCTTCTTGAAATTTTCACTTCTATTATCTTGGCCATGATTACCACCGAAGTGGTTACCATTCTTGGTATGATAATTTCCCCCACGATGGTTATCATTGTTCCGATGGCCGTTACCACCGGTATGATTAATATCGTGTTGTTGCTCGTTATCCTTTGGTTGGGCTGGCTCATTATCGCGCTCCAATAACTGAGCCCTATTCACTACATCTAAATACAAACACAATTTGTGAGAAATGAGGTATTGACGTATATCGGGTTTCAAACCTCTTAGAAACATTCACGTCATTCACTCCTCATTATCAACCAAATGAGATGCAAACCAGGATAACTCCGCAAATTTAGCCTCGTATTGCGACACGGTCATATTGTTTTGCTCTAACTTGATAAACTTCACCTCCTTTATGTGACGAAAACTTTCGGGAAAGTATTTATCATTGAACAGCTCTTGGAACTTCTCCCAAGACATCTTGAGTGCGTTAGGCTGGGTACGTTTTACAGATTCTCACCAGTAATCTGTTTCTTCACGCAACATAAAGGTGGCAAAGGGAACCTTTTTCTCCTGGGATTATTCCAAGACATCAAATATCTTAGTGATCTGCTTTAACCAAGTCTCCGCCTTAAGTGGTTCTGGCTTTCCCAAAAAGTCCGGTGGTCCTAGCTCCTTGAACTGCTTAGCGGTGACCGACCATGGGTTGCCATTATTTCTACCTATATTTTGAACAGGAGTCTCTCTTACCTGATGTTGCATGAATTACATAAAGCCTCTGAACATCCCATCGTTCATCATTTGATCGGTGTTGTTGTTTACCTGAGGATTATTGTCTTCCTGTTGCACATTATCCTGGGTATTGATCGTTGGTGACTCAACGGTCTCATGTGCTTCATTGCTGATCTCAACAGTTGCAGATGCCATTTTCAAACACTGTCACAAACAAGGGTCAATTGACATATCACATATTATCCCTATACTCTAACCGACCAATTAAATACCAAATAAACTTAGGTAGGTCATACTAGCGAAGGAATTTCCCGTCTTTCCCCTCCTAGTTCTTGTCTCACATCTCAGCCAGGGATCATATCCCTAAGCTTTTATACCAACTGTGTCGCCCCCAAAAGAGGTATACATCACCAATCTTGAGTTGCCAAATACATGGTACAAAATTCAAATACAACTTAATTATACAACAGTCGTGTAAAATACGACAAAACATAATCTAAGAGTTTCAATAAGAAAATTGTCATCTAGACAATATCCACACTCAATGGAGTCCTCATTATATTTATTGTCACACTATTTAACAGAATAGTGAGGACTACTAATGCTATCATCTGGACCGTCACTCCATTCCCCGACTAGTCCTGGCTACGTTCTCATTTCCTGAAGAGAACAGTGAAAGAAAAGGTGAGCTGAACTAGCCCAGTAAGAAATATTATGACTAAGATATTGCAGAATAAATTATCCTTAGCCTTCAACAGTATAACAACTGATAGAATACAATAGATAACAAGTTTTAGATCAACAACTGCAGCGGAAATAAGCAATCCATTAGAAGAGTCAAGTAGAGCATAAAATCTACTATCTTCTATAATTTAAAAAGTTTTTCATCAACTTTATCGCTGAGACTCAACTTAATAAATAAAATTAAATCATCCCTGCACCACGGCCAAGGATATTCATGTAATCATCAATGGTCATGATTATACCGAATAATCCCTGGTCATAATCATACCAACAACTGTCCATCAATGAACTACAGGCCAATGAGGACTTTTACCACATCATTCGTCACATTACGGTCATGATTATACCGAATAATCTCTGGTCATAATCATACCAAGTCCATCTATGCACGTAAGCCAAATATGACTTTCATCACAATATAAGCATAAGGATGATGACAATGACATAATAATTAAATAAAATAAGTTTAAGGATAAATTTTAAAGATTTATAATTTAATTTATCCAGAAATTAATAACGTTCAAATTGTCAACATGATACTGCTTTGTGGAGTAAAATTTAAGAATAATATATATGTACCAAAAATAATTTGGACAGAAAAGAAATATATTTTTTGGATGAATATTACCCCGTGAATAGTACCCCGTGAATAGTACCCCGTGAATAGTAACCCGTGAATAGTACCCCGACACGAAAAGTACCCCAAATACCCTAGTGAATGATACTAGAGTTAATAGAAATCGGGTGAATAGTAACTCGTGAATAGTACTCCGGCACGAAAAGTGCCCCGAATACCCGAGTGAATAATACTAGAGTGAATAGTAACTGGGTGACTAGTAACCCATGAATAGTAACTCGTAAAAGAAAAATACCAAAGAAAATGATATTCCATGACGAGTACAAAAGAAATGATATCACATACGAGTATAATAAAATATACGAAACTGCAAATGGATTTTTATCCGCTATGCGGTAATCCATGTAGACAGATCATTTTCACAATTTAATAAAGAATGAATACGAAGGATCATTCACCATACATGCGGTAATCCACATAGACAGATTATTCCAACATAATGATAAAGAATGGAATAACAGAAGAATTCACCAGGTATGCGATAGACCGCACAGACAGGTTATTCCAACAAAATAATAAATAATGGAATCAGGTAATACGTAATACGCACAGACAGGATATTCTAATAGAATAATAAAGAATGGAACCAGGTTATGCGTAATCCGCACAGACAGGATATTCCAATAGAATAATAAAGAATGGAATAACAGAAGAATTTCACCATGTATGCGGTACTTCGCATAGACATGTTATTCCAACATAATAATAAAGAATGGAATAACAGAAGCTGTCTTCATAAATACGAAAGAAATAATACCCCTTACCTTAGAAGAAAACTGGATACTGGATTAGTGAGGTAGCAGATTTCTCTTCTTCTTTCTCTCTATAATTTCTCTTTATAATAATTGCTCTATAGCTTTAGTGAATTGGTGAGAAATGAAGGAAGAATGAGCTTCTATTTATAGGAAAATATAGTTTCAATAATTACATATTTTGGGCCTCGAAATATTACAGTATAATACCTCCCTCTTTTTTTTTTTTTTTAATTTAGTCCTGCAAGTATTATCAAACTTGCACCACCTCCCCTAATAGTAAATCATGTGAATTAATAGTTCATTCATGTGACTCAATAGTATAATCATGTGAAAAACTAATTACAGTATAGTACCTCCATCTATACTTCTATTTTTAATTTAGTCATACAAGTATTATCAATCTTGCACCAACTCCCTTAATAGTACAAGAATGTGAATCAATAGTACACACATGTATACAAATAGTTATAAGCATGTAAAATAATAGCAATTAATTGCTCATTTATCCGGTTAATTACCCGATTGGTCAATATAACCTCCAGACATCAATTATTATCGAAATAAATGTCGATTTTCACTAACACTAATAATTCCAACACAATGGAACTATCAATTTCATCTTTAACCAACACGAACTTATTCATCATTAATATAATAATTCACAATATTTAACAACCAGGTTGTTCCCAGGAAAGAAGGGGCTTTCCGATAAGGATTTCTCCTTATTGGCGCGCAATTAGATTATTTAACCTCTCCTTGACAAAACTTCTAGACATTGTCAATATTTCAAATAATAATATGAATAACTTTGTCGTCTCAATTATTGATTTAATAATATAACATAATATGCAGATGATACTGTGACAATAATTGAATTAATAATATGAGAGATATGATACAGCAATTACTGTAGCAATAATTAAGTATAACTGAGTGACTTCTTACGTAAGCATCAATAATCAATACCTTGTGCTACTATGCAACCACGCATATTACTGTACTTTTACTACCGGGTAGTTTAACAGTTTTTAACGGTAACACTTTTGCCGTTATTTTTATAAAATGATAATTCTGTCGTTTTCTTACTACGATAATACTTCCGCTGTGGGGACCACCAATAATTATGCCGTCGTACGGATATTCTCCGACAAAAAGAATATTCCTCGACCAAACGAATATTTTATAACAACTTGCTTACTTTGCAAAAAATTTCACATATCACCCTTAACTTTAACCTTTTATCAATTTAACCATTTTCTAAATAAAATAATAATTATAAGAAAATTGAATACTTTCATTTCATAATTTCGGGATCTCACAACTACGGAAAAGATTTAAATGATCCGGCAACGTATAAAAATCTCATAAGATCGACAAAAGAGTTATGCTGATCTTCATCAAAAGGACGTGGAATTCAATGTTGGAAATCATGTGTTGTTACGTATTGCTCCATGGAAATGAGTTACAAGATTTGAAAAGAGAGGAAAGCTCAATCCTTGATTCATTGGGCCATTCAAAATCCTCGATCGAGTAGGAACTGTGGCCTATAGACTCGCCTTACCGCCAAGTATGTCTCGTGTTCATATCGTTTTTCATATATCTATGTTACGTAAATATGTGAAAGACCCAAATCATATTATTGAATTAGAACCGGACGAGATAGCGGAAGATTTAACGCATGAAGAGATACTTGTTAAAATCTTGGATAAGAAGGATCATATTCTACACTCCAAGGTTATACCTCGAGTCAAATTTTTTGGAGAAACCACGATGTTGAGGAAATGACCTGGTAGTTAGAATCTGAAATGAAGTCAAGGTATCCTCACCTCTTCGACATACCAGGTACGTACCCTAATTTCGAGGGCAAAATTTCATAAAAATGAGAGGTTGTAAGACCCCAATTTTTATGAATAAAGATTAATTTTTCTCAAAATATATTTTTGAATATTATGGTGTAGATTTGATATAATGTTATAGTTGTGGGTAATATTTATAAATTTTGTAAAGTAAGCAAGTGGTTATAAAATATTCGATTGGTCGGGAAATATTCGTTTTAACAAAGAATATTCGTACAATGACACAATCATTGGTGGACCCCACAACGAAAGTATTGTCGTAGTTAGAAAACGACAGAAATATCTTTTTATAAAAATAACGGTGAAAGTTTTACTGTTAAACTGTTGAAATACCCGGTGGTAAAACTACATTAATACGCCTGGTTGCATAGTAGCACACGGTATTGCACAGTATCTTTGATTATTGATGCTTACGTAAGAAGTCACTCAGTTATACTCAATTATTGCTACAGTAATTGCTGCATAATATCTCTCATATTATTGATTCAATTATTGTCATAGTATCATCTGCATAATATTTTATATTATTAAATCAATAATTGAGACGACAAAGTTATTCATATTATTATTTATATTATTGACGATGTCTAGAAAGTTATGTCGAGAAAAGGGGTTTGGTCACCTAATTGCGCGCCAATAGGGAGAAATCCTTATCGAAAAGCCCCCTCTTTCATGGGAATGATCTGATTGTTAAATGTTGTGAGTTATAATATTAATGATGAATAAGTTCATGTTGATTAAAGATGAAATTATTGATAAAAATATTTCCATTGTGTTGTGATTATTAGTATTAGTGGAAATCGACATTTATTTCGATAATAATTGATTTCTGGATGTTAAATTGACCAAGCGGGTAATTAATCGGATAAATGAGTAATTAATTGCTATTGGTTCACATGCAAATTACGGTTGGTTCACATGTGCGTACTATTAGGGGAGGTGGTGCAAGATTGATAACTTGCAGGACTAAATTAAAAATAGAGGTATAGATGAAGGTACTATATTGTAATAATTCGAGCCCCTAAACGTGTAATTATCGAAACTATATTTTAATATAAATAAAAGCTCATTTCTTCTTTCATTCTCACCAATTAACTAAGACTCACAAGAGCAACTATTGAGAGAAAGAAGAAAAGTATTATGTTACTTCACTATTGCAGTATCCAGCATTCTACTAAGGTAAGGAATATTTTTTTAATATTCGTATGAAATAATATTTTCTTTCATACTCTGTATTATGTAAGTAATATTATTTCGTTTCGTATTCCTAATTCTACACTCAATTTGTTAAAGTATTGCTTCTATACTCCGTGAAATTAGTAGAATATCCTCGAAATTTGCACTTCATCTAGTATCGTTTCACAATGATATTTTTTTAAATATTCTTGTTAAATTTTAAGCTTTTCATGTCGGAGTACTATTTATGGGTACTATTCATTTATACGGTACTATTCACGGGGTACTATTCATAGGTACTATTCACAAAGTACTATTTACAAAGTACTATTCACGAAGTACTATTCATAAAGTATTATTCACGAGATATTATTCCTGAAGTACTATTCACGGGGTACTATTTACTCGGGTACAATTCACTCGGGGTACTATTCGTGATAAAAATTGATTTCTTTTTTGTCCAAATCATTTTTGATACAATATTATTCTTGAATTTTACTCCACAAAGCAGTATCATGTTGACAATTTGGACATTATTGAGTTCTGGATAAATTAAATTATAAATCTTTAAAAATTTATGCTTTGCTTTCTTTTAATTAAATTTTTATATCATTGTCATCATCCTCATACTTATATTATGATGAAAGTCATATTTGGCCGTAGTGCATAGATAGACTGTTGATTGGTATGATTATGGTCAGGGATCATTCGGTATAATCATGACCCGTAATGTTACAAATGATGTGGTAAAAGTCCTCATAGGCCCGTAGTGCATAGATGGACAGTTGCTGGTATGATCATGACCATTGATGATTACACGAATATTCTTAGCCCATAGTGCATGGATAATTCGTGGACGTGATACTAATGAATATCCTTGGCCCGTAGTGCATGGATAATTCAGTGATGTGGATTATTTATTGAGCTGAGTCTCAGCGATAAAGTTGATGATAAACTTTTTAAATCATAGAAGATAGTAGATATCATGTTCTACTTGACTCTTCTAATGGATTGCTTATTCCGCTGCAGTTAAACTTGATGTTTATTATATTTTATCAGTTTAACACTATTGAAGGCTAACGAAAATTTATTCTGCACTATCTTAGCCATAATATTTTTTACTGGACTAGTTGAGCTCACCCTTTTGCTTTCATTGTTCTCTTCAGGAAATAAGAATGTAGCCGGGACCAGTCGGGGAATGGAGTGACTGTCCGAGATGGTGGTTGTATTAGTCCTCACTATTTTATAAAATAGTGTGATAATAATTATAATGAGGACTCCATCTAAGTTTGGATATTGTCTACTAGACAATATTCGTGTTAAAACTCTCACCTATGTTTTGTCGTATTTTACACGACAAATGTATAATTTATTTTGTATTTAAATTTTGTACCATGTATTTGGCTACTCAAAATGGGTGATATATACCTATTTTGGGGGCGTCACATACACACGAGGCAAGTTCCTAAACCTTATTTCTTTACATAAAGCAATTTCCTTATTATATCTTGTTTATTATTGTTCAAGTCAAGATTTTATATTAGATGTTATCATTCTTTAAAAGCATGATTCCTGTTGTACAATACTTATTCGATTGTATACATCTTGAATTTTATTATTCAAATTGAATATCAATTATTGTTGAAACTTATAAGACTAGCGAACCCTTATTGATTCGACTAGTCCATAGTTGATGAACGTTCTAAATTTCAGAACCATTGTTGAGCTTATCCAAACCAAACTTCCTTTGGTGTGGACTCTAATGTCAAACTGAGATGAACAACCCTGTTATAGGGGATTAATTATGCTTTAGCGTTAAGATATTGTGCACAGTATGGTACTAAGGGTTGATCCCCCTAAGTACGAGAAGAAGAGTCCATAGTCTTATGACTGTTAAAGGTTTCAAGTATAAACACTTGACAACCTAGGACGTAGTTTAAGGTCTTATGACCCTCAGAAGTTCTTTTGATTCTTGTTATTCATTCTTGATTCAAAAGCCGAGTTTTCTTATTTCAGAAGTCTTTGACTCATTCGCATGTTATTATTTTATTGTTATATTATTATACTTGTGGGCAATTGTGCTCACTCTTGCGTAATAATAACATTGCAGTTAAGAACGAAATGTCCGACGAGCCTTCTACTAGCAAAGGCAAGGATAAAGTTAGCAAGTGATAAAGACTTGTTGTTTATTTGATGTATTTATGTTTTAGACTTATGTTAAAATTGTGTAAGACTTATTATTTGTTTATGTTTCCGCATTTAAGATTTAAGGTTAGTATGACCTGGGATTGATGTATTTACATTCAGATGTTGTAACTTCGTAAGGAGAGGATTTATTTCTATCTATTTATGATTTTTCATTTATTATGGGTAGATAGATACATGAGGTTTGGACAGTGAACACCAAATCCCGTAGAAATTTAAGTACCCGAATTTGGGGATGTCACAGGATATCCTAAAGAAAGTTTAGAATATTATTTCTATAATCTAACTGATAAAAATGTGTTTGTTGCTAAACACGCTGCTTTCTTGGAAAAGAAATTTATCCTTAAAAGGGCTAGTGAGAGGAAAATAGATCTTAAAGAAGTTCAAAAATCACAAAACATTATAGGTCAAGTGGAGGAACCTGTCCGAGTAGAGAAACATACTGTATCACAACCAAATCGTAAATATTTTAGTTGATGTGTTTATTGTTAAATAAATACTTGTTTGATTTGATTATTTATTAGTTAAATAAACAATTCATGAGTTGTGGGGAATTAACTTGATTAAGTGTAATATGTTAATTAAGTTGATATTCAGTAATTTTATATTTTGAAGAGAATTAAAGTAAATGAGTGTTGAGTTAAATTTTGTGTTACATAGTGGTAATATTCTAATTTAATTTAATAATTAAATTAGAGAGTTGATAATAATTAAATGTATTTTTATAATGTTGTTTAGTAATTAAAAGTGATATACTAATTTATTAAATAAAATTATATTTTTGTAGCAATTGATTATGTGGAATTTTAATTTAGTAAGTTGGTATGATTTTATTTAATTGAATTTGAGTATTAGAATTTAATTAAATAGAGTGTAACAATAAACTATGTCTTTAAAAGATTATAAATGAATAAAATGTTAATATTTATTCAAGACGTTATGTGTTATGTGATGATCATTTATGATGTGTAAGTTAAATAGAAAATACTTAAGAAATTGAGTAATGATCTAAGAAGTGTATTTTAAACCGAAAATTTCTCCAAGAAGACGTCAACCACGACAACGAACCACTGAGGGGTCTACTAATAACAACAACGCTGATGCTAACCCAGTTCAATAGTTGGTGGCATTACTGACGGGAGCATTGCAGAATCAGCTATAGAATCCAGCTGCGACCTTTAAAGATTTTAAGGTAGTAGGACCACAAGAATTTTGTGGGTCCATGAATCCAGTTAAGGCATAGACCTGGATCATGGAAATAGAGAAGGTTTTTGACGTTGCTAGGGTCGATGAAGACCAGAAGACTATTTTTGCAATGTTCATGTTGAAAGCAGAAGCTAGCTATTGGTGGCAAGGAACCAAAACCCAAGGAGGACAGGGAGTAATGGCATGGAATAGGTTTGAGGAAATATTTTTCCAAACCTATTTTCCAGAAAGCTCACAGAATTAGATGGAGGTCCAATTTTTAGAGTTAAATCAGGGTACGATGACAGTGTCGGAGTATGTAGCAAAATTTAATAAGCTAGCGAGGTTTGCATCATATCAGGTTAACACAGATGAGCGTAAGGCAAGAAGGTTCGAACAGGGACTAAAGCCCTAGTTGTATAGCTGAGTCTCTATGTTTCAACTGAAGACATTTGCAGCAGTACTCGAGAAGTCGATTATCGCGGAGGGTGGAAGCGATGCCATAACAAAATATAATCAGGAACAGAGAAAGAAGAAGAATGAGAATGAAGACAAAACTGGTGGTAGCGGTGGTGGAAATAATAACCCAAAGAGGAAGTGGAATGAGGGTGCAGGTGTTGGGAGTCAACAGAGTAGCCAGCATAAGAGAAAATTGGAAGCGTGTGCTACCTGTGGAAGGAATTACACTGGTGTGTGCTTGAGAGGTAAGCGGGTGTGCTATAACTGTGGCCAGGAGGGTCACATTCCTCTGAATTGCTCTCAACCAAAGAAGGGTGCTTGTTTCATATACGGGTCAAAAGATCATCTAACTCGCGAGTGTCCTAAGAAGACTATTGGAAGTGCAACGGGAAGCAAGGGAGGTGGCAGTGGAGGTACA